>JANHMN010000001.1:159703158-159830760 GCA_030674055.1 Rhabdomys pumilio
ATATGTGCAATTAGGAGAAACAGACTTGGATAAGTGTCTGCTATACCTGCCCATATTATTTATATATATAACCATCTTTCTTAAGTTGTTATTGCCAGATATCTTGTCACAAAATAAGATAATTAACTAATAGTGACACAATTATTTAGTATAGCATTGTTGAAGACAAATACATTGTCTAACTGTTTTCTTCAGTGTCATACTTTTTATTTAAAGTTTGTGTTATGGGATATTTAGGCTAGAACTAAAGAAGACTTTGAGAAAGCACTATTGTATTTGTGGGAAAGACAGAATTATGATCATTACAGTCAAGAACACTCCTAGTTTGTTCTGTCCAAAATCTAATCAAGGTCAGATGTTGTTATTTAGAAGTTATTTAGAACTTGTCCAGATCAATATTAAAAAATTAGGTGCTATTTGAACACAAACAAAAAATTACTGTACAGTTTTCTAGATTATGCATGGTAAAAGAAATGACCGTATTGATAGAGATAGTAAACTGACAACTTTAGCAGTTTCCATGGAGACAGAGAGAGGACTGTTTGGTGAAGAACTTGATAAGGATTGCTCACATCCTTCCAGAGTGGAAAATATTGCAGAGGAAAGACAGCCTTTAGCTAGACTGATTTCTTTTCTTTGGCCAATGTCATTGTAACATTTTACATTCCATTTTAATAATTTGTCAAATTTTCTATAGAAATGAATCATAGAGGTTTGAGAATGCGGTAAATTTTATCTCAGTCTGAGGCTCTTTGGTATACTTTAAGATATCTTTGCGATTAACTTTATTTATAGTATGAGAACAAGCCAAGGTAGTCCTATTATCACTGTTATCTACATCATGTGAACAAGTGCCTGTATTTACTTGGACCTCAAAGAAATTTCTGCTTCCACACAAGTTAGTTTTATAATACCACCTATATAAAATTTGGGTAATAAATGTTAAGTATGAGTTATTACTTCTTGCTAATTTTTCTATTTTGGGAATGAAGCATATAGACTCATTTTATAGTATCACCCCTGGTGAGTACATTTTAAAGCTCATGCTCATTCATCTCTGGATTCTGTGAGCAAACCACATTTTCTTTTTTATCTTTTCAATCTGACTTCATAAATCATATGTACACTTGATAAGAAGAAAAAACAAAGCCTTAGAAATTTTAATGTTAAAAGCTATTTATAACTTGACAACTAATATGAACATCTGTCTCCATTACGTAAAAAATTCAATTGTATTTCATTTACTTACACATACTTATTTCTGTTAGCTTTTTGCAGAAAGAATGGTGACCAATTTATCTTCACTGCTGACAATAGTATTAACATGACTACCATGCATCTCAATAGCCCTGATTACCACTAAGGTAACATTAATCTTATTTTATAAAGATATAACATAATTTTAGTCAAAGACCACGGAGCCACAAAGGCACAGAAAATCTTATCAGGAAGTCAGACTGAATTCTCTCTGTGCTCTCTGGTGATTATCTGGCTGGATCCACTTGAGTAGTTACTATGTTTGAATGAAAGACTTGATGTTCTTTAGTATCCATTCTCTCAACAGCATGAGAGGAAAATCAGGACAAGTGCTCCCAGCTGTTGTCAGCTTCTATGGCATAAAAGAGTGCTCTCTGGACAAAGAATCATAGGACTTGGGGTCAAGTCCTAACCTCCCATTTTTTCTCTTGTGCCAACAGTTATATAGCATTCTGGAAACCATTTGTCAAATAGAAGAGTAAATGTGTCTAATTACTTGAAGATTCACTTATAAATAATTTAAACATTACTTCTAGCTATAAATGATAAAGTTAACATCACTTATAAGGTATTAAGTCTAGGCCATGTGCTGTAAGCCTTCTGGCAAATAGGCTTAACACTGGAACTTGGATCTCTTAGAACAGCTTTTCCTGTGGAAAGGGGCTCTATTCTCACTGGGTATGAATTATGCTCCCAACCAATTGTGCAAATGTAATTAGACAGCAATCACTTTTTACAGAACACTATGCACCATGATAATCTCCGGCATAAAATTTGGAAAGTGAATCAGAGCTATAACTGTTAGCAAAAACGTCATAGCCAGACACAAAGGTAGCAAAGTGACATGTGATCTCTGGTTAGTTTTTGATCTCTCACATTCTGAGTTCACCTTCCCTTTTTGAGTGCTGGTGCTGTTGACCCACTGTTACCTCATGCCTACCACGAGCACCTGACTATAAGTTCATAGAGGCCTCCTTTGTGTTAACACTAACTTCATGAACTACATGCTGTCTCTTCAAATCCCACAGTTTTTCTCTTTCCTTTCTATACCAACACATTTTTGCCTCCCCTTATTCATGTAAGCTCTCATTCACAACACAGGAACCTACACTTTATATTTATGTAATATTTTGTTTTGCCTCAGTTTTTCGTGTTTGTGGTTTTTGTGTGTGTGTGTGTGTGTGTGTGTGTGTGTGTGTGTGTGTGTGTGTGATGAGATCACATCATGTACCTCTCTGTCTGGCTTGGTACTCAGTTTGTAACCTAGCCTAGCCATGAATGTGGAATACCCTCTTGCATCAGCCTACCGAATGCTGAGGCTACAGTTATGTGCCCCATACATGAATCTGTTCCTATAATTCATATAAGTGTCTCTAGTCTCCTGAGTAAGCAAAAACTGATGTGTACAAGAGCTCATGGGGCCCTGGCACCTGCAATATGTAATAGTTTTACAATTTTTTCACAGACCCAATTTTTAAACTTAATGAAAATAATTTTTGTAATTTTGTTCTTACACATTAGGATAAAGCATTTAATAGGCCCACTTCAAAGTCAGGGGACATGTCTAAGATTAAAAGGTAAATGATTTAGGCAGTGTAACATGGCCATAATTAAATCCCAACATGTCTCTTTTTTGAATATTAGCCATACAACCACACATTACCACAAACCTATGGTTATATCTCTGAGTATTTCTGTGTACTTATAAATTATGGGTTTATACTAAGTACTTTTCTAAGACAGGATTCAAAATTTTAAATACTTTTATAAAGGAGTCAATAAATACATATTTAGTAAAGTCAACATGTGGAAACACCTTATCTAAATAGTCACATGTCATATGTAGATACTTATATAGGAATCAAATTGTATTCAGTAAAATTTTAAATTCATTTTGTTTCTCATAATAGTCACATCTTGACTGTTCAGGAACCCCATGTGACTAGTTGTATATCACATTGACAAGCATAGACATGTAATATTTCTATCATTGTATAAACTTATATGTGATAGTCGTTTTTGTCATATCTGTCACAGTGATACCTGATAGCAATTTCTGTCTTGGTTAATTCTATTGCTGTGGCAGATGCCATGACCAAGACAACTTATAGAAAGATGAGTTTATTAGGCTTTACAGATTCTGAGGGTGAATCCATGACCATGATGGCAGGGGAATGACAGAAGACAAGTAAGCATGATTCTGGAAACATAACTAGGAACTGTATTTTGATTAGTACAAGGCAGAGAAATAGACAGAGAGAGAAAGAGAGAGAGAAAAAGAGAGAGAGAAATCAATAGATAATGAATGATGTTGTAAACTTTTGAAACCATGACTACCCCACTATAGACATTTGTCCACTATCAAATGCATATTTCCTAATCTTTCCCAACCACTTTCACCAATGGGGGATTAAAAACATTCAAATAAAAAATATTATGGAGAAAAGTCTCATTTAAACCACCACATGAGCTGATTTTAAGGATAATCATCATTTTATGAAGAATCTAAACCCTACCTAGCAGGCTGGCAAGCCAAGGATTGGTAAGATTCGGTGCAGAGCTTTACCAACCTAAGACAGAAGTGCATTGCTTTTGATAATGCATATTCCATGACAGGTAATTAAGGCATTCTTGTCAGAAGGACCCAAGACAGACTCAGTCTTATTAATGAAATAAAAAAGAAGGAGAGGTAGAGAGCTTTGGGGGTTGCTTGGCAAGAATCTGACATAAGCCAAGGACAAGGAAAGAGGCTGCTTGGCAGGAATATGACATTGGCCAAGGACAAGGAAGTAGGCTTCAGACAGGAATCTGACAGTAGGCTAGGACAAAGAAATAATTTTAGGCAGAAATCTAAATCTTAGGCTAGAACAAAGAAGTGATTTCAGGCAGGAATCTAAGTATTAGGCTAGAACAAAGAAGTAATTTCAGAGAGGAATCTAAATTTTAGGCTAGAACAAGGAAGACATGACTTTGTGCTAGGACAGGGAAGTTGGCTCAGATATTTTGGTCATCCTGATAAGCCCTTAGAAACAGTGGTCATGAGAGTATTCACAGAATTTTGTTTATAACTTTGTTTGCTCTTTGGCTATTTGTCTTGATTGTTTTGCTTGTTCCTTGACTATTTGCATCTATTGTATTGCTAGTCTCTCAACCTAGAACTGACCTTAATACATGCATGTAATTAAAATGGTATAAAAGCAAAAAAGAGGAGGGTGATGGGATAGAGGGGTTCTAAAGAGGGGAAATGGGGAAACAGGAAAACATTTGAAATGTAAATAAATAAAATATCCAATAAAAAAGTAATAAAAAAGAGAAAAAAAAAAGAACAAAAAAGAAGGATTAAAACTGACTTCCTGTTCAGCTGTATATAAAAATATACTGAGTTTACCAGTTGCTGGTGTGTCTTTACCAAAGCATGAATGGTTCACCTAATTTCAGATTTTCTGTAAATGTGTCTGTGTTCCTGTCCTCTTCTTTTTTTTATTCCAGAGTCTGTTGAATCAGAGCATTACCTGAGCCATGCAGAATCAAACAGTCATGTGTGTGGGGTGTGTATGGTAGTGTGTGTGTGTGTGTGTGTGTGTGTGTGTGTGTGTGTGTGTGTATGTTCATGTGCATATAGATTCAACCACAAATACCTTCTTCAACTTCTTACCTTAATATACTAAGGGAGGGTCTTTCTTTAGATCCCAGGTCTCACTGATTAGACTTGCTCCAGATATTATTCTTCATCTTCTAAACTCTGAAATCAGTTGGCATGTACAGCCAGAATTTATGTGGGTGCTAAGACTGCAGACTCTAGACTTCATAATTGCAAGGCAAGTGTTTTAGCTCCTGGGCCATCACCAGACTGAAAATTTGTTTCTTCTCTTGTTGACCTCTTCTCAATTTGTGCTAACACCTTTATTATCTCCTTTCTTTTGTTAAGTCTGGGTTTGTTCTTTTCAAGTTCTTTGAAGTGTAAAGATGGGTTATTGATTTGGGTTTCTTTTTTTAATCACTGTAAATCTTGATTTCAGTAGCACTTTTGCAAGATGCTGTAAGTGTGATTTAAGTCTTTTTTCATTTTCTTGAAATTGTTTTTGATGTTCCCTGTACTGTTTCCTTGTTGCAAGTGTGTTGCTGAATTTTCACATTTGAGAATTTGTCAGTTGGTCTTTAGTTTATTTTCTTTAAATTTGTTCAGACTTGTTTTTTGACCTAATATATAACTTAGCCTGAAGAGCATTCTAGATGCTTTTGAAGATAGCATTTGTGTTTACTTGGGTCAATGGGATTCCAAGTACTCTGTCCTTAACTGTCTTTTGTTAATTCTTTTATTTGCTATAAAATGGTTACTAAATTCTTCTACTATTACTGTGTTTCAGTTTCTTTCTTCAATTTTTTTAAACATTAGCTTCATATATTTAGGACTTAATATGTTAGGCATATATTTGTTTGTAAACATCTTTAAAATATTTATTTATTTATTTGTCTATTTGTTTATTATGTATATTAGGGTGTCAGCATATGTGTCATGGCAGACATGTGGAGATCAGAGGAAACCTGTGAAAGTCAGTTTGATTCTTCCAGCATGTAGAACTTAAAACTTTTCTCCTTTAATATTTGAAATGATTTCAGAGTTGATAATTCATTCTTTGCTTGTCAAAATTCTCTGTGGTTCCTTCTTACAGAGCCTCCTAAATTTAATGTGCAATCAATTAATCTGTTCTCCCAACTATTTTTTTTTATAGAATAATTTGTTATGATATAAAGGAAGAAATCAGAAAAAATTGAGGAGATTGCAATTAGGAAAGTAAGAAGGAGACAGGGTGAATATATAAAGAGAAGGAAGAGAAAAGAAAAATAAGACAAGGATGTTAGAAGAGACCATAAGGAATCATACTTTTCTTTAGTCACCCCAAATTACACCTCTCTCTCTCTCTCTCTCTCTCTCTCTCTCTCTCTCTCTCTCTCTTTATGTGTGTGTGTGTGTGTGTGTGTGTGTGTGTGTGTACAGTCACACATACATATATAGTTTAAATGACTGTAAACTACAAGAGCTGAAAATCCTTCCACCAAGAAGCATTGACAGCTAACTAACTAAACCATGGTACCACATATGAGAAACTGTCTTTTGAGTTATTGTTCTGGGAAATACAAAAGAATTTCAGAACAATACCAGTTATTACTGTTGCCTTCTAGAGTGGAAGGTAAGTCTGTATTGCTAAAGATACCATATGCTTCAGACAGAAGACTAGGAGGATCTGAGTTATTTCTCACCAGACAACCTCCTCTCTGAGAAATAAGTTTTATAGCCTTAGAACATTTTATGCAAGTAGCCAAAGAAAGAAAGAAGCAACAAAAATGTCACAAAAAAATTAAAATGATTCTTTGGTATGCATATAACTTTGCTATTTATTACAAAAGAAAGAAAAATTGGGTCTTATTTTAAAAAGACCAGCAATTAAATCTTGGCTAATGATACATGTTGTAGAATATTCTTATAATTTCTCAGAGTTGATAAATATTTTGATTTTGTAATTACTAATGGTGAGAATACAGCTTTTCACAAAGGTCTAATATAAAATGGCTGATGACATTCCTTTTACTCTCCACCTAACAGTTACTTAGCAATAGCCAGGTAAACTTGGCTTGGTATAAAATGGACTGTTTGGCCTCTCTAAATCTTTCTGGCTCTCTGACAGCCTTCTCTCTTCCTGATCCCTTTCTCTCTTTCCCACCTTCCCCTTAACCCCCCCTTTATGTGTTCTTCTTCTCATCTCTTTCTCTGTACCCCCTTTCTCTACCTCTATTCCCTTCTCAACTCCCCTTCCCGTGCCCACAACTAAACACTCTTTTATACTAGACCCACCATATGCCTGGTACCTCAGAGGGAGGGATGCCTCAACATGGACCTTCTGATGTACCCCCTCTCACCACATCATACTTCTCTATAAAACACATCATTGTCTTTTAAAAAGACATTAGTGGCAGAAGTGTGTTTAGAACCATCTGAGAAGTTCCTGGAAATTCTGTTCTAGTTCCATTTCACAGAGCACTTTTCTTTAGAAGAAAACAGTCACTTGCTTTTATTTATTTGTGTGCATAAGTGTATGTGTATAATGTACATGCAGTGCCTATGGAGGTCAGGAGAGCATGTCAGATCCCCATCCCTTAGGCCTGTAGGTATAGATATGTAACATGAAACTTCTGAGAATTTAACCGGAATCAACTGCCAAAACAAGAAGTGCTATTATCAGCTGATCCAGCTTTTCAACAAATGACAAAATTTTAAACCAAACATTCTAATTTAGTACATTCTAAAGTCACACTTATATGCTAAAGAAAAATGGCAAGAGAATGCTGTTTGTTTTCTGAAGTTAAATCATATTTCTAGAATAGCACAAAAGTCTGTGTGAACATAAAAGAAATTATAGCAGTTAATAACTTACAATAGCTTAATGTATGCATTCAAATGTTCCACCAGCACTCACTATTACATGGTATAGTAACATAGTATAAAGTGGCATGTTATATACATATATCCAAGGATAAATTCAAGTCACATAAGGTATCATGGTCAAGTGCTACCAGAAAAACATCAGACCCATTATGAACCCTAATTTTTAATTAATTTTGCTAAGATGCATCCAGGAACACGTTAGCTGTTGTCATATTTTTCAGTTACGTAATCGATTAGGGAGTTGCAACTCACATAAGAAGCTTGACTCTACAGGAAGACAATGCTTTTCTCCCTTTTCCCTTCCCCCTTCTCTCTTTCTCTTCCTGTATATGTTGGGGAAATGCATTTGTACTAATACAATTACTACTTTACTAAGATATTGACATCCATATCTTAGTTTTGAGAAGTGCTTTCAATAACATGTCAAACATTGCTTAAACATAACTAACCCTCATTTAAACTGCTTATGACTTTTCAAGTGATTTTGTTTTTGTCTATATTATTGCATTGTTCATGATTCAGCTTCTCAGAAAGACAGTGACTTCGCCACAGGAACTTCAAAGAATCCCAAATGTGGGAACAAAATAATACCTCTTCTTCTTAAATCCCCTGAAGAAATTGCCATTTTCCATGAAAACTTGGTCATTGAACTCGTCCAGTAGAAACAAAAATTGTGCAAAAAGGAAAAATGACAAATATATTTTGTATTTCATTGTCAGTATCATTTTTAAGCAGTTTAGTTCCTAGATTTCTACCTAATTCTGAATGAAAGTCAACCTTCAGCTCACCATTACAGGTTCAATAGCCAGCAAATCAACTCCTCCCAAGAGCTGGTTAGAGGATGCTGGGAAAAGCAACAACAAGGTCTCTTCTAAAAGTACACCTCTGGCCCAGGGCTTTCTGTGAGGAACCAGAAAAAATTTTTGAATATTTCATTTGATTTTGTACCAAAAATCCTATTTCAAACAAGGAGAAAAGGAGAAACATTTTCCTCACAAACCCTGCTGTTACCCACAAACACTTTAATTTCTTTTTTTTTTTTAATTAGGCATATCTCCTGAAGCCTTAATACTGCTCTCTACAGCATCACCCTTGCACCATAGCTAGGGACAAGAGGGACAGTATAGAAAAAAACAAAACAACCAAAACAAAAATGATCAAACAAAACAAATAACAACAACGACAACAAAACAGAAGCAGTGTCCCAGGTCCTCTTGCAAAACCTCTTGAGTTCCCTGCCAGCACATCTACAGATTCAGGCTCACCTTTAAGTTCTGGGGAGGTTTCAAGCTGTTTCCTATCAGAGTGGGAGAACAGGGGAACTTATTAGTGAAACCTTAGGAATGTGCTAGAGGCAGTTGTGAGAGCTGACAACCACTGAACTCCAATTTCCTACAAAGTTGCTCATCAGCCATCTTCCCCTTGACATCCACAACCCTTTTTTGTCTCTTCGTTCAACCAAAAGGTCATTTGTGGTTCTGAATACATTTAATTCTTAGATTGTGAGGATTGTTCTCAAACAAAAGTTAAAAATAAATTAGTTCAATAGTAATGTCAAAAATAGAAATTATGGGACTGGAAAGATGGCTCAGTGTACTTGCTGGTGTAAAGGTCCATGATAAATCCAAAAATGATACCCTGGCCTCAAATATTATGCAAAAGCAAACAGCATTTTATTCTGCTGAAGTTCTGAATGCTGGGGCCTTTCATTTACTTAGATGGAGAACCCCAAGTGAGTTTGCAAGCCAATTTAAAACACATTAAGGGAGTTCCAGGGAGGTATAGGTGACATTTATCTTAATTGGTTGTCTATATATCTAGGGGCATTCCAGAACCATTGCTGGGAGGGGGGATGGAAATTGTTTCTGGGGAAGTCTGGAAACTGTTGCTGACATATTGCCCTTGCCTGAGGCCAGGAGGTAAGACAGCTACTGATGACAGTGAGTTTCTAATTGGTTGCCTGAGGCTTGGAGTTTTTCCAGTAACTGACTTGCCTGGACTTGCTCAGTTCTTGAAAACAGAGATCTAGGCCTACTCTCCTGAACTGCCAATTTGAAGCCTGTCATGGAGTCAGCCTGTTTTATTTCTTTCATTGGCATTCCAGAAAACTAGAGTTCAGTTACTAGCATAGGATCTGCTGAACGTGGAGTGGCTCTGGTGAGGACAGAGTGTCATGGTTCCTTCCTATTGGATAAGGCTGGTGTTAGTCTCCAAGAGTATAGATGGCTGCTTTGGGCTTAAGGGTTTTGTGTGTGTGTGTGTGTGTGTGTGTGTGTGTGTGTGTGTGTGTGTGTAATAATGTTCATATTTTCTTGACTCACTAGCAGTGGAGTACTTTTTTCTTCCAAAAAAAAAAATCCTCTCTGTTAAAATTAATGACTCCTTGATAATTAGAAAAAGTCCAGGAATCGAGGGTGTGGCCATACCTCTGTAAAATGTTAAACACAGAAACCTTTAGAACAACCCCTAAGATTGTGGGAAAGAGCTCCAAGTACATGAGTTCAAAAATATGTAATATTTCAACTTTGTTAAAATAAGGATGCAATATGAATTATATGAGGGACTTCATGAATCTAAAGTAACAGTGGCAGCTACACTATGATGCAGCTTGTCAGTAAGATACAGGAAGATACAAATGTAGGCAGACACTTGAGTTCAGCTTTAGCCTAGACAGATCAAGGCTAGGCTGAACTATGTTGAAATGGTAATTCCAGGGCAGAGTTCCACACAACTAGTTTATAGTTTGTGCTTAACAAAGGCAGATAGATCTCTAAATTCTTTTACAATATTAAGAAAGATATGTATGATTGTTGTCTCTTAAGAATCAAAGGGCTGGGGTCATGTGATGCTGATTCATAAAGTAATCAAAAGGAAACCTGGAGTAAATGACTAGATTGTTATGTAAAATAAAAGACTGGACCTATGTTCTGAAATAGGTGAGCTATCCAGAGAATTTTTAAGGATAAATGGAGAGAATTGCTTGTGCGTGTACGCGCGCACACACACACAAGCATGCATCACATGGACAGAGAGATCTCTTAGAAGAGCACAAAAGCAGAATATACACAGAGAGATTTCCAGAGAGAAAGAAGAACATGGAGTGAAGCCGACTGGAATAACTGTATCAAGCAGAACACAGGTCACCAGCTCAGATCCATGATTTGACTTCAAGTCATTGTACTCAATGTTCCTGCTCCAGATACTCCTTCTCTCAGAAGTCCTCTGCAAGCTGAAGCTGATCCTTGGCATGGATCCAACACCATCTTATGGCCTATGCAGGCACCTATATCTATATTGCAAACACACACAAATAAATAAAAATTTAAAAATATATTTTAGTTTCTTTGAGTTATTGTTATATATTCACTAGGGAAAACCACCAGGCATGTGTCCAGGACAATGGAAGTCTTTAGTAGCCAGCCAGATATTGAATGTTTGGGACCCAAGTGTGGTTCCAATTCTTTCTCGTGGTGAGCTTTTAAATATATATAAAAAAAAAACAAACCATATTTTGGGTTTATGTCAGTTAGAATAGTAAGCCAGAAGTGGAACTACAGCCAAAAAAGCAAGATTAATACATTTAGGGACTTTCCTTGAACTATGAACTTTGATGGATAAGGCTTGTGGATCGATGTTTATTCCAGATGAAGTCAAGCTGACAACTAAGAATAGTGAACACAAGTACTTAATACATCACATTTACATTCTTTTTTTTCTTTAGGATGGGACATGACTTGTTCCAGTATATACCCATCACCTGTCTAGCTCTAAACAAGGCCAAGAGTGATAAATAAATTTCTCCTAATCTTATGAAATATAACACCCTATAAACTTGCAAAAGCAAATCAGGCACATGCACATACATTCACTCAAGAGATTTCCTTGCTGAATAAGGATGTTGAACATTTCTTTAAGTGCTTCTTAGCCATTTGAAATTTCTCATTTGAGAATTCTCTGTTTAGTTCTGTACCCCATTTTTATAGGGGTTATTTGGTTGTCTGGAGTCTAACTTCTTGAGTGCTTTATATATTTTAGATATTAGCCCTCTATTAAATGTAGGGTTGGTAAAGACCTTTCCCCAATCTGTTGGTTGCCATTTTGTTCTATTGACATTGTCCTTTGCTTTACAAAATGTTTGCAATTTTATGAGGTCCCTTTTGTCAATTCTTGATCTTAGAGCATAAGCCATTGGTATTCTGTTCAGGAACTTTTCCTCTCTGTCCAAGTATTCAAAGCTCTTCACCACTTACTCCTCTGTTAGTTTCAATGTACCTGGTTTTATGCGAAAGTCCTTTATCCACTTAGACTTGAGCTTTGTACAAGAAGATGAGAATGGATCAATTTGCATTCTTCTACATGCTGACCTCCAGTTGAACCAGTATCATTTGTTGAAAATGCTCTTTTTTCCACAGGAAAGTTTGGCTCCTTTGTCAAAGATCTAGTGACCATAGGTTGTGGGTTCATTTCTGGGTCTTCAATTATATTACATTGATTTATCTGTTTGTCTCTTATCAATACTATATGGGTTTTATGACTACTGCTCTGTAGTACAGCTTGAGGTCAGGGATTGTGATTTCCCCAGAAGTTCTTTTATTGTTGAGAATAGTTTTTGATATTCTGGGTTCTTCTCATTCCAGATAAATTTGAGAATTTCTCTTTCTATCTTTGTGAAGAATAGAGCTGGAATTTTGAAGGAGATTGCATTGAATCTGTAGTTTGCTTTATTTTAGGTAAGATGGCCATTTTTGCAATGTTAATCCTGCAATCCATGAGCATGGAAGATCTTTCCATCTTCTAAGGTCATCTTCAATTTCTTTCTCCAGAGAATTGAAGTTCTTGTCATACAGATCTTATACTTGCTTGGTTAGATTCACACCAAGTTATTTAATATTATTTTTGACTATTGTAAAGTGTGTCACTTCCCTAACGTCTTTCTATCCTTTTATCCTTTGAGTTGAGGAAGGGTACTGATTTGTTTGAGTTAATTTTGTATCCAGCCATTTTGCTGAAGTTATTTATTAGGTTTAGGAAGTAGAAGAAGAGGAACATAGAGAGGGGAGGAGGAGAGGGAGGGGGAGGGGGAGAAGAGGGAGGGAAAGGAGGAGGGGGAGGGAAAGGAGGAGGAGGGGGAAGAAGAGGAGGAGGGGAGGAGGAGGAGGAGGAAGAGAAAGAGGAAGAAGAAGAAGAAGAAGAAGAAGAAGAAGAAGAAGAAGAAGAAGAAAAGTAGCATTTTTATGTGAATATCTGATTATAATGGACATTTTGTAGTTTTTGCTTTCTGTTCTTTTTTTCCTTTATTTCTGCTCACAGCAAAGGTTATAAGAAGAAAGAAGAATTCAAAAGCAGAATAATTTTGATAGGTACACCTTCAGTACTTATAAAGAGCTGCTCTGTGAACTGTCAGTAGCAGAAACCTGTAGGAATGGGGTGCAAATTTGCTGAAAGAGGGAGTTTCAGTAGTATGTATGGTAAATTACATTGTCAAGTATACACTCTGTATGCTTCTAAAATGTTTAAAAATTTTAGTATATAATAAAACAGTCCGCTGTTATGTGTACCTTTTGCTACCCTGCCTAATTTGTGAGTATGGGCCCCACTACCAACCCTTATCCGGCTTTCCTTGAATCCATGAATAAAAGACTTACAGTTTACTCATTTTCAACTTGCCTTCTGACACAATTGCTGGGCTTTACTATCTCCAGCCTGGAAAAGTGTGACCTCATTATTATGCTTATCTTTGCATCTCTCCACTTGCCCTAAACTTTAGTTGCTCAGTCACATCTAGTCCCTGTTAAACATCCCTGACCACCTGCCTGCAGGAGCAGCCACAGACTGCCACTCCTCCTGAGATCTCACATAGCTGTTTGGCTTTATCTCTCCAAAGCCTGGTGAACTTGGTCTCTCCTTTCCCAATTGGTCAATTGCTTCTTTACTAACCGATCAAAAACCAATTGGGGAACAGGACCTTAGCATCAGAATCACTCCTATAGTTGACAATTAACAGAACAAAAGTAATAAAAGTGATTATACACAAAGAAGTATCAAATGAAATAAAATAAATATCATGAATTCCAAGGTGCTCTAAAGGCTTATACACCCTCTTAATAGGGATGGTGATGATAAGCCTTTTAGGGGAGAATGAATATTTCCTAATCTGAGCAGCTCTAGAGGCCTATATGCCCCCTTTTAAAAAGTGAATGGAGGGAAATAAACATTTTGGGAGAAAATAAATACATTACTGAAAAGATTAATGAGCTTAAAATGTGCCTCTTTTTATTTTTTTTTCCTTATTGCTAAGATTCCCAGAGAACTTAGTGGTCGAGTATTTGCCTAGAATGATTTGATCTTTATAGGAGGCTAAAGCCTATGGACAAACAAGAGAAGAGGCAAGAAACACTTCTTCCTATCACCTCAATTGTCTTCATTTTAAATTAATCACCATACAAATACAAAGAAATATATAGGCCTAGCATTTCCTGTCAGTAGGATGTTAAATCTATTGAAAAGCTAAGGTACTCTGCATTATTAAAAATAGTTGGTTTTTCAAAGCCCTTGTTTAAGCTTTCCATCTATTTAAGTTAGGTTAATACTTTTTGAATAACAACCACAAAACTAATCCCTTAAGCAAACCAAAAGATGATTTGGGAAACAGGCAGTTCCTGGTGTGAAGGCAATGTCAATTTTTAGAGTAAAGTAAAAAGTGGAAAGAAATGGAAAAAGTACCTATGATGAAGAATAGAAGTCAATGATCACTTTTATTAATTTTGTTTGTTTTTTTTAGCATTTAATCTATTTATTTATTTATTTAAAATACATTTCAGATTTTATCCCCTCACCCCATTCCCCCCACCACCCAGGAACCCACTATCCCATCCCCCCTCCTACCTACACAAGAGTGTGTACCCACCTACCTCCCTCCTCCCTCCCTACCCTCGAATTCCTCCCCACTCAGTGTTCAGCCTTCATGGGACCAGGGATCTCCTCTCCCACTCATGTCTGACAAGGCCATCCTCCTCTAAGTATATAATTGAAGTCATGGGTGCCTCCCTTTGTGTTCCAAGGCTGGTGGTTTAGGCCCTGGAGAGCTCTGGTTGGCTGGCACTGTTGCTCTCCTCTTGGGGCCACCAACCCTTTCAGCTCCTTCAGTCCTCTAACTTCTCCATTGGGAACCCTTGATCAGATCAATAGGTAGCTGTGAGCATCTGCCTCTGGAAATGTCAGACTCTGGCAGACCTCCGAAGAGACAGCTACATCAGGTTTCTGTCAGCATGTACTTCCTGACATCCATATCAGTGTCTGTCTTTGGTGACTACACATGGAACAGATATCAACGTAGAGTGGTCTCCCGATGGCCCCTCCTTGACTTTCTGTCCCACACTTTGTCGCCTTATTTGCTCCCTTGAGCATTCTGTCATTCCTTCCAAGAAGGACCAAGGCATCCACATTTGGTCTTACTTCTTCATGAGCTTCATGTGGTCATTTAGTTGAATCTTGGCTATTTCAAGCTTTTGGGCTAATATCCTCATATCAGTGAGTAAATACCATGTGTGTTCTTTTGTGATTGGGTTACCTCGCTCAGAATGATATTTTCTAGTTCCATCCATTTACCTAAGAATTTCTTGAATTCATTATTTTTATTAGCTGAGTAGTACTCCATTGTGTAAATGTACCACATTTTTTTATCCATTCCTTTGTTGAAGGGCATCTGAGTTCTTTCCAGCTTCTGGCTATTATAAATAAGGCTGTTATGAACACAGTGGAGCATATGTCCTTGTTATATGTTGGAGTATCTTCTTGGTATATGCCCAGGAGTGGTATAGCTGGGTTCTCAGGTAATGCTGTGTCCAATTTTCTGAGGAACCGCCAGACTGATTTCCAGAGTGGTTGTACCAGCTTGCATTCCCACCAACAATGGAGAAGTGTTCCTCTTTCTCCACATCCTTGCCAGCATCTACCATCACTTGAATTTTTCACCTTAGCCATTCTGATTAGTGTGAAGTGGTATCTCAGGGTTGTTTTGATTTGCATTTCCCTGATGACTAAGAATGTTGAGCATTTCCTAAGGTGCTTCTTGGCCATTCGAATTTCCTCAGTTGAGAATTCTTTGTTTAGCTCTGTACCCCATTTTTAACAGGGTTATTTGGTTGTCTGGAGTCTAATTTCTTGAGTTCTTTGTATATATTGGATATTAGCCCTCTATGGGATCTAGAATTGGTAATGATCTTTTCCCAATCTGTTGGTTGTTGTTTTGTCTTATTGACAGTGTCTTTTGCCTTTCAGAAGCTTTGCAATTTTATGAGGTTCCATTTGTCAATTCTTGATCTTAGAGCATAAGCCATTGGTGTTATGTTCAGAAACATTTCCCCTGTGCCTAAGTATTCAAGGGTCTTCCCATCTTCTCTTCTATTAGTTTCAGTGTATCTGGTTTTGTGTGAAGGTCCTTTATTCACTTGGACTTGAGCTTTGTACATGGGGATAAGAATAGATTGATTTGCATTCTTCTACATGCTGACCTCCAGTTGATCCAGCACAATTTGTTGAAAATGCTGTCCTTTTTCCACTGGATGGTTTTAGCTCCTTTGTAAAAGACCAAGTGACTATAGGTATGTGGGTTCATTTCTGAATCTTCAATTCTATTCCATTGATCTTCCTGCCTGTCTCTGTACCAATACCATGTAGTTTTTATCACTAATGCTCTGTAGTACAGTTTGAGGTCAGGGATAGTGATTCCCTCAGAAGTTCTTTTATTGTTGAGAATGATTCTCGCTATCCTGTTTTTTTTTTTTTTTTTTTTTTTGTTATTCTGAATGAATTTGCAAATTGCTCTTTAAATGTCTGTGAAGAATTTATTTGGAATTTTGATGGGGATTGCATTGAACCTGTAGATTGCTTTTAGCAAGATGTCCATTTTTGCTAAGTTAATCCTGCCAATCCAGTAGCATGGGAGATCTTTCCATCTTCTGAGATCTTCAATTTCTTTCTTAGGAGACTTGAAGATTTTGTCATACAGATCTTTCACCTATTTGGTTAGATTCACTCCAAAATATTTTATATTATTAGTGACTATTGTGAAGGGTGTCATTTCCCTCATTTTTTTCAGCCTGTTTATCTTTTGAGTAGAAGAAGGCTACTGATTTGTTTGAGTTTATTTTATGTACAGCCACTTTGCTGAAGTTGTTTATCAGGTTTAGGAGTTCTCTGGTGGAAGTTTTAGGATCACTCAAGAATACTATCATATCATCTGCAAATAGTGAAATTTTGACTTCTTTTTTTCCTATTTGTATCCCTTTGACTTCCTTTTGTTGTCTAATTGCTCTGGCTAGGACTTCCAGTACTATATTGAATAGGTAGTGTGAGAGTGGGCAGCCTTGTCTAGTTCCTGATCTTAGTGGGATTGCTTCAAGGTTCTCTCCATTTAGTTTGATGTTGGCTACTGGCTTGCTGTATATTGTTTTTACTATGTTTAGGTATGGACCTTGAATTCCTGATCTTTCCAGGACTTTTAACATGAAGAGATGTTGAATTTTGTCAAATGCTTTCTTGGCATCTAGTGAGATGTTCATGTGGTTTTTTCTTTGAGTTTATTTATGTAGTTGATTACATTGATGGATTTTTGAACATTGAACCATCCCTGCATTCCTGGGATAAAGCCTACTTGATCATGATGGATGATTGTTTTGATGTGTTATTGGATTTGGTTTGTGAGAATTTTATTGAGTATTTTTGCATCAATATTCATAAGAGAGATTGATCTGTAGTTCTCTTTCTTTGTTGGGTCTTTGTGAGGCTTAGGTATGAGCGTAATTGTAGCTTCATAGAACGAATTGGATAGTGTTCCTTCTGTTTCTATTCTGTGGAATAGTTTGAAGAGAATTGATATTAGGCCTTCCTTGAAGGTCTGATAGACTTCTGCACTAAAACCATCTGGTCCCTGACTTTTTTTTGGTGAGGATACTTTTAATGACTGCTTCTATTTCTTTAGGGGTTGTGGGACTGTTTAGATGGTTTATCTGCTCCTCATTTAACTTTGGTACCTGGTATCTTTCTAGAAAATTGTCCATTTCATCCAGATTTTCCAATTTTGTTGAGTATAGGCCTTTGAGTATAGGATCTGATGATTTTTTGAATTTTCTCAGTTTCTGTTGTTATGTCTCCCTTTTCAATACCGATTTTACTAATTTGAATACTGTCTCTGTGTTCTTTGATTAGTCTGGCTAAGGGTTTATCTATTTTATTGATTTTCTCAACCAGCTCTTGGTTTTGTTGATATTTTGTATAGTTCTTTCTCTTTCTACTTGGTTAATTTCAGCTCTGAGTTTGATTATTTCCTGCCATCTACTCCTCTTGGGTATATTTGCTTCTTTTTGTTCTAATGCTTTCAGTTGTGCTTTCAAGTTATTAGTGTATGCTCTCTCCAGTTTTCTTTTATAAGCACTTAGAGGTATGAGTTTTTCTCTTAGTACTGTTTTCATGGAGTCCCACAAGTGTCCTCCTTTTTATTAAATTCTAGAAAGTCTTTAATTTCTTTCTTTACTTCTTCCTTGACCGAGTCATTGAGTAGAGCGTTGTTCAGTTTCTACATGTATGTGGGCTTTCTGTTGTTTTTGTTGTTATTAAAGACAAGCCTTAGTCCATGGTGGTCTGATAGGGTACAAGGGATTATTTCAATCTTTTTGTATCTGTTGAGGCCTGTTTTGTGACCAATTATATGGTCTGTCTTGGAAAAGGTACCATGAGGTGCTGAGAAAAAGGTATATTCTTTTGTTTTAGAATGAAATGTTCTATAGATGTCAGTTAAGTCCAATTGGTTCATAACTTCTGTTAGTTTCATTGTGTCTCGGTTTAGTTTTTTTTTACGTGATCTGTCCATTGCTGAGACAGCAATTATCATTATTAATTATATTAACAATAATATATTAATATGATATAATATATTATATTATTAATAATTATTATTATTATCCCCCACTATTATTGTGTGAGATGCAATGTATGCTTTGAGATTTAGGAGAGTTTCTTTTATGTATGTGGGTGCCCTTGCATTTGGGGCATAGATGTTCAGAATTGAGAGTTCTTGGTACATTTTTTCTTTGATGAGTATATAGTGTCCTTCTTTATCTTTTTTGATTACTTCTGGTTGAAAATCAATTTTATTTGATATTAGAATGGTTACTCCAGCTTTTTTCTTGGGACCATTTGCTTGGAAGATTGTTTTCCATCTTTTTACTCTGAGGTATTGTTTGTCTTTGTCACAGAGGTGCGTTTCCTGAATGCATCAAAATTTTGGGTTCTGTTTATGTATCCAGTCTCATAGTCTACGTCTTTTTATTGGAGAATTGAGTCCATTGATATTAAGAGATATTAAGAAAAAATAATTGTTGCTTCCTGTTATTTTTGTCATTAGAGGTGGAATTATGTTTGTGTAACTATTTTCTTTTGGGGTTGTTGCAAGACTTCTTTCTTGCTTTTTCTTGGTTGTGGTTTTCCTCCTTGTGTTGGAGTTTTCCATCCATTATCCTTTGAAGTGCTGGATTTGTGGGAAGATATTGTATAGATTTGGTTTTGTCATGGAATATCTTGGTTTCTCCATCAACAGTGATTGAAATTTTTCTGAGTATAGTAATCTGAGCTGGCATTTTTGATCTCTTAGGGTCTGTATAATATTAGTACAGGATCTTCTGGCTTTTATAATCTCTGGTGAGAAGTCTGGTATAATTCTTATAGGTCTGCCTTTATATGTTACTTTGCCTTTTTCCCTTACTGCTTTTAGTATCTTCTCTTTGTTTTTTTATATTTGATGTTTTGATTATTATGTGATGGGAAGTATTTCTTTTTTGGTCTAGTCTATTTGGGATTCTGTAGGTTTCTTGTATATTTAAGGACATCTCTTTCTTTAGGTTAGAGAATTTTCCTCCATAATTTTGTTGAAGATATTTACTGGCCCTTTAAGTTGAGAGTCTTCACCGTCATCTATATCTATTTTCCTTAGGTTTGGTCTTCTCATTGTGTCCTGGATTTTGTGGATGTTTTGTGTTAGGAGCTTTTTGCATTTTGCATTTTCTTTGACAGTTGTGTCAATGTTTTCCATGTTATCTTTTGCACATGAGATTCTCTCTTCTATCTCTTGTATTCTGTTGGTGATGCTTGCATCTATGACTTGTGATCTTTTTCTTAGGTTTTCTATCTCCAGGGTTGTTTCTCTTTGAGATTTCTTTATTGTTTCTACTACCATTTTTAGATCCTGGATGGTTTTGTGTAATTCCTTCACCTGTTTGGTTGTGTTTTCTTGCATTTCTTTAAGAGTTTCTACCTGTTTACCTGTGTTCTTCTCAAATACTTTGCGAGTATTGTTTATGTCCTTTTTAAAGTTCTTTATCATCATCATGAGAAGTGATTTTAATTCTGAATCCTGCTTTTCTGGTGTGATATGGTGTTCAGGACTTGCTATGGTGGGAGAACTTGGTTCTGGTGATGCCAAGTAACTTTGGTTTTTGTTGTTTATGTTCTTACGCTTGCCTTTCACCATTTGGTTAGCTCTAGTGCTACTTGCGCTCACTGGTTCTGATTGGAACCTGCCTTTCCAGTTATCTTGGTTGTGTCAGAACTCCTCAGGGTTCAGATGTCTCTGTGATCCTGAGCTCCAGCTGTTCGGGGTACAGTGGCTCCTCTAGGATATCTCAGGATATGGTGTATCCATGGTAGTAGACCAGATAGGTGTTTGCTGCTCTGAGTTCAGTGGCTCCTCTAGGATGCCTTGGGATATGGTGTGCCCTGCTCTGATGTCAGTGGCCTCTCTAGGATGTCTGCAGCTCTGAGGGCAGTGGGCTCTCTAGGATGCCTCCGGATGCAGTTTCCACAGGGGATCAGATCAGCTGGGTGTCTGCTCCAGTCACCAGGATCTGGGCAAGGGCTTCTTTGTTCTTTATCTTCAGCATTTTCTTATTCTCCAACCTTCACTGTCCCATATTTGAATAAGTCCAATATGCTCTACATTGCCTCCTCATCTCATCAATTTCTTGTTATTAATTCTCATTCTTTATTTACTAATGCCAATTTGGTCCTATTCCTATTTACTCTGAATAGGAATAGCATAGCTCTCCCATGGCTACCCAGGAATTTTTATGTCTTATATATGTAGCCAAAATTCCTTAGAAGTAAATTCCTAGTTAATGTTAGGTCAGGAAAGTATCCGACTCCAAAAGCTGTCCCTGTAGCACTAGCTACCAAGAACCTACTCCAAACTCTGTTGGTGCTCACACTTTCTGCAAACATTCTGTTTGTGAAGGACATACAGGAAAGGTCTTTCTATCTTACACTTCAGTGTTCACATGTCCTAGGATTCCCTGTCTGTCAATGACTCATGCCAGGATCCATTACTTCTCACTGAGTAGAACTCTGTGTTTAGATTTAATGGTAGACTGTTTTTTGCCCAAATTCTTCCTGTTCTTCTCTTTGGTCACTATATGGATATTTTGGTTGTGTTAGTAAAAAAAAAAAAAAAAATCAGACTCAATATCAGAAATCACAGTCTTTTTATCATATAAAAAATAAAAAGCCATTAAAAATGACTCATTGCTTTTCATGATATAAGCCTTGAAGGAAGTTGGAGCAGAAGTAATATATTTAGGGTCATAAAGATTATACATGACAATCCTATACCCAACATTACGTTGAGTACAGAACTCTAAGTGCTTTCATGAAAATAAAAAGGAAGACAAAAGAATTCATTTTCTCCACTCTTACTCAGTATGGAACTGAAAGTTAAAGCAGTAAGACAGGAGAAACAAATAGAAGAGATGCAACTTATAAATAAATCACCATATTTTTATTTGAAGTTGGTATGATTATGTATATACAAATACATACACATACACATACATATACATATATGAATATACATATATACACATACATATACATCCCAATCTATATATATGACTCAATCATAAAACTCTTAGAAGTAACAGATTTTTTTAAAAAAGTGACAAGATACAAATTTGGCATGCAAAATTATTTGATCATTTTGTATCAGTAACAAACATACAAATAAAGTAACCATGGACCAATAATATTCAAAATTACTTCAAAAACCTCCATAGAATAAGTGTAACCACGAAAGTGAAAGTCAACGACAGAGAAAAGTTAAAAACACTCAAGGAAATAATTGAGGATATGAGAAAATGGATCGATCCACATGCTCATAGAGATGCAATATTATGAAAATGACCATTATATCAAAAGCAGTCTACACACTGACTTCAATGCTCATAAATTCTAGTAATATTCTTCAAAAAAATATACAAATTTATCTTAAAGTTGATCTATAAGCACAAAAGATCTTAGATAGACATAGAAATCCTGACCAAAATGATTAATGCCAGAGGTATCACCATGTTTGATTTCATATTATGCTACAGAACATTTCTACAACTATAGTCACCTGATATTGACAAAAATTTCAAAATACACTTAAGAAAAGACAAAGAATTCTTGGACAACTGCATAGCCACAAAGACGAGTGAACATAAATAATATAAATGCTTGTCTGTTTGTCTCTCTCTCTTTCTTTCTCTCTCTCTCTCTCCCTCTCACACACACAGAACTTTAAATAAATAAAATCCTTAAATATATGATCTAAAATTCTAAAATTAATTGAAGAAAGCTGTACAAAATCCTTTAAGAAATAAATGTAAGAATTTTTCAAAAAATTACTTTATTTGCTGATAAACTAAAACCAACATAGACAAGTGAGACAAGTGGGCCTTCTCAAAATTAAAAGGCTTCTGTAAAGCAAAGAAAAGAGCTAATCAAACTAAGAAGCAGTCTAAAGAACAGAATATTTTTTGACAGCTATTTATCTAACAGATTATTAATATTTAAAATACTCAAAGTACACACAAAAACCTAAACAAGTAAACAACCCAGTCAAAGAATAAGCTATTGATCTGAACAAAGTCTTCTCAAAAGAGAAAATATAGCCAATAAATACTTTAAAAAGTGTCTGAAATCCTTATCTATCAGACAAATGCAAGTTAAAACTACTTTGAGATAATTATTTAAACCCGGTCAAAATGGTTGTCATCAAAAAAATAAATTGAACACCAATAGCTTATGCTCTAAGATCAAGAATTGACAAATGGGACCTCACAAAATTGCAAAGCTTCTGTAAGGCAAAGGACATTGTCAATAAGACAAAATGGCAACCAACAGAGTGGGAAAAGATCTTAACCAATCCCACATCTGATAGAGGGCTAATATCCAAGATATACAAAGAACTCAAGAAATTATACTTCAGAAAACCATACAACCCTATTAAAAAATAGGGAACAGAGCTAAACAAAGAATTCTCAACAGAGGAAATTCAAATGGCTGAGAAGCACCTTAAGAAATGCTCAACATCCTTACTCATCAGGGAAATGCAAATCAAAACAACCCTGAGATACATCTCACACCTGTCAGAATGGCTAAGATCAAAAACTCAGGTGATAGTAGATGCTGGCGAGGATGTAAAGAAAGAGGAACACTCCTCCATTGTTGGTGGGATTGCAAACTGGTACATCCACTCTGGAAATCAGTCTGGCGGTTCCTCAGAAAACTGGACATAGCATTACCTGAGGATCCAGCTATACCACTACTGGGTATATACCCAGAAGACGCTCCAACATATAATAAGGACATATGCTCCACTATGTTCATAGCAACCTTATTTATAATAGCCAGAAGCTGGAAAGAACCAAGGTGTCCATCAACAGAGGAATGGATTAAAAAAAATGTGGTACATCTACACAATGGAGTATTACTCAGCTATTAAAAATAATGAATTCGAGAAATTTATAGTTAAATGGATGGATCTAGAAATTACCATCCTGAGTGAGTTAACCCAATCACAAAAGAACACACATGGTATTTACTCACTGTTCAGCGGATGTTAGCCCAAAAACTTAGAATAGGGAAGACTCAACCCACAGACCACGTGAAGCTCATGAAGAAGAAAGACCAAGAGGGGATGCCTCAGTTCTACTTAGAACCAGTAACAAAAATACTCAAGGGAGCAATTATGGAAACAAAACATGGGACAGAAACTGAAGGAGGAGTCATCAGGACACCATTCCACCTGGGCATCTACCCCATGTACCGTCACCTAAGCTAGACATTGATGTGGATGGCTGGAAATGCATGCTGTCAAGAATATGATATAGCTGTCTCCTTAGAGACTGACACATTCAGAGGACGATGCTCACAGCTAACCACTGATAAGATCAAAGGTTTCACAATGGAGAACGTAGAAGACTGAAGGAACAGGAAGGGTTTGTGACCCCAAGAAGAAAGCAACAATACCAAACAACCAGAGCCCCCCAGAGTCTAAATCACCAGCCTGGGAGCACATAGGGAGGGACCTACGACTCTAGCGGTATACGTAGGGGAGGACAGCTTTGTTGGGCATAGGTGGGAGAGGATATACTTGGTCCCATGAAAAACGAACACAGAATGGGGGGGATGTGAGGGTGAGGAGGGAGTAGTGAGGGTGGGGGGTAAGTGCGGGCACAGCCTCATAGAAGGGATATAAGGAGGGAGGATGGGATAAGGGGTTCCTGGGTGGTGGGGGAAATAGGATAAGAGGATAAAACTTGAAATGTAAATATTATAACCAACTACATAAAAGGGGGAAAAAGTTGTTAGAACCATCTTTTAAAAAAAAATTTCCTCTAGGAAAAAAAAATTAAAAAAAATAAATTGATATGATTTGGGAAACAAGTAATGACATGTATATGGATAAAGGAGAAATTCTCATTCATTGTTTTTGGGAGTGTAAACTACTACAGCTACTATGGAAATCTATGTGAAACTATCTCAAAAGGTTACAAAATAGCCAAGGTATAACACTCCTATACATATACTCAAAAGATTCTGTATCATATGATAGAAATACACATAAAAAATGTTTATTGCTGCTCTATTAACAATAGCCGTAAGATTGAATCATACAAGATGTTCATTAAGACATAAATAGAAGCATATGTTCTGTACACAACATGTGATTTTCCTGAGCCATAAAAATAAAATTATTGTCTTTGCAGGAAAATATATGTAACTTAAAAATACATTATAAAAAGTGAGGTGTATATTCATGGTGGTGTTAGTGTGTGCATAGGCCATGAAACCATAAATGGAACCATGAGATGGCAAAAGATGCATTAAGTTAGAAGACTGGGAAGGCTAGTAAAATATATTTGATATAAAGGAGAATATTTTCAATAGGAAAGGAGAACATCAGTAAGAGTCTTGAAGATGGGCACAGGGTATGTGGTTGTGATTCAAACAAAATTGAACAGGAAAAAAAAATACCATAAGAAAACTAGTTGGTTTGTAAACTAATAAAACAATAATATAAAAAAAAATGCCACTGTGATAAAACATTTAATTTGGATAGATTGCATAAAACTAGTGAATGACTTGTCATTCTATTTCCAAGATAGTGCTGCATATGTCAGGTTGTTACATATAAATAATCTACAGATTATATTGTAGCAGATAGGGTTTGTAAGGCAAGAATACATTCACAACATTAAATTATACTATAAAGACATTAATTTTCTATTGTAGTTTTATGAATGATTAGGTAAACACACATGCATTCATAGAATTGGATGCTTTTGACGTTTACATGTGTGAACATCACCTCTGCCTTATTCAAATAGTGAACATGAGAAAATGCAATAGTCTATGAAAGCCTAATGTAGATTATCCATTTTCTCAGATCTGAATTTTGTGTATCTGGTACAAGATGGTACATCATATGTGAAAGCATATGGCTACTGCTGAATCCAAGGGTAGATGACATATGCTTAGAAGGAAAATATTTGTAAGTGTTGCTGCTTTCTGAAAATAAATGAAAACAACTGTGTGTGTTTAGATTTTTGAATTTATAAACAGATCAACAGCATTAACCGTGAAAGCAGCTTTTATGATGCAGTCAAATCTGAATTTGTCAAGCTGTGACACTTACTATACTTCGATTCTAAAATACTTACAGGCACACACACTCATTGATAGATGACAGGGATAATCAGAAAATTGATTAATAGATCTTGATCAGAGTTCCTTCCAAGTACAGTTTATGAAATAATTCATTTAAATTTTACTTTTGAAGTGAAAGGTGTAGCTAATTGTACCATCTTTGCTATAAAAATACTGAGGACCTGAATTTGGATCTGAAGAACCAAATAAAAACTGGTGCCATAGCATAGTCCTGTAACCCTTACACTGGGAGGCAGAAGCTTCCTGGGGACTTACTAGGTAGTCTGTGTAGCTAAAACAGAAACTTATGGTTTAGTTACAAGTCCCTGTCCTAAAAAGATAAAATTAAGAATTGGTTGAGATAGACATCCTTAGCACAGTCTCTGATTTCTACAAATAACTTTATGAGCAAGTGCACCTGTACATGCACATACTTATGTGCACACACACACACACACACACACACACACACACACACACACACAGAGAGAGAGAGAGAGAGAGAGAGAGAGAGAGAGAGAGAGAGAGAAGAGAAATTGATATGAAAATATTCATATTTCCCCTGGGCTGTCCACGTGTGTAAAATTAAAACAGGAGCCATTAAAGTGCCTTATAAAAATATTTGCATGCGACTGATTTTTCTAAATTTTCTTTACTCGCACAGTCATTTGTAACTTCAAAGTGTTCTTGTAAAAAAATTTCGATGTCATTTAATGAAAAAAGTAACTTAAGTGATGTCAGTCAGTATCCCAGCTGGTTTTCACAAGCTGCTTCCTCCATCTCTAGTCTAGCTTTCATTGCATCCGTGATTGTACTTCTGTAACCTCATGAAATATTGACATCATATTAAAATACAATTTTGGGGTTGATGTTTGACATTGGAAAGGTTGAGGATACAGGATAGTTGTGCTTAATAATAAGGCCTGCTATTTTTGAAGTTTTGAAACATCTTTGAGGTAAGGGCCTTTGCATTAACATCTGTCCCTATTCTTACCAAGTGGGCATTATAAAGAACTATTTAATTCTTTTTCCAAAATTTTTTTGGAAGATAAACTGTGTAGAGACTTGAGGGTTGAGCCTAAATCTATAATTTATTCACAGTTTAAAAACTCTGTCACTCTCCTTAAAGTGAGTGTACTGGCTCAGTGATAACTAATACATTCTCCTGCCAATCACATGCATGTTTCCTGTATCAGTCACTTTTTAAAATCAAAATTATCATGAAATGTCACCAGAAACAACTTAAGAGGGACAAATATACACTAGCTCAGATACAAAGATTCAACGTGAGGAAAGATGAGGTAGAGAAGAGTAGCGCATATATGGCACCTAGGAGACAGAAAGAGAATGGCAATCCTGTTGATTCTTTTTTACCACTTTTCTTTCATCTCAACACCCAGGTTACAGGATGCTGCTCCTAACATTCACTCCTCAGAGACACCTGAAAAAATGTATTTCATTAATCTTCTAATCATTTTCTTTTTTTTCAAATTCTTTATTATTTTAAATAATAGCCTGAAATTTGTTGTTTTAAAGGCACATATTAAAGATATAAAGAAAAGGCTATATATTGTAGACTATATATAGTGAAAATAAAAGTTTCTATGGGAAATGTTGAAAAGAATTCAAAATTTTGAAACATGAAACAAATATACAGATAGATTATTATATACTCTAAGATACATAAACATAATTTAGATATCTAAACAGTTTAACAAATAATTATCCCAATCTTCTCTCATTCATCATTATACATATTTAATGGATGTACTTTAATATCAATGTGTTTTGAATGAATTGTTAAATTAGTAGACAAAAAAGTTAGCATTAATATATAAATTCTCAGAACTCTGGTATCTACCACATATGACATAGTATAAATAAAAATGAAAAAAATATTTAAACCTACTATTAATTGTGTAGCATGTAGCCATAACTCTATGATAAATAGCTGCTTTTGTGCTTCCATCTGCTCTTTGTTAGCACAAAAAATCTTGATAATGTATATATTACACTTAATTTCTAACAGTTGTGTCTAACTTTCTGACATTTCAACAGACAGGATTTTCAACAAAGTTCACATTACAGAATCTTATAATTAAGTACATAAAAATAAAAGACTTTTGATGGGCAGTTGATGAAATGGTTCAATGGGTAAGAGAGCTTTCTTTGCAATTATATAACTTTAGTTTTAATACTTAGTTTCACCTACGTTAAAATATGGATGTGACAACACATGTATCTGCAGCCTCGTTACTGTGGTGAGCAGATGTAGGAGTAATGTTTAACCCAGTTTTTGCCCAGACTAATTTCAATTAAATTAAGAATACTATCCTAAAAAATTAGTGTGAAGATCTATACAGAAGGTTACCTGATGTTCTACTCTGGCCTCTTGAGAGCACAGACATGCACTTATATATGCTTACATTTGTACCGCATATATGTGTATGGATATGTCGGACCCTGCTCCAGATGGCGTCCCACAAAATCCCCGGCTTGGTAGAGGATAGGGTGCAAACAACCATTGTCTCTGTCACTGTCGCTGCCCCTGCCCGGGTTGTCCAGGGTAGAGTGTCAGCAGGGAAGATCCGTTGCTGCCTGTTGCCCTCTCTGCAGCAGAGAGCATCTTCTGAAGTGTTACAGCTCTTTGCTAAGCCGGGAAGTGCCAGCTAGGTAGCAGGGAAAAAGAGAGCAGATCTCTTGCCCAGTGTTAACAGCTCTGGAGCCGGTGAGAGTCCCCCCCCCCAATGACCCCCCCCCCCCCGCGCTAGCTGGTGAAGAGGGGGGAGGGTCCACGACAGAAGCTCTCAAACAACACAGGATGATTCTTGTGCTCCTTTTACTTCTCAATTAAGCTCAATATATACAGTTTGGGGTGGGTGAAGGTTTTAGCAGCAGGTAATCCCATTGGCTTAGTCTGAGATTTTGGGGATGCCTCATATGCATGTGAGGAGAGCCTGGGGCACTATTCCTACATGACCAATGGTCATAGACCTCTCTCTGTGGGAGGGGCTGTGAAGGGTGGAAGCTGAGAGAGCCAGGGGTCCAGGAACAGAGCTGAACTCCTTCACCCAGTGGGGCTCTGGGGTTCAAAAGCTTGTTCGACCAG
Organism: Rhabdomys pumilio; assembly: GCA_030674055.1. Taxonomy (NCBI): domain Eukaryota; kingdom Metazoa; phylum Chordata; class Mammalia; order Rodentia; family Muridae; genus Rhabdomys; species Rhabdomys pumilio. The sequence goes on from JANHMN010000001.1 coordinate 159,731,988, forward strand.
GCGCTTGACAGTCTCTCATAGCTCAGCGCCCCACATGGATATATGCATGAGCTTGCATACACACACACACACACACACACACACACACACACACACACACACCACATTCTTAAAGTTTATGTTATGATTTTTTTGTTAGAACTCATTTATTGCTATCCTGCAGCCCATGTGGCCCTTATAGTTTTGAGCTTCTGGAACTTACCTATTAATAGGAGCAAACTAGAATTTGACTAATAAATGTATGATGTTATCTGAAATACATTGCTGTATAAATCATCAGCAAACAATGTATGACAGTTTGAAAGAAAACAAATGAAGCACATTGAATTTATTCAGACTGCTTCTCTGGAACATTTTATAAACCCATTTGAGTCCCTTAACTTCATAAGTTTTTTTCATAGAATATGTGAGTAAAACAGTTACTTGTAAAATTGGATACTTGTACTGGTGAACAAAACATAATTTAAACATCCTAATTAGTTATCTAAACATTTAAAGTAGGTAGAAAAGAGTTATAGACTGCTAAGAGTCAATTACAAATCAGAATGTAAACTGAGGCACAGGATTTATGTCACAGTATTTGATTGAGCAAACTGATTAAGCAATAATCTAATAAAGTATATATAATTCTTTGAGAAGACAGTGAAGTCACTCCTTCCTCTTAAGGCAGAAAAAAACTACTAACATTAATGGAGGTATAAATTAATTGTTTATGAGAGCTTCCAGAAGAAATTCCTTATCTGTTGATTATATTTATGCTCAGGGGGGACATGTTCTTTCAACATGATTCTCACTGGGATTAGATCAAACACTGTACAATGCTGTCCATCAGCTCTGACTTCAAACCTACAAGACTGCGAGAATTTTATTGAGTATTTTTGCATCGACATTTATAACAGAAATTGGTCTGAAGTTCTCTTTCTTTTTGAGGGCTTTGTGTGGTTTAGCTATAAGTGAAATTGTAGCTTCATAGAGTGAATTGGGTGGTGTTTCCTCTGTTTCTATTTTGTGAAATAGTTTGAAGACTATTGGCATTAGGACTACTTTGAAGGTCTGATAGAACTTTGCAGTAAACCCATCTGGTCCTAGCCTTTGGTTGGGGAACTATTAATGACTGCTTCTATTTCTTTAGGGTTTATGGGAATATTTAGATAATGTATCTGACCCTGATTTAACTTTGGTATCTAGAATCTGTCTAGAAAGTTGTCCATTTCATCTAGATTTTCTAGTTTTGTTTGAGTATAGACTTTTGTAGTCGGATATGATGATGTTTTGGATTTCCTTGGTTTCTGTTGTTATGTCTCCCTTTTAATTTCTAATTTTGTTAATATGAATACTGTCTTTGTGAAAGAACCAGCTAATGGTTTTGTTGAATCCATGGTGATCTGATAGGATGCATGGAATTATTTCAATCTTCTTGTATTTGTTGAGGCCTGTTTTGTGACTAATTATACGGTCTGTTTTGGAGAAGGTCTGTTTTTTCTCAGCACCTCATGGTGCTGAGAAGAAGGTATTTTTTTTTTGTTTGTTTGTTTTAGGATAAAATGTTCTATAAATGTCTGTTAAATCCATTTCATCCATAACTTTTGTTACTTTCACTGGGTCTCTGTTTAATTTCTGTTTCCAGGATCTGTCCACTGAGGAGCATGGGGTGTTGAAGTCTGCCACTATTATTGTGAGAGGTGCAATGTATGCTTTGAGCTTTTTATTTTTTAACAATACAGATGCCATCCTCTTTCCCCGTTTTCCCTCCCTAAAACCCCTTATCCCATCCCCTTCCTCCTTTATGCTTTTATACCATTTTAATTACATGCATGTATTAAGGTCTCTTCTAGGTTGAAGAACTAGCAATATAATAGATGCAAATAGTCAAGGGACAAGCAAGACAATAAACACAAATAGTCAAAGGAAAACAAGGCATTACACCCAATTATGTGAACACTCCTGTGACCACTGTTTCTAAGGGCTTATCTGGATGAGCAAAGTATCTGAGCCTACTTCCCTGTTCTAGCCCAAAGTCATTTTCATGTCTGAAGCCTACTTCCTTTTTCTAGCCTAAAAATTAGATTACTGTCTAAAATTACTTTTTTGTTCTAGCCAGATGTTTAGATTTCTGCCTGAGATTACTTCCTTGTTCTAGCCTAATGTCAGATTCCTTCCTGAAACCTACTTCCTTGTCCTTGGCCCATGTCAGATTCTTGCCTAGCAGCCCCAACGGCTCTCTGCCTCTCCCCATTTTTTATTTCATTAACAAGACTGAGCCTGTCTTAGGTCATTCTAACAAGAATGCCTTCCTTACCCATTATGGAATATGCGTTATCAAAAGCAATGCACTTCTGTATTAGGTTGGTAAGGCTCTGTGCAGAATCTTGCCTGTTCTTGGTTTGTCAGCCTGTTAATTTAATAACTCTGTCTGGGGATCCATTTTCATGCTTAAGCCATGTACTTTGGCTGCCAACATGTTGATGTTGTTAAAGAAAAGCTTTAACACAATGAGCAGAAATAAAATTATTCCCAGGACAAAATGGCTATCATGATCAAGCTATATATGCCATTTTTGAAGCTTGACCAAAATACAAATACTGACCACAGGCCATGGGAATTTTTTTTTCAGTATCTACTGCATCAACACTTAGCAGAGCAGCATTCTTGAAATTCATAAGCTCACTATGCAATGTTAAAACATCCAGAGAGGTGTTAGAATTGTACAAAATACAGTGCAAGTGTCATTAACTTCTTCCTAATTATAGTGACTACCACTGTAAATTATAGAATTAACATGAATCCAATGGTATTTGGCATGCCACTCAAGATGACTCCATACCCGTAAATTCTGAACCTCCTTCCAGTAATTTGAATAGAAAAAGAGCATCATTCTGTTCTTCTAAATGCCTATCTAAATCCTCTTGTATATTCAACACATTAGTAACACTTTTTGCTAAATGATTAACAAAAGTAGCTTTCTTAACTTCGTGTGTCACAGCATTTGCAGAAGCAGTGCTGCTAACAATTAATGTAACTAAAGCTGTTATACCAACAATAATCAAGCCCACTACCCTCTTGCTTCTGCTTAAAGCCTGACTCACTTCTTCCAGTACTTTCTTCAATTCCTTCACCTTTTTGATTGTGTTTTTCCTCTGATTTTTAAAAGCATTTTTGTGTTTTCAAGGACTTCTACCTGTTTACCTGTGTTTTCTTGTATTTCTTTAAGACAGTTATTTATGTCCTTCTCAAAGTCCTCTATCTTCATCATAAGAAATGATTTTAAAACTAAATCTTGCTTTTTCTATTGTGTTGGGATATCCAGGAATTGCTGTGGTGGGAGAACTGGGTTCTGATGATGCCAAGTCGCTTTGGTTTCTGTTACATATATTCTTGTGCTTTTCTCTCACCATCTGGGTTATCTCTGGTGTTAGTTGGTCTTGCTGTTTCTGACTGGAGCTTGTCTCTCTTGTCGGCCTGTGAGCCTATGATCTTAGGTGTGTCAACATTTCTCAGGAGACCAGTTCTCTCCTGGGTGAGATTTGGTTGTAGAGCACTGTGGGACAGCCTCAGTTCCTTGGTGTAGTTGGAGAACAGAAGGATCCTGTGTTCAGCTGCTCTGCTGTCCCTGTGCCCTGTGCACTCCTGTCAGGTCCTGCTTTGAATAGTTATTAGAGCGAAAGTGGTAATCTCATCTCTGAGCTAAGGAATGAGAGCACTCCTGGGAAACCAGCTCTCTCCAGGTTGATTTGTGTGCAGAGGGCTTTGGGACAGCCTCAGCTCCTGGGTTCAGAATAGAGTCTTGAAGGATTTTGTCTCTTCTATCATTTTCAATCTAATTAATTTGACAATCAAGGTTAAGCACTTTCTTAGTTTGCATTTGTATTCTTGTAACAAGACACCACAGCTAAAAGCAAGTTGGGGTTTGTTAGGCTTATACTTTCACACATAGTCTATTACAGGAGGTCAGGACAGGAACCTAGAATCAGAAATTGAACAGAAATCACAGACAAATTATGCTTACTGGCTTGCTTCTAGTGGCATGCTCATCCTACTTTCTGAGGCACCCTGGGATCATCTGCATAGGGATGGCATTGCCCCTAGTGAGTCAGGCCATTTTAGATCAATTATTACTCAAGACATTGCCTCCACAGGCTTAGCCATAGACCAGTCTTATAGAAGCATTTTCTCAGTTAAGTTTCCTTCTTAAATATGGCAAATTTGTGTCAGATGGAAAAAAAAGAACAAGAACAACAAAACCTAACTAAGCTGCATGTTACCACATTTTCTTTACTTTCTTGGATGATGGACTACAAGATGTAGCATAAAACAAATCCTTTCCTTTCAAGGTGGCTTTTGGTCATGATATTTCACAGTAATGGAAACCTTAGACAATGGGTAATACACTTCTTTGCCTTCAATTATTTTTATTGTGGTGATGGATTTTAAATCTCAAATCCTTCTATCTTCCTTGGATGTAGGTTTTGGACTGATCATTGAAGATTTTGTTTTATTTCTACAGTTTACATATAAAATTCAAAATGCTAGAAACAATTAAGTTTCCTCCTTATCAGCTTTTAATTCTCACTTGCAAAATGATGTATGAATCAAGGAAGAAATTCAGTTTCCTTTTCCATTCTCTTATCTAATCAACAAATTGTGTCTCATCTCTACTTACTAATGACTTCTCAAAATTGTTGCTTTTCTAGAAGCCATTAGTGATTTCTTAGTTCAATCCATTTTTACCCTTGGAGCAACAATTAGTCTATGATATTAGTCTCCTGTTTGTTATCACTGTATTGAATGTCTTTTTGACATATTTTAAATAATTACTTTAATATCCAGAAACAAACACATCATTTTTTCTGCTTAGATCCCTTAAAAAAAAATTCTCAAAAATGTCTCTCTCATTACCAACCTCAGTTCATGCCATGCCTTAGCACACTTGGAAATCAAATCAATATTTTATCAAACTGAAATTTCTGTTTTCTTTTCTTGACCTTTGTGTGCACCAGCCAGGTATTTTATGTGGGGAGCAAGATTCCCACCCCCCATTTCTTCAATATGTAGTCTGATTTTAAATGAATATTTCAATTCTCACTTTAGGAAACCCTTAAGTCCTAATTTTCATGTACCACTCTCAACAACAGAAAACGTTTTTCATCTTCAGAATCTTTTCCATCTCATTTTTTACTGGAAAAAGATGCTTGTTTTCTCCTGTAGCATATTTGATACATAAAATGTAGTTAATAAATAACTTAAAATAGATGGATGGATAAATATTTTAATGGACCTTTAGCTGGCACAGGCATGAACAATTTTCTTAGCATATTTTACTCTGATGTATTACTTCAATAAAAATTACTTATTAGCTTTTGGACTTTCCTATTCTCTTGAAGGTGATACATTAATTTAAAAAAATTGTATTTATTTCAAGAATTTTTTCCTCAATATTATTATTATCAGCAGTTAAAGAAAACCTATAGAATACCCTCCATTGTGGGAAGCTTTGTGAGTTTCTTAATAGCTCTGTCTCCTGATATGTTATTTTTTAGTTCATTAAAATATCAACTGGCTGGAAGGTATTTTGTTCATGTATGTAAAGATCACAGTGCCTATGACTTACTAGAGACCAAAATTTTAGTGAAAGAAATCATAATAGATTATTGTATAATCAAAGGAAATCTATTTTCCAAAGAATACTACTTGGTAGTAACTTTGTTCAATACACCATTATCAAAGAGAGAAAAGCCAAGGTTGTGGGGTTTAGAGGGCATTGTAGTTGCTCTGTGAAAGCATGAAAAGACAAGGTTTGTGCTCAATAACCTTGAAAAAATAATGACTCTGCAAATGTGCAGGGTCTACGTAAACTTAAGGCTTCTTAGCACAGATGCTTAAACCACACTATTAAATTAATGAGGAAAGAGTGATCTGTGAGAGAATTTAGCACATTTTTAACTTACTTTGGAGTTAGTGATCAGTTACATGGTTCTTGAGACTTTATCTTCTCATGAGTCATAAGGTGTGAAACTGCGGAGGAACCTGGATATTTACCCATCCCACAAGTTTATATTGTTAGTATACACCTTGAGGCCCAGAGAAGCCTTGTTATTTCCTCAAATCCACACAGATTTTTATGATGATCCTGGAAGTCAAACCCACGTATCCTTGAGTAAATGAAAGCAATAAACTTTCTACAATAAGAATTTACCATGTAGATAAGAATTGGCTAAATATTGTTATACTTGGTTCAGTTTTTCAATGTACTTATACATAAAAAGACTGTAACATAAATTTCTGCTGATATGTGCATTTCTCTATGAAACTGAAGTGAAAACGGTAAACTAAAAATAGTTCAGTTTTAGACAACAGCAAGAATGCCTTCTCTGCCTTTGGTTACATAGAACTGCAGATCAGAGTAACATGCCTTAATTCGATGTTGATTTTATTCTAACTGCCTACTAACGAAACACACACACACACACACACACACACACACACACACACACAAAGCAGGCAACTGCTTGCAAAAATGTTTATTAGAGTGACAAAGAAGTATCCTCAGATAATAAATGTATAAGTGTGCACTGCATAACAGTGCCCAGTTGAAAGGTTTTAATACTTTCTTTTTACATCTACTTAGGTTCCTCTATCAAGACATGATATCTGAAGTTGCCTCACACAGTGCTCTACCAGATGTTAAATGGTTGCCTGGACAGTGAGGAAATTGTACAGGAATTAGAACTAAATGTGTTTATTACCATTCCCATTTACAGACTTCCAAGACCACTCACGTGAACTGCCCACTGTACTCCCTACACTTACTTCCATCTGCACATAGTTGGCAAAGCAAAACCTCAAGCTGAGAATGCTCGCCATACCCCCAACATTCAGCCATTTAGCATGAAATTTGCAGACAGAAGAGGTTGGCTGCTGTCATCAGACCTTAAACACATTATCATTTCAAACTTGGTCTTCTCAGCTTACAGCTAGGAAAGATAAATGATTGCTGTTCTGAACATTTTCAGATACTCACTATCTTGCATATTGTTATGTTATCTAGTTCCAGTTTCAGGGAAGGATTTCTTAGCATTGTGTATTGTAGCCAGGAGTCCTTGACAGTCAGGTAGATCTATATTCTCTTCAGAAAGTGAATGAGCACTAATGCAGCCCAGTGAATGCACCTAAGATTTGAGAGCTCTCATCAACCTTCTCCAGCCTGATGAGACATAAAACTCCAATCTAGTGAAAGCTAGATATTTTTCCATAATCTTTTTAATAACAAAAGAAAGAAAAATATATTCAAAGCACTTTATTTTGTCAGGGAGACTAGAAAAATCATTGAAGGCAACAGCTCTGTTAATATAGAAATCTTAGGCAACTTTGAGACTTAGTGTAGTGAGAAGGTGTAAAGTTTCCAGATCTAAAAGCACACTTTATTTTCTGATCAAAAAAGTTAATCTGTACTTGCATATGTTTCTTTCAATTTTTGAATGAAAAAATTGAAAGAAATAATTTTCTTCATATATTATATTCTTGGTATGATTTCCTATTCCCTACTCTTCCATGATCCTCCCCATCTTCCCTCACTAATGAATTCTTACACTTTCTGTCTTTATTTATAATAAAAACTAAATAATAAATAATATATAATTACATATCAATGTATAATATTAATATAATATAATAATTAATATATTAATATAATATAAATAATTATAATAATTTATAATAAACTCTAAAGAATATTAGTAAAATTAATTTGATAAAACAAAAATAAGCAAATTGAATAGGATAAAATAAAGTAAGAGGAAAAAAAGGGCCAAAGAAAAAATATAAGAAACATAGATGTAAAGCTACAATATTCATACAGAGGAGTCTCGTAAAACACAAAAATGGAAGCCATTATACATTAACAAATGTCCTTTAAGGTAAAAGAATAAAGCATAATACAAAGAAAAATAAAAATTAATTGAATAATTAAGTTCTCTGACGAAACACTGAGAAACAAAAAACCTCCAGTGATTCTGTTGAGATTTTCATATGTAGGCTGGCAACTGCAGTATGAAGCCTGGCCTTAAGAGTGGTTTATATCAGTCGATGGGATGGGTCTCTAGGTTGCACAGTCTCTGGGTAGCCTTTTCTTTAGTCTTTGTTTCATTTTTTTTTGTCCCAGTTTTTCCTTTGGACAGTAACACCTCTGAGTTAAAAATTATGAGATGGGTGACATCACCCACTGCTTCATATTTCTATTCAATTTCCTGACCCTCTGTACTTCTCTCTTGTCTCCTGTAGGATTGAAGCATCTATACTTTGGTCTTCCTTCCTCTTAAGCTCCATATTGTTTGTGGGTTGTATTGTGGGTATTCTGAGCTTTTGGGCTAATATCCATTTATCAGTGAGTACATATCATGTGTGTCCTGTTGTGTCTAGGTTACATTACTCAAGATGATATTTTCTATTTCCACCCATTTGCCTGCAAATTTCATGAAATCATTGTTTTTAATGACAGAGTGGTGCTCTATTGTGTAAATGTATACTTTCTGTATCCATTTTTTTCTGTTGAGGAACGTCTAGGTTGTTTCCAGCTTCCAGCTACTTTAAATTAGGCTGTAATGAAGAAGCACTTGCTGACAGAGCCTGGTATGACTGTTCCCTGAGAGTTTCTACCAGTACCTGACCAATATAGATTCAGATATGGCCAACTATTGAATTGAGCCTGGGGACCACAATGGAAGAGCTAAAGGGAGAACTTAAGAAACTGAAGGGAATTGTAACCCTATAGGAAGAACAATATAAACTAACTGAACCATCCAGAGCTCCCAGGAACTAAACCACCAACCAAAGAACATACATGGAAAAATCCATGACTTCACCTACATATGTACCAGATAATGTCCTTATCTGAAATCAATGGAAGGGAAGACCCTTATTCCTATGGAGACATGATATCCTAGCATAGGAGATGATGGAACATTGAGGCAGGAGTGGATGAGTGGGTGGAGGAGCACCCTTATAGAGGTAAAGGTGAGGGGCAAGAGGGGGAATGGTTGCCAGGCAGTGGTGGCACATGCCTTTAATCCCAGCACTTGGGAGGCAGAGGCAGGCAGATTTCTGAGTTCAAGGCAAGCCTGGTCTACAGAGTGAGTTCCAGGACAGCCATTACTACACAGAAAAACCCTGTCTTGAAAAACAAAACAAAACAAAACAAAACAAAACAAAACAAAGAGGGGGAATGGTTTGTGGAGTTTGTGGAGAGGTTACTGGAAAAGGAGATATCATTTGAAATGCAAATGAATAAACTGATTAATAAAAAATAATGAAATTAAAAAGAAAGAGGGACTTGTATTTCAAGTGAGAGTCTCCTGGAGAAAAATAATTTCTAATTTTTACAAGAAGTTATCAATTAGAGATAGCTTCTACTTTAAGGATAAAGATTTGTCTCCATTTCTCTCAGAGCTGGAACACCATTTGGTACACAATTATGCAGGCCATGTGTAAGAGGATATGGCCTATGTGAGTTTATATGTATATAGGTCCTGCTATGCAAAGAATACCTTGTTTCTTTGGTGTCCTCAAACCCTTGTGAAGTACTGTTGGTTGATCAATTTCAGCTTCCAGGGGAACTAACACAGTGATTTTATAGTGACTGTTGAGGCAAAGAATGAATGTTGCCTTACATATTTGCCAGTATGAGCTCTCACTTCTCTTATTGATCATGACCATTCTGACTAGTACAAAATGAAATTTCAAAGTAGTGTTTTTTGAATATCACTGATGACTAAGGCTGTTTAACATTTCTGAGCCACTTGAGTTTCCTCTTTTAAGACTTCTCTGATTAGATCTATATTAAATTGGATAGTTTACTAGCCATCAAGTTTTGTGTGTCTTTTATATATTTTAGATAGTAGTGCTCTATTGGATTTGTAGTTGTTTAAAAATGTTCCCATTCTGTAGACTGCTGGCTTGAATGATGGTATTTCTTGCCATATAAAAGTTTTTCAGTTTTACGATATACCAATTAGTTCAAGATTATCTCCCACTTTCTCTCATATTAGGTTCAGTGTGTCTTGTTTTATGTTGTGATCTTTGTTCTATTTGTAATTAAGTTTTGAATGTTCAGTGAGATTTGTATGGTTTTATTTTCATTGTCCGGCATGTAGACATCCAATTTCTGGACTATTTATTTTGTCTAGAATACTTCCTTTATATATATAAACAAGAATATATATATATATATATATATATATATATATATATATATATATACATATGATATCTATCTATCTATCTATCTATCTATCTATCTATCTATCCCAAAGGATGGCCTTATTTTATGAAAAAAAAATATGGTCTTCTACCCCCAAGTTGTTCCCCATTTTCCCTTTTATTCCCCTTTCATTTGGATCCATACATTCAATTTCTGTTTCCCTTAGAAAGCAGGAGAGAGAGAGAGAGAGAGAGAGAGAGAGAGAGAGAGAGAGAGAAGAAAAAAGAAAGAAAGAAAGAAAGAAAGAAGAAAGAAAGAAAGAAAGAAAGAAAGAAAACACAGACTCATTCTTACCATTCTATACTCTGGTTCACAAGGTCCCTCAAATTCTGCATCATATATGTGTGCTATTGGAAATGTTGTCTGTAGAATTTTTCTCTTAGTGATGATAATAAAATAAAACTAGGGTATATTCTATTGTTCAAGATCAAAATGTGAAATTATAGAAAATAATTCAACTATCTGTATTGTAGAGTGGATAGGATATCCTTTTAGAATACGAAGGTAAGCTAGTGTGTAATATTTGGCTATAGAATTTAGAAAATAAAATACATTTCTATGAGTTTACGAAAACCTTCCTGGATGATTGATTTCTGATAGTTCACAACATACAATACCTTCACCCCAATATGAATAACCTAGTTAAGCCTCAAAGTCAAATTAGTGGTAAGATCAAATAGACTTTTTGTGGTCCCAAGAGCTATGATAACCTTAGAACATCTCAATTTCAGGGATACTTCTCTTGAGCTTCTGGAAGCTCAGAAAAGCATCTGATCACACACCTCTAAGAGAAGAGTCATATAAGAAAGATGGTCCTTTTCCTCTAGTCTTAAATGGCTTTAAACAATGTATTTTAAAATACTTATGATATTAGTCCATTGAAGTAATCTATTTCATGGTCCTTATTTTCATAATTATTTTTTGAACAATTATGTTTCTTCAGTGGTGTGTTAGTCCACTTTCTATTAGTATATTAAAATATTCAACTTATTAACAGGAAAGGTTTCTTTTGGCTTATAGTTCTTGAAAGTTTCAGTCCATGGTAACCTGGCCTTGTTATTTTTGATCTTGTGATGATACTGTATATTATGATAGAGGGTAAAGAGGTAAATAGGATTTGTCTGGTGGCTTCAACATAAATGGCAAGAGAGAAGTGATTCTTCACATTTTGAAATCATGTCCCCAGTAAACTAAACCCATCAACTAGTTTTAGATTATCTATGACATGCAAACAGCATTAACCTATCTAGCCTATAACATGTAGGACTCTGGGGATATCTCAGAATCCAGAAATGGTAAACAGTCTCAATCATGCACAGCATAATTTTATCATTAGAATCTTGCTCAAATTCTGTCTTAAGATACATATTAAACAGTTACAGAATGGAGTGAGACAATATTTTTATTGGCTACTTTATTTGCATTTTAAATGTCTCCCTTCCTAGTCTCCACTCTGCAAACTCACCATCGCATTGCCACACCCATTGGCCTCTAAGAGGGTGCTCCTTCACCAACCCACCCATGTACCCACTCCCACCTCACTGCTCTAGCATCTCCTTATGCTGGGGCATGAAGCCTCCACAGGACAAAGGGCCCTCACCTCCCACTGATGCCAGATAAGTCAATTCTCTGCAACATTTTTATTTGGAGCCATGAATCCATCAATGTATACTCTTTGGTTGGTGGTTTAGTCCCTGGAAGCTCTGGGTGGTCTGGTTAATTAATATTGTTTTTCCTGTGGTGTTGCAATTCCCTTCAGTTTCTTCAGTCCTTTCCTTGATTCTTCCATTTAGATCCCAAGGCTCAGTCCAATAGTTGACTGTGAGTATCTGCATCTGTATTAGACTGGTGCTGGCAGACCATCTCAGAGGACAGCTATACTAGGCTCTTGTCAAAAAGTACTTCTTGGTATCAGCAATAATGTCAGGGTTTGGTGTCTGCAGATGGGATGGATGCCAAGGTGAGGCAGTCTTTGGATAGCCATTCCTTCAGTATCTGGTCCATGTTTTTTGTCTTTGTCTTTCCAGTGGACAGTAACACTTCTGGGTTACACAATTTTGAGATGAGAGAATAGCCCATCCCTCAACTGGGGGCCAGGTATATCTACTGGAAGTGTTTTCTACAGGTTTTATCTCCCCTCTGTTGGATATTTCAGCTAATGCAATCCTCATTGTATCCTGGAAAACACTCCCTTGCCTGCCATCTGGGACTTTCTAGTACCCACCCCCCCTACCAATTCTCTAACCCCATACCCACCTTTGCTAAATATTTTTATTAATTTTTTTGATGCTCTGGAATTCTCTTCTCTCTCTTCCCATACCTGATTCTACCCCCTACCCCCTTTTTCCTCCCAATTCTCTCTCACTCCCAGGTCCCTTTCTCCCACTGCCTCCTGTGATTATTTTGGTCTCTCTTCTAAGTAGGATTGACCATCCAAATTTTGGTCTTCCTTCTTGTTAAGCTTCATATAGTCTGAGAGTTGTATTGTGGGTAATCTAAGATTTTGGGCTAATATCTACTTATCAGTGAGTAACATACCATATATATCCTTTCAGATCTTGGTTACCACAATCAGGATGATATTTTCGAGTTCCATCTATTTTCCTGCAAATATCATGAAGTGATTGTTTTAAATAGGTGAAATAGTACATCATTTTATAAATGTACCAAATTTTCTGTATCCATTTTTCATTGAGGAAAAAATGGATTTTTTCCAGCTTCTGGCTATTCTAAATAAGGCTGTTATGAACATAGTGGAGCATATGTCCTTGTTATAAGTTGGAGCATCTTTTGGGTGTATGCCTATGATTGTTATAGCTGGGTCCTCAGGTAGAAGTATTTCCAGTTTCCTGTGGAACCACCAGATTGTTTTCTAAAGTTGTTTTACAAGCTTTCAATCCCATCAGCAATGGAGGAGTGTTTTTCTTTATCCACATCCTCCCCAGCATCTGCTGTAACCTGAGTTTTGATCTTAGCCATTCTGATTGGTATAAGTGGAATCTCAGGATCATTTCAATTTTCATTTCCCTGGTAACTAAAGATATTGGATATTTCACTAGGTACTTCTTGGCCATTCAAGATTCCTCAGTTAAAAAGTATTTGTTTAGCTCTGTATCCCATGTTTAAATAGGGTTATTTGGTTCTTTGGAGTCTAACTTCTTGAGTTTTTTGTCTATATTTGATATTAGCCCTCTATTGGATGTAGGATTGGTAAAGATTTTTTACCAATCTGTGATTTTGTTCTATTGATAGTTTCCTTTGCCTCCCTGAATCATTTCAATTTTCTGAGATCCCATTGATCAATTTTTGATCTTAGAACTTGAGCCATTGATGTTCTCTTCAGAAAATTTTCCTTTGTGCCTATCTTCAAGGCTCTTTCCCACTTTTTCTTCAATTAGATTTATTGTATTTGGTTTTATGTGGAGGTCCTTGAACCATCTGGATTTGAGCTTTGTACATGAAGATAATAATGGATCAATTTACATTCTTCTACATGCTGACCACAGGTTGAGTCAGCACCATTTGTTGAAAATACTGTCTTATTTCCACTGGATGGTTTTGGCTTATTTGTCAAAGATCAAGTGACCAAAGGTGTGTGTATTTATTTCTGGATCTTCAATTCTGTTCCATTGATTTACCCTGCATTAGTATCATGTGGTTTTTAATGCTATTGCTCTGTATAGACTTTGAAGTGATGTAGCTATCAGCATAGCTGTTGCTTTATAGAACAAAATAGGTACTCTTCCTTCTGTTTCTATTTTGTGTAATAGTTCAAGAAATATTAGCATTAGATCTACTTTGAAGGTCTGGTAGAATTCTGTATTAAAGCCATCTGACTATGGCATCGCCCCCCTTTTTTTGTTTTTTGTTTTTGTTTTGTTTTTGTTTGTTTTTTTTTTTTTGGTTTGGAGACTTATTTTCTGTTTCTATTTTTTTTAGGGGTTATGGGATTATTTAGATAATTTATATGAACCTGATTTAACTTTGATACCTGGTATCTGTCTAGAAAACCATCCATTTCATCTAGATTTTCAGTTTTGTTGAGTGTAGGTTTTTGTAGTCAGATCTGATGATTTTTTGAAGTTTCCTCAGTTTTCCTTGTTATGTCTCACTTTTCATCTGATTTTGTTAGTTCAGATACTGTTTCTGTGTCCTCTAGTTAGTTTGGCTAAGATTTTATTTATCTTGTTGATTTTCTCAAAGAACCAGCATCTAGTTTTGTTGCTTCTTTGTATCATTATCTTTGTTTCTACTTGGTTGATATAAGCCCTGAGTTGAATTATTTTCTTGCTATCTACTCCTTTTCATTGTGTTTCTTTCTGTTTTTTTCCTTTTTTATTGGATATTTTATGAAATTATATTTCAAATGTTATCCCTTTTCCCCGTTTCACCCCTGGCAACTCCCTATTCCATTTCTTCTCCTTCTGTTTCTCCCACCCCCACTCCCTCCTCCTAGCCCTGGCATTCCCCTACACTGGGGCATCAAGCCTTCACAAAACCAAGGGCCTTTCCTCTCATTGATGCCAAATAAGGCTCTCCTCTGCCACATATGTGGATGGAGCCAGGGATCCCTCCATGTGTACTCTTTGGTTGATGGTTTAGTCCCTGGGAACCCTTGGGGGTCTGGTTGGTTGATATTGTTGTTCTTTCTATGGCATTACAAACCCCTCCAGCTCCTTTAGTCTTTTTTTAACTTCTCCATTGGGGACCACATGCTCAGTCCAATGGTTGGCTGCAAGCATCCACCTCTGTATTTGTCAGGCTCTTACAGAGCCTCTCAGGAAACAGCTATATCAGGCTCCTGTAAGCAAGCACTTCTTGGCATCCAAAATAGTGTCTGGGTTTGGTGTTTGTATGTGGGATGGGTTTTCAGGTGGGACAGTCTCTGGATGGCCTTTCCTTTAGTCTCTGCTCCACACTCTGTCCCCCTATTTAGTTTAGACAGAAACTCTTCTGGATTAAAAATTTGGAGATGAGTGAGTGGTCCCATCCCCCAACTGAGGGCCTTGACTAACCTCTGGATATGATCTCTAGACGTTTTTCCTCTTCTTTCTTGTATATTTTAGCTAATATCTCATCCTGTTGGGTCCTGAGAGCCTCTTGATTTTCTGGCATCTGGAACTTGCTGGTGGCTACTCCTAGTTTCCTATCACCCATTGCTACACACCTCTATTCAAATATTTTTGTATTTTTTGAGGCTTGGTTTTTTTTTTTGTTTTGTTTTGTTTTGTTTTGGTTTGGTTTGGTTTTTTGTCTGATTATATGGTAAATTTTGGAGAAGGTGTTATGAGGTATCGAGAAGATGGTATTCTTTTGTATTAGGGTAAAATGTTCTGTAGATAGCTGTTAAGTCCATTTGGTTATTAACTTATGTTTTTTAGTTTCACTATATCTCTGTTTAGTTTCTGCTTCTACTACCTGTCCATCATTCTCTGTACATCATCCTTGTCTCCTCTCATACCTGATCCTATCCCTACTTTTCCCCCTCCCCCTCCTCTCTTCCACTCATGTCCGTCCCACCCTCTACCTCCAATGAGTATTTTGTTTCCCCCTCTAAGAAGGACTGAAGCATCCACATTTTGTTCTTCCTTCTTGAGCTTCATGTGGTCTGTGAATTGTATCTTGGGTATTCCAAGCTTTTGGGCTAATATCCATTTATCAGTTAATTTATATAATGTGTATTATATTATGACTGGGATACCTCACTCAGGATGATAATTTCTTGTTCTATCCATTTGCCTAAGAATTTCATGAAGTCATTGTTTTTAATACCTGAGTAGAATTTATGTAAAATTATGTAAATAAACCACATTTTCTCTATCCATTCCTCTGTTGAAAGACATCTGGGTTCTTTCCAGCTTCTGGCTATTATGCTATGAACATAGTGGAACATGTGTCATTGTTATATGTTAGAGCATCTGTTGAGTATATGCCTTTTGTTCTAGAGTCTTCAGATGTGCTGTTAAGCTGCTCCTGTATGATCTCTTCAATTTCTTTATCAAGGCATTCAAAGCTATGAGTTTTCCTCTTAGTACTGCTTTCATTGTATCCAATAAGTTTGGGTATGCTGTGCCTTATTTTCATTAAATTCTAGAATTTCTTTAATTTCTTTCTTTATTTCTTCCCTGACCAAATAATTAATGAGTTGAGAGTTGTTCAGCTTTCTTGAGTATGTTAAGTATGAGTAAGTTGTTCAGCTTTCTGTTGTTTATGTTGTTATTAAAGAGCAGTCCTAGTCCATGATGTTCTGATAGAATGCATAGGATTAATTCAATCTTCTTGTATTTTTGGAGGCTTGATATTTTGTCTGATTATATGGTGAATTATGGAGAAGGTGTTATGAGGTATCGAGAAGATGGTATATTTTTTTGTTTTAGGGTGAAATGTTTTGTAGATAGCTATTAAATTCATTTGGTTCATAACTTTTGGTGATTAGTTTCAACCTGTCTCTGTTTAGTTTCTGTTTCCATTAATAAGAATGGGATGTTGAAGCCTCCCACTATTACCGTGTGAGGTTCAATGTTCATTGGGCTTTTGTAACATTTCTTTTACAGATATAGGTGTTCTTGCATTTGAGGCATAGATGTTCAGAATTGAGAGTTCATTTTGGTGACTTTTTTCTTTGGTGTGTATACAGTGTTCTTCCCTATCTTTTTTGATAACTTTTGTTTGAAAGTCTATTTTATTTTATATAAGAATGGCTACTCCAACTTGTTTCTTGGGTCTATTTGCTCAGAAAAAATTTCCAGCCTTTTACTCTGAGGTAGTGGCTGTCATTGTCACTGAGGTGTGTTTCTGTATTCAGCAAAATGCTGGGTCCTTTTTATGCATTCAGTCTGTTAGCCTTTGTCTTTTTATTGGAGAACTGAGTCCATTGATGTTGAGAGATATTAAAGACCAATGATAATTACTTTTTTTTAAATAGTTGGGTTCATTTGCCTGCAAATTCCATGATGTCATTTTTTAAACCACTGAGAAATACTTCATATTTCTTCTGAGAAATACCACAATTTCTTTATTGATTTTTCAGTTGAGGAACATCTAGGTTGTTTCTTTCTTCTATCTATTATGATTAAAGTCACAATGACTGTAGTTGACCAAGTGTCATTGTGGTAGGATGTAGCATTCTTTGAATATATACCTATATATTCAAAGAATGTCATGAGTGACATGCCTGGGTCTTATGGTAGCTCAATTCCCACTTTTCTGAAGAACTGCTATATTGATTTTCATAGTGGCTACACAAGTTTATATTTTCACCAACAACAGAATTTATTATTATTATTATTACTATCATCATCATCATCATCATCATCATCATCATCATCATCATCATCATCATCTAGTTTCTTATGTCCTTTATATAGTTTGGATACTAGACCTCTATCTAATGTGAAGTTGTTAAAACTCTTTAAATTCCTTAGGCTGCTTCTGTTTCCCACTAAATGGGGTCTTTAAATTTACAGAAACTTTTGAGGTTTATAGGTCCCATTTATTAGTTGTTGATCTTGCTGCCTGCTCAATTGTTCTTCTGTTCAGGAAGTTGACTTCTGTAATGTATTCAAGACTATTCCTCACATTCTCTTGTCAAGTAATAAATTGAATAGATACAGAGAGTGTGGAAAACTTAGTCTTATTCCTAATTTTAGTTGAATTGTTTTGGGTTTCTTTCCATTTAATTGTTGTTATAAGTTTATATAAATTACCTTTATTGTGTTTAGGTATATCTCTTGTATTCCTCATATTTTCAGATGTGTTATGAAGAACTAATTTTGAATTATGTCAGTGAAAATTTTGGCATGTAATGAAATGGACCATCTAACTTTTTTATTTTAGTTTATTCATATGGTAGATTACATTCATTGATTTTTATATTTGAACCATCCTGGCATACCTGGAATGAAGCTTACTTCATCAAATCATGTATGACCTTTTAGAGGTGTTCTTAAAATCAGCTTTCAAGTATTGTATTGAATATACTTCATCGATGTTATAAGGGAAATTGTATGTCTTTGTTGAGATGTTATGTAGTTTGGATAAAAGGGTAACTGTGGCCATATAAAATGAGTTGAGAAATGTTCCTTCTGTTTCTATATTTTATAAAATATTTTGAGCTATTATTTTTATTGAAAATCTGGTAGAATTTTGAACTTAAATCATCTGGCCCTGGGCTTCCTTTGGAAGGCATAAATTTAATGCCTTCTTTTATTTCGAAAGGGGTTACAGGTTAATGTAAATTGTTTATGTAAATTTAACTTTGTTAAGTGGCACCTGTGGAGAAAATTATCCATTTCTTTTGGAGTTTCTACTTTGGTGGAGTACAGGATTTTAATGTATATCCTTATGATTCTTTGGATTTGTTATAATCCCCTTTTTGACTCTTTTTTTTCTTCTTAATTTGTGTATCATTGGTCAGTTTTCTTATTATTTTGTATGTTATTTTTGTATTCAGTTAGTTTTCCTACCTTGTTTATTTTCATGAAGAACCACTTTTGGTGTGCTTTGTTCTTTTTTTGTTCTAGATCTTTCATATATATTGTAGGTTGCTAATTTGAGACCTCTACAATATTTTTAATAGGCAATTAGTGCAATGGCACAGCTTTCATTGTGTCCCATAAGTTTAGGTACATTGTTATCTTTATTGGATTTAAGAAGTCTTTATTTATTTGTGACTTTACCCATTTTTTTTTCATTGAGTAAAGTGTTGTTCACTTCCCATTAAGTTGTAAGCTTTTTGTTATTTCTGTTGTTGATATCAGCTTCATTCCATTTTGATCTGATAGGATTCTGGGTGTTCTTAAAATTTCCTTATATCTGTTGAGAACTTTTTTTGTGTGTGAGGGTGTAGAGAATTGTGAAGAAAGGTCCATGGGGCAGTAAAGAAGTTATATTCTTTTGTGTTTGGGTAAAACGTTCTGTAGTTATCTGTCCATTTATTTTATACCTTCTGTTAATATTGTTACAGCACTGCTCTGTTCAGTTTCTCTCCTGATAACTTGTCTATTTGTGCTAGTGGAGTATTGAAATTTCCCAACATCACTGTTCAGGGTTAATATGTGGTTTCAGCTGTAATAATGTTTCTGTTACAAAGTACCTTGTGTTTGGGTTACAAATATCAAGAATTAAAGTGTAATCTTGGTGGATTTGTCCTTTGATGAATATGATGTGTGCTTCATCATCTCTTTTCATTAGTTTTGGTTTAAATCCTATTTTGCTAAATATTAAAATGGCTATACCAGCTTGCTTCTTAGACCTGTCTGCTTTGAATATCTGTTTTCTAACCCTTTACTTTAAGGGAATATTTATTTTCCATGTTTAGGTGTGTTTCTTTTATTCAGCAAAAGGATGGGTCTTATTTTCATATTCATTCTGTTAATCTATGTAATTTTATTGGGGAATTGGGACTATTGTTATAGAGAGATATTAATCAATATTGATTGTCAATTTGTATTATTTTTGTTATTGTTGTTGCTGTAGGTGGTAATGGTAGTGTGAGTTCCCTTTCATTTCATTTTTCTAATGCACAATTATTTATTTTCTGTGTGTAGATACCTTTTTTGTTTAGAATTAATCTTCTAGTACCTTGAATAGGGCCAAAATTTATACTTAAATTTAAATTTAACTTTATTGAGGAATATTTTATTTTCTCCATTTATGATGTTTGAAAAATTTTGCTTGGTAGAGTAACTAGGATGGTATCTGTGCTCTTTCAGGGTCTGTAGCATGTAGCAGGTTCAGTCCCTTCTAGCTTTTAGTGTCTCCATTGAAAAGTAGAGTTTAATTATAGAGGATCTGTTTTTGCAGCTTTTAATAATCTTTATTTTGTAAGTTTAGTGTTTTGATTATTGTTATGAGGGAACTTTCTCTTCTGGTGCCATTTATCTGGTGTTTTGTATGCTTCTACCTTTATAGGTATCTACTTCTTTAGGTTAGAAAAAAATTTTTTTCCACTATTTTGCAGAAAATATTTCCAGGGTTTTTTATCTGAGTTTTTTTCCTTTCCTCTATTCCTATTCTTATATTTTGTCCCTTTTGTAGTGACCTACATTTTCTAGATGTTTTGTGTCAGGAATATTTTAGATTTAACACTTTCTTTGATGGATATATATTTTTTTCTATCGAAAATCTAATGCTTGGGTTTTTGTCTTCCATCTTTTTTATTCTTTTGTTTAAACTTGCCTCTGTAACTTCTCTTTGAATTCCTATATTTTTGATTTCTACGATTTCCATAGTTTGTCTGTTCTTTATTGCTTCTATTTACATTTTGAGTTTTACTTATTTCCTTCAGTTTTTTTTTTTTGAGGAGGTGGCCTTTTTTAAGGGGCTTATACATTTTCTCCAATTGTTTGTGTTTTTCGGCTTACTTTGAAGGAATTACTAATTTCCTCTAATTGTTGCAATGAAGGGGTGTTTAAGAAATTTATTTATTTTCTCTTTAAGGATTTCTATCATATTAATATGGTTGGTTTTAAGGTCTTTTTCTTGTGCTGCAGTCGTGTAGGAATATTCAGGTCCTGCTGTGTGAGGATGGCAGGACTTTAGTGGTGACATGTTGCCCTGGCTGTTTTGATTGTGTTCTTATACTGATGTCTAGGCATCAGGACTTGGAGTGATTACAGGTCTAAGTATTCATTTCTGGACTTGTCTTGGTTGGGTGGGAGTTTTGTTCTTTGGTTTCTGTTTCCTCTATGGATTTTCAGAGATTGTGTTGGCTGAGTCTTTTCTGTTTTACATACCTGCTCTGCTAGTGTGTCCATATGAAATGCTTACAGATGTTGGAAGCTGGAGGGAGAAGGTAAGGTCTGAGGGATCTACAGGAAGTATGAAGAAGGCAAAGGATAAGGTACCCCTGGCTTTCCTTTGCAACATTCAGGCCAACCCTGAGAATTGTGTCTAGCTAATAGAGATAGTAGCTGAAGTCTTTGGATAGACTACCAGGTCTTCTGATAGGTATGGTTTGTGGTCAAGTAAGGGGTCAACTTGATTTGGGGACTGGGACATAGCAATGAGGAGAAAAACAAAACTCAGGAGTGGGCATGTGATAGCTGGCCTGTGTGATTCACAGGAGGTGTGCACAGCAGCAAGGGGAAGCTCTAGCTAGTGTTATGCTGCAGTTTGTTAGTGACCCTGAGAACTGAGTCTTCGATAACAAAGGATGGGAAAGGTCCAAAGGCAGCCTACATATTCTTCTGGAAGAAGTTGTCCGTGGTTATATGAGTAGTGTTTGCCTGATTTCAAAGGTACTTTCTTAAGTCACTGAACAAAGGAATTGATTAAATAGTAGCATTTCTAAAATTCATTTCAGCAATCACCCATTCATTATCATATTTCCTCTGAGTCTAAAGAACCAACTTTCCTTAAGAGTCTTCAAAGATTCTATCTTAACTAAATGTGTGGAAATGCATGTAAAGTAGCAGTTTCTGTTCTTCTTGAACTTACTCTTATCTCCTTTGTCTTTCATATCTCACTTCTATTTTACCTTATATACATTTTTTTTCTCTCATGGAGCAGATTATGGTAACATTTGATGTGATCCTGCTGCTTTACTGAAAATCCATTGATTCTATTTGAATCCCTGTTACTAACTTGAAATCATTTTCCATATTAGCAATATAAGAAGTCATATCTGAACTAGACTTAAGTGAAACCTCTCAGATACCTAGTTATTCCACAGAAGAAATGTAATTCAATAGCAATGTCAACATGCTTCTTCATAATTTACTGCAAGGGTATCAGTTGTCTTTCTGAGCTTCATATGAAAACACAAGCAAACAGCAATGCTCATGTGAGTTCTGATGCACTCTCAGAGATTACTAATCACAGGACAACATAGTCAAGCCTTAGATTCATAAAACATGACAATGGCTATGGATAAGGTTTCTGAATGGTTAGGTAGTTTCCTGTCAAGATAGAACTGTCTAGGAAGAAACTAGAAGGTTGGTGTGCCCATCACAATCATGACATTAGTGCCTAAAAAATGAACCCAGGCTAACTAGTATAGGAGAGAAAAAAAAAAAAAACCTCTTAAAAACAATATTTAAGGTCTGTGGTTGACCTGAGATTGTTTCTGTGACACGAACCAAAGGGAATTCTGCTTTTCTTATTATTATTTTTAATATATGGCTAAAGTTTCATGTGTAGAGAGAGGGTGAACATATATGACAAATACCTGGAAAGGACTGTATCTGCAAACCAACATGTGAACATTATATTTCTGGTAATTACAAAGTTTTATAATAAATTATAGTTGGTAAATTGTTAGGACAATATTTTCTTTGTCTGTCAGAATTGTCTATACTTTCCTGCAAGAGCAAAATTAGGCAAGAAAAAAAGTAAAGAAAGTCAAGGATAGCTATTTTATCCTTTAAAATTTTTTATTGCCCAAAGTGAAATATTTAAATATTTTCAACTCCCTGACAAATAGAAAAAATAAAATACAAGCAGGGAGCCTCTTACTTTCATAAGAGGAAATTTTATAGTAATCTGGTAATTTTGCCTTCCCCAGTTCTCCCCTGCAGAAATATGTATATCTTAGTCACCAATTGTGTAAATAAAGTGAGCATATAGCCTACTGCTCAAATGAGAGCAGTACTCATCTTTGTTCTGGAACACAGTCAAAAGTTAATTATCATGTATCTCTTCTTATCAAGTTTTGACAATCCGGAAATCTGATGACAGCAGAAGAATAAGCATGCTGAAAGAGACTTGAGTAGCAGAGATGACTTCTGGGGCTTAGAGGATACAAAACAGCATCTGCTATTATTTTCTTGATAATCTTTTTTTCTGAATCTCTTATGTCACTGTTATAAAAATTGAGTCATGTTCTTTTCTAATGTGAGAACTAAAGGGAATGTACTGGAGAAGGGAACAAAGGGAAGGGAAGGTATAATGAGTATATAATGTATGAGCAAATAATCTATTTTCAGTAAGAGTAAAAAATCCAGGAAAAAAACATTTTTATAGCTAAAACAGTGGCAAATAATTAAATTTGACAGGAGAATATTTTAAATGTGTGTTTATGACCTCATATTTTGACTTCATGATTAAAAATTTCTTAGAATGGGTATTAAAAATCACTCTTCAAAACATTTCACAATTATCATGATCTGCAGAAGACCTAGTGAAAGAGAACATCATCTATGGACTGACATTCAAACCCTCCTTTCACTTCTTTTCACTTAGAAAATCAATTGTTTAAGAGACAGCAAGAGTTCCAGCATTATCTCTGCAAGAAAGACACAATATTTCCTCCCTATTTCTGAATGACCCAAAGACTATGTTCTCTTTTGAAAAATGTGAGATCTTGATGATCAAATGTATACCTTATTATTGTCAGTAGGCCTTGAATTTAAAACATTTTGTGAAACTGCATATGGAGACAGGAATGTCAAATTGGATCTCAAGGTCCACTTTCTAAGAAAGAAAGGCTAAAGTGTCTAACATTTAAATATGAAATTATTCTTGAACTTGATGGTATCTAGGCTTGGAAAACAGTGAGAATAGATCCCTTCACTTACATTCAGCAAGTTCAATACTAATTCAAGTTTTCCCTAAAGTATCTTGTAACATGACCACAGGCATGTTATTGGGGAGAAAATTCAACTTCTGTTTCCCTTTTGTTCAACAAACTGTTTAAAAACTCATTTACTTTATCAACTGCTGTTTCCTAATTCTATTGGAAATACGTAGAAATTAAAGTGGTGGATTTCTGACCAAAAGAGCCAAACAATGTTTATATCTACAATTTGAGTGGAGGGGACATTTATTCAGGAATAGAGCCATGAAAGAAAATATCATTGCTCTGTAGCTAGCCACATACCTGGAGCAGTGGGGGTTAGAAAACATAAGAAAGTTAATTTGCATCTATTTAGTGGTCTTTAGTGTGTTTCAACAACTAACATTTTTTTGTTTTGTAAATTTCTGCTTTGTATTTTATACTCCATAACATCTGATTTTAACTGTCTTTACACTGATAATAAATCATCTTTATAGAACACATAAAATATACTCTCAAAAGATATTTTATTTGTCCAGTGTTTAACTGCTTTGATAAGCAATGACTACTTGAGAGAGAGAAAAATATTGAACAGACATTTGCATAGATGTATACAGATATGATGCAAGGAGGCACATTCTAAGTTCTCTCTTATTTTGTCTAATTTAGTGGGAAGACTATTTCTAGCACCTAAGGGATTACAAGCCTGTAGGAGTAGATGAAGAAAATAGGAGTGTGATTTGAATAAATATCTAGAGTTCAGTTTATCTGTGGTAACAGTATCAGAGCACCACACCTGTTATTTAAGAATGTTATTTACCTCAGTCATAATAGTTAAGGATATGCTTCAGAACACTGTGCTCTTGCTGCCCTAATTGAGGACTATATCTAAACAAAAAACTTAGTTACTTTTCCTTTAACAAGGTGAAAGTAATTTTGGTCACTGTGTTTACAAAACCTCACTGCATTTTTCCAAGTACAAAGATAATATTTTGAGTAATTTCTCATTGTTTAACCATGAACCTTCACCATAGCTTCTCATTCTCAACAATTTTTCAACCCGATGATTCAACATCATAGGAAATCATAGTTACGATTAATGAATTAATTTAGTTTCCAAGTATTTTATTATTTTTTCATGTCAACGCATATGAAAATTTGTAATTTTCTTTGTTGAGTCTTTTTGTAGTTTAGGTATCAGGTAACATTGACCTCATAAAATGATTTGAGAAATGTTCCTTCTGTTTTTAATTTGTGAAATATTTTGAGAAGTTTTGACATCAGCTTTTCTTTGAAAGTCTGGTAACATTCTGTGCAAAACCCCTCTTCCACTGGCTTTTCTTTGGTTGCAATACTTTTAATAACTGCTTCTATTTTACTAGGGGTTATAGGTTTATTTAGATTCTTTTTCTGATCTTGATTTAACTTTGTAAGTGGTACTGTTGGAATGTTGGACTCTAAGATCCAAACCAGGGGCCGCACTCCTTTAGAATCACACATGGACAGAGGATTTGTTGCAACAACATGAGGTTTAATGATACCTGTGCACTTGGGCTCTCTTGCATGCAGGCAAGAGAACCCCGGACAAAAGCTGGGAGCAATTCTTATACAGAGTTCATGAGGACAACCACAAAGGCTAACCTTCTCAGGTCTGGTCTCTAGGTGACTCAGATTCGCACATTACTGTTACGACAATGAGTGTCTTTCATTTGCCCAGGTTTATTACGTTAAGAGTTTGGCTTTCTGACCATTTCCCCTT
Organism: Rhabdomys pumilio; assembly: GCA_030674055.1. NCBI lineage: Eukaryota > Metazoa > Chordata > Mammalia > Rodentia > Muridae > Rhabdomys > Rhabdomys pumilio. Next base: position 159,757,494 of record JANHMN010000001.1, read on the forward strand.
CCTGGAATGTGTCTAGGTGCTCTGGGCCTTCCCCACTCACAGGTGGATTCTCTTCCCTGTGGTTTGAGGAATGTTAATAAGCCTCTCCCTTCCTCCTCTGAATGATAATCCAGCAAGTGTCTTCTAAGGAATGTGCTCCTCCTGGAATGTGTCCTAGGATAGTGGGATATTAAGATTGGGCTAAGACATGAAATTCTTGCATTTGGTTCCTACAGTACCTATGGAAAAAATTATCCATTTCTTTTAGATTTTTCAATTTGTTGGAGTACAGGTTTTTTTTTTTAAAGTTATCTCTTATTATTCTCTGAATTTCCTCGTTATATCCTCCTTTTCATTTCTGCTTTTGTTTATTTGGATATTCTCTTTTTGTCTTTTAGTTAGATTTGATAAGGGTTTGTCTGCCTAGTTGATTTTCTGAAAGAAGTAATTCATTGTTTCATTAATTCTTTGTATTTGATTTCAACTCTCAGTTGAATTATTTCTTGCTATTTTTCTTCTCTTGGGTAGGCTTATTTCTTTCTGTTCTAGAGCTTATGGGTATGAGTTAAGTTGCTAAGTTGCTATTATGACATCTCTCTACATTTTTTTTTAACGTAGGCACCTAATACTATGAACCTTCTTTAACATGATTTTCATTGTATTCCTTAAGTTTGGGCATGTTTTATAGTCATTTTCAGTGAATTCTAAAGATTTTTAAATTTCTTTCTTATTTTCTATCTAGACTCATTCTTCATTAAGAAGAATTGTTCAGACTCCAAGCTTTGTAAGCTCTCTGTTGTTTCTGTTGTTGATGATATCCAGCTTTAATCCATGGTTCTCTGATAGGATGCATGGAATTATTTTAATTTTCTTATATCTGTTGAGAATTTCTTTGTGTCTAAATATGTGCTCAATTTTGAAAGAAAAAAAAGCCAACTCCATGACATGAAGAGAAGAGAAAAAGATATATTCTTTTGTGTTTGGGTTAAATGTTCTATAAATATTTGTTAGATCCATTTGTTTTATAATTTTTATTACTTCCACCATTCCTATTTCATTTCTTTCTAGGTAACCTGTCTATTAGTGAAAGTGAGGTATTAAAGCCTCCCACTATAATTGTGTTAGGGTCAATAGATGATTTAAGCTGTGGTAAGGTTTTTTTTTAAAAAGTTGTGTTTGATCCATTGATGTTTTGCCATTTCCCATCTTCAGTAGGCCAGAAAGACCTTGTTTACCACAATAGACCTTGCTACAATAGGACCTAGGTGGTGTTATTTTCTCTGGGTGCAAGTACAACATCCTACAGGAACTTAAAAGATTGCCCACAGAGCTTGCCTTGTGACATAATCCAGCTGAAACAAAAGATGGATTCCATGGGCTTCCTCTCTATATACAATATGCTAAATATTAAACTTTGAGCTTTGATCAGAAACTTTGTCTTGGTTCCATGTTTCTCTTGCCCCTTCATCTCCTTTTCATTTCTAGTCTCCCTTTCAAGTGAACCCAGTTTGCCCATGGTTGCTGGTTTGCTACAGATGTTAAAAATTGAAATGTCATTCTGATTAGCTTTTTGTCTTTAATGAGTATGAAGTATGCTTCCCCATCTCTTTCAAGTAGTTTAAGTTAGATGTATATTTTGATATATATTAAAATGACTTTACTAGAATACTTCTTAGGTTCATTTGCTTGGAATACCTTTTCTAACCCATTACTCTGAGAAAATGTCCATCCTTGATGTTGTGTGTTTCTTAGATGCAGCAGAAGGATGGATCCTCTTTTGATTCTGTTACTATGGGTTTTGTTTTGCTTGTTTTAAGTTAGGGACTTGAATCTTAATAGTCCCTAATTAATATTGAGAAATACCAGTCACCAATGATTGTTGAGTCCTTTCATTTTGTTGTTGTTGATTTTGGTGGTGGTGGTAATATATGTATATTTCAAGGACCAGCCTCATCTTAGAGAGGGGTTCTGAGAGAAGGAGTATCTGGGAGAGGTGAAAACAGTCTACTCAAATTCATATTATGGGTCCAAGCTGGGAGTTTATTTTCTGCTAGAGACACATTTCCATATTGGTTTCTCTGTGTTCTTTTATCTCTGGATGTCTCCACAGAGCTCTCTGTCTTTGTTTACTCATGGCAGTTCTCCAGGCAGTTCTCTCTTGCTATTCTAAAAAGAAAAAAACAATCTCTGGATAGCTCATCTCACAAATATCATAAGCCCTGTCATTCATTTTACATATCAATCTAGTCATTTACTCCAGGTTTCCTTTTGATTATTCTATTAATCACCATCCCATAGAGCCAGCCCTTTAATTCTTAGGAGACAAAAATCACACATTTTCTTTTTACATTGCAAAAATTATCAGAGATCTTCTTGTTTATTAAGAACAGGTGATAAGCCAGCTGAATGGGATCCTGTCCTACAATTACCATTTCTATCATGCCTGGGCCTAACTTTGGTTAGTCCCAGGCCAACTCTGAACCCAGCAATCTCTTTGCCTTTGTAATCATAAACAAACAAACAAACAAACAAAAACAAAACAAAGAAAAACTTAGTTAGGATCTCCTGGTATCACCAATCACTATATTTCTTTATCACTTTCCTTAGTATCTATTTGATATGTTGGCTTACAGCTCAGCTGATTTTGTTTCATTAGATTCATGAAGCTCCTCAAAATTTATATTGCATCCTTATGTTTGGCAAAGTTGAAAAATTGTAATTTTTGAACTCACATCTTTACAGTTCTTTTCCACAACCTAAGGAATGTTCTAAAGTTTCCAGTGTTAACTTTTACTGAGACTTTAGTCACACCTTTAACTCCTAGACTCCTGCTTTTTCTGATTATCATGGAGTCATAACGTTAACAGGAAGGACATTCCTTGAAGGAGAAATATAAAATATGTATATTATTATATAAATTAGCCTTATGCCCCCTGCAGCATTGACACTTGTGGAGACCCATGATAACTGTCCCTGTCCCAGGGGGGCAGGAACCATGTCATTCTCTCTCTACCAAGGCCATGCCAGACCCAGCACTTTATTTTTTTTGGATTTATTGTTATTGGATTTATTGTTATTTCATGTGTTTTAATGGATGTAGTCAAAATTTAAGTTAGATTTTTCTTACTAGTACCTTCTGTACTGCTGGATTTGTAGGCTAATATTGTTTAAATTAGAATCTATCAAGGAACATTTTCTTGATCTATTGTAATCAAATGTTTTGTTGAGTACAGTTTTCTGGACTGACACCTGTGGGTGACCCTGGAGTGCAACTGCCAGAAATCACTGTACCCGCTGTCATCTGCAACCCAAAGGAAAGACAAAGAGCCAGCTCAGAAGCACAGAAGCTGCAGGTCTTTCTAAAGTCAGTCCTTTTCTGCAAATAAGAATCAGAGAGGACTTCAGTATCCTGAATCAAACAGCAGAGGGAGACAAAGGTACAAAAAGCTCCAGATCAGATAATCAGGTAATAAGAATTGTGTGTGTGTGTGTGTGTGTGTGTGTGTGTGTGTGTGTGTGTTTGCATATATACGTATGTGTGCATATATTAATACTTAAAGATGGGAAACACAATAAATACCTTTTGTGATTTATGGGATGATATTTGGAATGGTTCAACAGGGATGTATTTAAGGTGATAGACACTTTGTCATTTACCATTACTACAATTTTTATTCTCTTTATTTACTATGTATTCTCAAAATACAGGGCCCTAGATAAAAAATTACATGTCTTAGAAAACAGATTAGAGGAAACATTAGAACCAAAGGTTCAGAATTTTATAGATCAAGATAAGCAACAGAAAAAGGAGAATAAAGTTTAGAAACAGAAGCTGGAAAAGATGTTAGAAAAAAAGATGTAGAATTTCATAGTTTAGACTGAACAGCAAAGAAATCAAGAAAAAACTTGGAAGTAGAGTCTATCCTTCCAAAAAGGATAATTTACTAAAACTAATAAAAATAAGATAAATGTTACAATATTAGAATTATAAAATATAGAGAAGTTGATATTATAGAAGCAGGGCCTAGAACAGAAGATAAAGTAATGTATAAAGCAGCCTGAACAACAGAAAGGGAAATTTAGGACTTGGCACCATGGACTAGAGAAAACACTAGAATTGAAGGCACAGGAAATTATAGATCATAATAAGGAACGGAAAGATGAAAATGAACATTGGAGATAGGAGCTGGAAATGATGCTAGAACAAAGGAAGCAACAATTCCCAGATCAGACTGAGCAGCAGACAGAAGATAAACAGGATTGGAAGCAAGACTTGGCAGAGAATGTTTAAAAATTAATCAGTCAAAATAAATTAGCAAAATATTAGAATTGCAATATAAAGAAAAATTTAAAATGTGGAAGCAGAACCTTGAACAGAGAATACAAGAACTCAGAGAACAGGAGGAACAACAAAAAGAGAGATATGAACCATGGGCACAAACATTAAGGGAGGAACTTAAATTTCAATTAAGAAAAACACTCAGGTAGAGACAGAAGATAAATTATAGAAAGCCAACCACAGGTCATTAGACAACAAACTTTACTTTATCTCGCTATTACACAGCAGAGACCACCAGATGATAATCATCTGCAGGGTTATCAGAAATCCCAATGGAAACCTGTGAACATGTTAGAACAGAAAATTTAAGGAAAGTGTCACTAATTTTGGAATGCATTCGCCATTTGTAAAAGAAATCCTGACTTCTTGGGTTTTAAAAATAGAATAACCTCTAAAGACTGGAAGAATATGGAAAAAGCAATACTAGAACCTGTGTCATATATGCAATGGTTCTCATGGTGGAGAGAAGAGATGAAGGAGATAGCATGACAATATAGAGCCAGGGGTAGAGATATTTCTAAAAATTAGATGTTTAGTAAAAGTTGCTTTTCTGAAATAGAGTTGCAGGCTGCATATGATGAAGAAACCTTGGCATTGTGTCACTTGGCAGACTTCAATGCTTGGGACAAAGTTGCAGAATCAGAGAGAAACCTTTAACCTTTTCCTCAAGTCATGTAAGGTCCAAAGGAAATATTTCCTGACTTTTGCAAACATTGACTTCAGCTGTGGAAAGAGGTGTATCAGATCCAACAGCAAGAAAGGCAATGATTGAGTCTTTATCTGTTAAAAATGCAAATGCTGAATGCAAGGAAGTAATCAGACTGTTGAAGGCAAGGCCAATATCAATAGATGAGTGAATAAGACATATAGCTGATATTAAACCTTGTTTTCCTGATATGATCTTAATAAAAGAGACTACCCCTAGAGGTCTTGCAGTGATCCAAAATTTAAAATGTTTTAATTGTAGTGAGTCAGGTCATCTCAGAATAAACTGAAGAAAAACTAAATTAATCCCAAAAGGGAGCATATGCCTCCTGGAATATGTAAAATATGTGGCAAAGGCTGACATTGGGCTAGGCAATGTAGAGCAACAATAGACAATGGGGGTAACATTTTACCAAAAAAAAAAAAAAAAAAAGAAAGAAACCTTTGGGAGGGGTGTCTAGAAGGCCCCAATGCCAGACAGAGGGAGCTCTCTTCCTCAGGACAATTAAACATCACTGCTCTAAAATCAGATGTTGTAAGACCAGATAACAAGGCTTAGGCAAATTCCATAGATGATTCAAAATGTCTAAAAGGGGGCCAAAAATAAATGTTTTAGTAAACTTCTATAGAGGATAAAAGGCCTAAGTTAAGAGTACTAGTAAACAATATTGAGATTGAAGACATGGTCGACACTGGAACAGATGTCACTACTATCTTTTCAATATCTTGGCCTGCAAGTTGGCCACTTCAAGAATTAGACATCCAATTTTGAAGATTTGTGAATTTATTCCAAAAAAAGCAAAGCACCAGATGGCTTAAATGTACAGCACCTGAAGTTCTGGAAAACACAAATTAATTTCACATCAGTTTCAGAGGCTGACCACAAAAACAGGCTACTAACCAAAAACAAACAAACAAAAATTAGTTAAGGAATGTTAGAATGTTATCAAAGACAGTTACTGATTGTCCAGGATGTTCACAAACAAGATACAGCTGGAGCTCACAATTTAGCTTTACATTAAAGAGCCACTGCTGATAAGACACCAACAGAGTTACCACTAAGGTGGTTGACTTTTGGATTGATCAATGGTCTGTGACAAAAGAAAAACTACAGATGCTAGAATAGCTAGTCTAGGAGCATCTGGAGGCTCAGCTTGTGGAGGAGTCCACCAGCCTTTGAAATTTGCTGTCTTTTAAAATGTCTGGTCCCCCATAGCTAATTAATGATAATGTATCTGAATAAATTTTGCTATCAAATGATTGATCTGTTGTTTCACAAAATTAGTCAGCCTATTTAAGGCCCAGGGACCAAAAGAAATATGCAAAAATAACACAATTAATGTTTCCAAGATGGAAGGAAGTAGGGTTGACAATCATGGAGAGGTTGAAAACCAATTCTTGTACCAGCTCTCGTCTTTCTCTTTCTCTCTCTGTTTTTTTCTCAAGGTCTTCTCAGACCTTTTTTATGCTCTCTTTAATCATCTCTGTTCTGTCTATGTAAAAGCAACATTCTTCTTTAGGGGCTGTACATAGTCTAGAGCTATACACAGTCTTTTGAGACTCAAGATGAGGTTGTTACTCTATTCAGGGTGTTTCCAAATTCCATCTCCACCCAACCTAGAAGAGGAGACTTCTGTACCTAGACCAAGCAGAGAGAGGCCACCTAGAACCCCATCTGACTGGCAATTTGAATTCTTGCTTAGACTGAGAGGCTAAGGAATATAAATAAAAGTTAAAAATATCTTTCTGGGTTCCCTGAGGGACAAGCCTGACTACATAAGGATTGATGTCAAAAATATCCCCTCTCCAGAAAAAAGACATAGGGATGGGTATGACCCCCCATGCCTCACTGGACAGTGACTGGAGGACCAGAGCCATTACAAGGTCCCCTTTAATAACTGGAGGTCAGGCCTCTATTCCTGCCTTGGCAAGATTAGAATTGCCATGGCCCTTCTATACTTGGAGAAGGGAGGAGATGTCAGGGGCAGCCTTGCTTATACACTGAAGGTCTAAAATCAGTCATAAGCCTAAAATCAGCAATAGGCCTGACATACATGCCTGCTAACACAAAGTCTTGGGTCTCTATTGAAAAACACTGAAACAGAGGGCTATAAGCTATTGCAAACAGGCAGCTTCTATGGAAATTTACCAGCCTGAGTAGTCATAGACCTTGTAAATAGGCAGCCTTGGTGGATAGTACCAACTTAAATAAGGACAAGTGAATCATAGGCAGAGTCATAGTGATCTGTCCGCTGAACCTTCACCCAGATGATACACTGTTCTGAAAGATATCTGTACTCCCCCTAAACACCTATGTTTATCCCCTTCCCCACATCCTGCCTTTTTGTGTTTATAATCCCTTAGTTAAAAAGTAAAAATTATGATTTGATAATTTAAAAAATAAATAAATAAACTTAATTAAAAATGTCTGGCAAATGGAGGATGTTGACATATCTCAAAGAAATTAATAAGATTATTTAACTAATGGGTTCCTTGCAGTCTGAATTCCCATTGCCTTCCTTGTTGCCTAAGGAATGGTCTATTAAGTGAGTGATCTAAATGATTGCTTTTTTACAATTTCTCAGTACTTACCTCCAATAGATGTTGTCAAATAAAAAGATATCATTGGAAAGTTCTGCCACAAGTAATGTTAAATAGCCCTACCTTGTGTCCATATTTTGTTCAACACCCATTGGAGATGATTCACAAACAATTTCCCCAATTCATTATTTATCATTATATATAATAGTATATTGTTGGCTGATTCAGATATAAATATTCTGGAAAGAATGTTTGATGAAGATAATAAAAACAAAACTAAAAATAAAAACAAAAATACCTTTCCTTGCTGGGGATTGCAAATAGTCCATAAAAAAAATACAAAGAAGGGATTGTATTAATTATCTATGATATAGAATAAGCCTGCAAATGGTTAGGCCACAAAAGGTATGAATCAAAAGAAGCCAATTAAGAACTCTTAATGATTCTCAGAAGTTGCTGGGAGATATTAACTGGCTGCAGCCTGGGACTTGGCTACCCAAGAACTAAGCAAATTACTTCAAACTTTTCAAGGTGATAAAGTTTTTAAAAGCTCAAGGAAATTATCAGCCGAGGCTGAGAAGAAGTTAGCTCTGATAGAAAGGGAGTTACAAAATACATATCTAGATTATACTGACCCAAAAATGGCCTGCATTTAGTCATGTTACCTTCTACTCATTCCCCTACAGAATTCTCATGCACAGGAAAGATGATGTCTTAGAATGAATATGAGTTAGAAATTAAAAACCTACATAGAAAATTTCTTTGAATTGATAGTAAAATGAAAACAATGAGACTTTGATAATTAGCTGGAATGGATCCAGCTGAGATTGTGGTACCTTTTACTAATGTAGAAATTGCCTCATCATGGGCAGAGATAAACATTGGAAAAGAGCATGCAATAATTTCTTGGGAGAGATTAACAACAGATACCTTAAAAGCAAGTGACTTCAGTTCATAAAAAGAACAAATTGGATTCTTCCTTTTCAATTTTTGGAGTCCCTACATTTAACACTGATGCTAGTAAATCAGGAAAGGTAGGATATAAATCAGAAGATGTAAGTAAGATGGCTGAGAGTTCCTACAAGTTGGTTCAAAAATCTGAATTATATGTAATACTCATAGTGCTGTGGGATTTTCAAAAGTTTCTTAATATAGTAACTTACTCTCAACATGAAGAATGGTTTGTTTTACACACAGAGACTGCTGAAGTTATTCAGGATGATTCTGAATTGACTCCACTATTTACTTAGCTACATCAAATGCTCTAAAATAGAAGTCATTTACTATATATAACACACATAAGATCCTGTACAGGTTTGCAGGCCCTGTGGCACAAGGTAATAATGAAATTGACCAGCTATTGATAGGAAACTAGAGACTTTAATTTTTTTAATTCCATAAACAAAACCAAAATAAACAAAAAACTCATCATGTTAATAGCAAAGGTTTAAAGAAAGCATTCTCTATCACTTTGCAACAAACCAAGGAAATTGTGAGGGAATATCCTACATGCTCATTGTAAAACCAAACTTCATTACCTACAGAAACTAACCCTAAAGGTACCCAAAGAAATGATATTTGGCAAATGGATGTGTTCCATTTTATAGAGTTTGATAAATTGAAATACGTGCATCATATTACAATCAATTCAGGATTTTAATGGTCAACTGACTCAGCTTCAGAAAAGGCTGATTTTGTAATTATACATTTGTTAGAGGTTGTGGCCATTATGGGAATACCCATACAAAATAAAACAGACAATGGTCCAGCATATGTCTCTAATAGGATGAAGCAGATTTTTTTACATATTACAATGTAAAACATATTACAGGCATATCACATAATTCTACAGTAAGAGCGGTTGTGACAAAATCTAATTGAACTCTACAAGAAATTCTTAACAGGCAAAAGGTGGCAACAAAAACTCTCAGTTAAATTACATAGTGTTTTATTAAACTTAACTTTTTACATGCTAATGAACAAAAATCTGTGGCTGTTGAAAGACATTGGATTGTGCAAAAACCTGCTAAACTAAACCGTTTTTTTTTTTTTTTTTTTTTTAGAACATCAGAATGGAAAAAAGGAAATATGTTACTTTGGGGAAGAGGTTATGCCTATATTTCCAAGGGAAATGAAAAGACATGGGTTCATTCCAAGTCGATAAAATCAGACATGACAAAGAGAGACACCCTGAAGACCTTGGCTATGGACAAGAAGAGGGAGACTAACAAAATTAACAAAATAGATGGTGTACATGTGGTGATATATGTTTCTATGCAGAGACAGCTCTTGAACCAGCTGATACTTAAATGCCTATATACAGCCAATCACCCTTATTGGGTATAAAATTCTTATAACTTATTATTACATATCATCTTTAAGATGGCATGAAAGGAAATTTATATTGTAGTTTTATTATGTGATCAAACTAACCTCTAAAGAAAGGCAGTTGTTCTTAATTATTCTTCATTTACCAATCTGTGCACCCTGCACTTTTTATATGAATGTCTTTATAGAGCTATGTGTTGCTTGTAAGGTTGAATATTGAAGAATGCAAGAAGACAGCCCTGAGAAGATTCACACTCTGGGATGTTGAGATTCTGGGACTTTCCATTCCAGCTCCTTGTTTAGTACTACCTCAATTAAATTGAAGCTGTTTCCTCTAAAGACTTGCTTCTAGGACATTTCCAGAACATCTAGCTCACCTATATATCTTTCAGTCTATTATAGTCAGGATGTCAGCTAAGCCATGAATGTTCTTAGTACATAGAGACTAGAAGGCAAATGATGCCAGCTAGCTCTCCTTTGACAAAAACAAATTTTTCTACTTCCCTTTGGGCCCCCACAAGGGAATTCTTTGCTCTAATTCAGCTTCAAGCAAGCAAAAGAAGATTGTTATCTCAGTCCCTTATGTTGGGGTAGATGGTTCTGGTTATTTTATGAGTAATAGATATGTTGTCATTTTAATGATAGACAAATAGGAATAAGTTATCAAATTTATGCTTAAACAAAACATTGTATAATCATATCTTACATTGAGACAAATCTTTATAATTAATTCAAATTAAAGTTATAATTTTAAATCAGTACAGAATTTATAGATTGATGCAGGTTTAAGGTTTTTATTGATGGAAATTTCTTATATTGATACAATGTTGAAATTAATATTTTATTCTTTGATAGGCATTGTGCCTATGCAACTCATGTAAGAATATAAAGCTTAGACCCAGTCTTTCTAATAACTGTCATTATAAACTATTAAGAATGATTAAGTAACACAAGTTAAGGCCCAGATAATAAACTCATGGTTATATTAGATTCTGATTTAATTATAATAAAGTGTTTTTAATTTACTCAAATAGAAGTGATTAAGTAGGCTGGGCAGTGCTGGCACACACCTTTAATCCCAGCACTTGGGAGGCAGAGGCAGACGAATTTCTGAGTTCGAGGCCAGCCTGGTCTACAGAGTGAGTTCCAGGACAGCCAGGGCTACACAGAGATACCCTGTCTCAAGGAAAAAAAAAAAAAAAAGGACTAAATATAGTTGAGGTTTAACAGTTCAGAAGTCAACAAAATTTGACATTTAAGCCCATATCATTATTAAAGATCATTTGACTAGAGACATGTCTGCTCTTGACAGCACCCCTTTCTTGGTTCAATGAAGAAATTGAGTATTAATGGAGTTTCTCCAGTTGCAGCAAGATAGCCACTGAGCAAGAATTGCCTTAATTTTCTACACACAAAAAATATTCTCTGGGAAATGGAACACTATGTGGAATAGTCGACTGTTAGCTCTGCCAACACACGGTAAGCAGTCCTTCATAATTATGTTTACAAACGTTTGTCAGATAACTCCAGGCCAGCAGGCTGAAGACTGATGCTGCAATGTTTTGAGAAATGAGAAACTATCCAGGTCTCTACAAATTGATAAAATTTTGGACGTTATTATTATGTACTTCCTACATTTAAGTCATTCTAATGGGGTTGGAGGCTAGTTATAGTATCATAGTCAACTCAAGTTGTTTAGTACTGAGAAAGATGATATAGATTTGATAGAATGGTTTTCAGATAGTAAGACAAGTTAAAACAAGAACATAATTTAGGTATAGAATTGTAGGCTTTGGAAGTAAGGATAGATGGTAGAGTGCTTTATCTAAATTGACAAATATGATGTTCTGGGTATTAACTGTATCTTATACTTTATAATTTGCATAATTTTAATGATTGTGCTCAATTTACATCTGAGACAAAAGAACCTTTTAGTTGGGCAAAAAGGGGAAAATGTAGTTTGCCCTGGTGCCCCATCTATGGTGCCCCATCTATCTGTTTCCCCCCTCCTCTCCTCTTTTTCTCTTCTTTTTTTCTATGTGTAAACTCCACTCATGCCTTTCTTTGGTATCTACAAATATCCCTTTCCTAGGTTTATCTGTGTCCCTTAACTTCCATTATTTATTTATTTATTTATTTATTTATTTATTTGTTTGTTTATTTTTGGTTTTTCGAGACAGGGTTTCTCTGTGTAGCCCTGGCTGTCCTGGAACTCACTTTGTAGACCAGGTTGGCCTCGAACTCAGAAATCTGCCTACCTCTGCCTCCCAAGCTCTGGGATTAAAGGCGTGCGCCACCACCACCTGGCTTAACTTCCATTTTAAATGTCAAATGAAATATACATCTACACGGTGTACGCATATGTGAGGGAGCTAGAAGTTGAGTTTAGACATCTTTCTCAACATTCTACTGGGGTTTCAGAATGCCCTTAAGATCTACATGTTCTATGTCTTCTGTACTGGCATTGTAAGTGTTAACCACCATGCCCACATTATTAACATGGGTACTAAGAATCAAATTTGGATTCTCATGGTTTCTTGGCAAGCACTATACTATCCACTATAAATCCACCTTCTGTTAAAAATTAAACACTAACTTTAATAACATACATACAAAGAATCATTTTGGAGTTTCTTTTAGTAGTTCATGAAGGAGCACACACACTTTGAATTGATGTGAGAATCCAACACGGGAATTTTGTAGCTGGAATAAATAATAAGTTCAAGTCCAGCCTAAGCTACAGAGTAAGATCTGCTACTAAACAAACAAAATAATCAATTATTTTCATATTTAAATACAATTTGCAACACATGTTAATCTTTGAAGGATTGTCCAGAAAATATCTGTGAAGTTTTAGATGAATAAAAATTAAAAGGAATGTATGTCAGGTTATATTGAGTTATACATACACACATGTGTACATGTGTGTATTATATCATACAAATGTATGCATAAATATTTGCTGATGGTATTTAAAGTTTTCTTTTATTATTTTGTATGATCCCTACCTATGTAAGTCCATACTCATGTAAATAGTACTGATAGTTGACAGTAAGAAGAGGGATCTCCAGGGGTTAGAGTTCCACCTGGTTTTCCTTTGCCTGATATTGATATTGGGAGTAAAAATATCAAAATAGCTGAGCAATTTCTCTCCAGACCCCTGAATTGAGATTTTAGAACATATCTGAGTTGAAAGACTATTTAGTTTTCTTGCATAACTGAAAATATTTGTTGTTTTCTACTTATCCCTAATTACAGTTTCATACAGTGTTGTCTAGACAACACAACAATGCATTTAACTCCTCAGAAATCTCAATCCACTGGAATCATACCTTTTGTGTGTCTAACAGACACAAAGTCTATAATGTTATTTACATTATTTTCAACATAGCATCTCCCATAGTATAGGTAGTTCTTAATATCAATAAAAGCTGACAACTGATACTAAAATCCTTCAGGATATTATGCTTCGTACACTTTTAAACCTGAATGTATGCACTGAGGAAAATAGTGACCTTTTCTAGCAACATATTAAGTTTCATAGAATAATGGAGTCACTGACTCATTCAATAGAAGGCAAAGAAGAACAGCTTGTCCACTCTAGAAAGCAGAATGCCTTCAAATAAGTTTGTCTCAAATGTGCGTTGATTTTTTTAGTAAGAGCCACATAACCTAAATGACAGTAAATTAAATAGCATCTCTGTGCAAGTGAACACACAAGAGCAAGAGTGAAGTTCTTTTAACAAGGTACAAGCCAAAAAATATTGTTAATATGGAAACTTAAAATTCCATTGCCAACTCAAGGTCTAAGAACAAACCTTTACACTCAACCAAGAATTTACCATGGTTTCCTGTCTATCTTGGGTGCAAGTATGAGAATTAGAGCTGGAATTTAAAACTTTTATTGACCTTGTTATTTGCTCTGCTGGAATTTTGTACTATTTATTTCAAAGTTAAAATTTGGAAATTTTTTTCATCATTTGGCACACAAAATACATACATTTAAATGAAATAAATGTAAATTAAAAAAATCAGTAAAGCAAAATATATCCCATTGCTTTCAATGACGTTTTTTCTTTATACTATTAATGTATAAACTCTGTTAGGTCGTGGAAGGGTAGCCTGGTTCTTGGGTTGGCCACACTCTCAGAACCCAGGCTCCTGACAGGAGGTCTAATCTCCATTCAACCTGAACTCTTCAGTCATGTAGGACACAGGTGGAGGGCTGATAAAGAGGCCTCAGTCCCTAGAGAGATTTACATACTAATGAGGTACCTGAAGACCAGAGGGTGGAGCCAAATAGGCATTCCTATTCCTCCCCAGCCCCTCCTCCCTCTTTCCTTCCCTATTTAACTCAGGACTGCCCTGGGTTTTACAGGGAAGGGGGGGGGGTTGCATCCAGATCCAGATCCATCCACCATCTTCTTGTCAATAAACCTGTTTTGGAAACCCAAGGGCATCTCTGTGAGAAGCTGTGGAGAGGCCTTTAGTGAGCAACCGGGCCTAACTTCCCCCTGCAGGAACTCTTCATTTCCCAGCCATTTTAACCACAAAACTCCTGTGCTACAACCTGCTTGTCTGGCAGAAGTGAATGCATACTACATACTCTACTTCCCTTTTTGTCTATTAGTGAAACAAGGGACTCAACTGCGAATTTCCCCAGGAATCTCCTATTCATAGAAATCTAAATCCCTGGGAACATTCAGAGGAGGCATTTATTTCCTAGGGTAAGATTTATAGTATGACAAATGACCTGGAATGAAAGCTGTGGAGTAGATGCAATGAAAATTAGTGAACCATACCTCATTCTTACTTTGTAGTTATACATCTTTCTTGCCGTCTGCACAAATCTTACCCACAGGTAAGATTGAGCATTGGGTGTTTGCTGGGAATAATATATAGTCATCCCTTTTGAGACTCATTTGCAGATGACCTCTTTGTACAAGTGAAAAGCAGCTTGAGTGACATTCAGCAGAGAAAAGTACTTTTGTTGATTTATCACAGAAGAAGAAAGCTACGTTCCTGGGAATGCTGGTTTCATTTACTCACAGAAGAAAAGTGTGCTCTCAAATGTGTCTACTAAACAAATCTTGGTTTTGCAAGATTTAAGCATAGAAAATTAACAGTACTGATAAGTGTCCAAAGGATATAGTAAGACTAAAAAAAAGAGAACCAACAATTTAAAAGAAGTTAAATGTTAGTCAACTGTAACATGTTCCAGAATTCATGTGTAGAGGTAGAATGTTTTCATTTAGAAGGAATCATTGCACTTTCTGGTCCTTAACTCTTAACCATAAGATGAGGCATTAAAAAGTATCAGAGGTGGTTCATTCTCTCTCTCTCTCTCTCTCTCTCTCTCTCTCTCTCTCTCTCCCCCCAGTTTCAACCCCAAATTTTCTTAATGGAGGAAGCTTTAGAAAGGCCCAATTGCTGAAGCTCTATTACTTATGAATATCTCCAAGCTCTAAGAGAAAAATATTTTTCTTAATTCTAATCCAGATACAGTAATACTTAGGTGATAAAGCTGAGATAAGTTGAATGGCACCTAATTTATAATATTCCCAGCCTAGATTGCCTACTTGGCAATTAACCATATGATGTTGAATATGGGAAAATGATCTACTATTTGTATTTACCCCTTTGAAATGAATTCACTGTCTTTTTCTTCAGCATGTATTATGAATGAATATAATAATTTATTATGTATTTAATTTATTTAAATAACATTTCAATTCTAACCAAAAGCCAGCACTCTAACAGTATTTACTCTTTACTCTTATTTGTCATTTATTATCCAGTTAGAGTTTTTGGAATCATAGTGACAAAACTAATTGACAAGCCTTTTTTTTAATTTGCACTTC
The DNA here is from genome assembly GCA_030674055.1 of Rhabdomys pumilio. NCBI lineage: Eukaryota > Metazoa > Chordata > Mammalia > Rodentia > Muridae > Rhabdomys > Rhabdomys pumilio. Next base: position 159,773,247 of record JANHMN010000001.1, read on the forward strand.
TTATCTTTTCTTTTCATTTAGATGTTGTAATTATATCATCACCATGTTGGTCAGATTGTGCTCATATAAGTTGTTACTTACCTGCTGACTCTGGGTCAGCCTACTTGCTCTCACAAGATGAATATTTTCTTTTGTTTATTTGTGCTAGGATAGTTCTCTTTTCTTTGGAGTACACTATATCCCTTTCCTCTGGTTCTTTCCAGAATTGTTACTTAAATGTATATTTTTGTCACAGCTGCTTTTAATTTCTAGATTAGATCCCCTGGCCCTCTCTTCCATTATTTATATATTTAACCTTTGAACAATCATGGGAATGTCATCAATTCTTTCCTAAGTTCTCGACCTCTCTTAGTGAATGTCTGTGTTTCATGCTTACTTTACATTTAGTATGGCCAAACTATAATTCTTAATCTGAATTTACTGTTTTGTTGTTCTTATACTCACATTAGAGGAAACATTTTCGATACAGTTGTCTCATACAAATCTCAGAATAATGTGCAAATTCCATCTCCTTTTTCTTGGCTGCTCATAGATTTTGCTTGCTTTTAACTATTGCTATGTGCATTTCTAAATGTTTCCCATTCTTTGGCTGTAAGCAAGAGTATTAGAAAAGCTTCTCACTGTTACAGACAGGCTGTAGTTCATAAGTACCATTCACACTGAAGGTCATTTTCTATATTTACTTGATGGAAAATTTTCAAACATCTACAATTGATGAAAGTTATGTACCTTATTATAACTTCAATATATTAAAACATTTCCCTGATGTATGGAAGGTATCATTTAGTAAATTGCTGTCTTTTTTAAAAATTGGCCAACAGATATCCTATGGAGTCCAAGAGATGACTGAAGCTATGGTGCTAGAATATAGATCACAGTTTTATATCTGTCTGGTTAAGTATGACATTGTATTCTTTGTATGAAGTTCAGCACTTTCATGAGTTGTACAAGGTACTAGATAAACTAACTTAACTTTATATAAAATATAAATAGCACTGTGATTGATGGCTGGAATTAACTACAATCCAGAAATAAAGGGCACGCCTTTGAGAGATTTTCTACTTGGCTTGCTTGAAGTGGATGAATTCATTTTCAGTCTGGATAGTTGAGGTAGGAAAATACTCCTCTGATTTAGATCTTGTGCTGGCAAGACACACCTTTAATCTGGGCCATACTTATCACTGGAAGTCTATATTAACATATGTAAGATGGAAACCGTTGCTCTTGTCTGCTTGTCCTCCCTTGCTTGCAAGTCTACCTCTTGATTGGCATTGAAGCACACGTCTTCAGGACTCCAGCATATACAGAAGACCAGCTGAGACGCCCAGCCTTATGAAACTGAGCAACTACTAGATTCATGGACTTTCTACTCATAGCCACCCATTATTGGATTAGTTCAACTGCAGACGATAAATTATTCCAATGAACTCTTTCTACACACACACACACACACACACACACACACACACACACACACACACATACAGACACACACACACACAGACACACACACACACACACACACACACACTCATTTATTCCATATGTACTGTTACTCTAGAGAAAAATACTGACACAGGCATATACCCTCTATGTTACTACTGCTATGACTAGGGGTGAGAACGGGGTGAGGGTTGATGTCACAGTATTTATTTCTCTATCTTTCTTGTTCTTCTTCATTTGTTCATCAAAATGTAAAGCAAAATTCATCTTTTTGATGCAATAGTCTGAAGTATAATTGATTGACATCTTCATCTATGAAAATTTTTTAATGTTACAGAAAAAATTCTCCAAATATTTTTCACTAGCTTTGTCTTACTACTTAATAAATCTTAGGAAATTATCAGAAAAAAATGATCAATTATTGATAATTTTATATAGCTAAATGTGTCTTTTCATTTAAGGGTGAATCTACCACAAGCATACACTGTGTATAATTTTCAGTATATGATTACTTCATTATGTTTCTTTTGATTTTTTTTTATTTTCTTCAAGGAAATTTTCTTTGAAAACCAAAATCCATAAGTTACTATTTGAGCACATTTGCAGCTGACCCAAACTCAAGAATTTGTGACTAAGAACATAATAGTCAAATGATTTAAAGACCTAGCTCTCTTCTGATGTAAGCAACAATAATACTGTGCAGGGTTTCCTGTCAGTGATGTCAATATACCCTCAACTGAACTAGGTGTTGTAATGACAAGACTGAGAAAACTAGGGGCTGAGAGAGCTGAAAGGACATGTATGACAGGACTGATGAAATGTTTATGATATAGGTTGATAGAATTGGTATGTGGCAGAGGAATGAAAGTGGGTGTGTGTGACATCATGTTGAAGGAACTATATGTCATCACATGACTAAGAGTGTGTGTGCATAAGGCTCAGAGTGTGAGTACAAATGGCTGAGAATGTGAGTGCATAGGACAGAGCAGTTTAGAAATAATGAAACACAGGACTAAGGGTGTGAGTTATATTAATTAATTTTAACATTTAACATCCATTTTAACAATTTTATTAACTTTTTATTATTTTAAACAATTAAATATATTTCACCATATTTTTCTTTTCCCCTAAGTCCTTTCAGATTTTTTCCCCATCTCTAGAGTACAATAAAAAACATCCACAAAACAAGAAAAAAAAAATACCCCAAAAGAAAAAAAACAAAATGCCAAAATGTAGCCAAATTAAAGCACAAAAATAAACTGTGGAGTACAATTATAAATTATTTAACTACATGTGAACATGAAACTCGCCGTGTAATGATTGATACAACCAGTGTCACTCTATTGAAGAAAACTGATCTCCCTTTCCTAGTAAGCATGAATGACAGTTAAGCTGTTAACTTTTACCCTAGTGACTATGTTTTCATTCATTCTTTATTTAAATCTTTAACAAAATAAGGTAAAATAAATATAAGATAAAAATTATCACATCAAATTTGGACAAGACAACAACAATACAAATTAAGCAAGGAAACAAACAAACAAAATGCTAGACTGAAAGCACTAATATCAATGCAGAGACTCTGGTTCAAACCCTACCAGACCCCGTGCATGCTCCTTCTGTATCTGTAAGTTCATATGAGCTTTGTTCATGTGGATTTAGAAGGCCTTGCTCTCTTGGTATTCTCTATTCCTTTGGCTCTTACAGTATTTTTATGTCTTTTTCCAAGGTATTCCCTGAACTCTAAGGGAAGGGATTTGATGGGAACATTGTATTTGGCCAAAGTGTTCCAATGTTTCTCAATCTATGTTTGGCTGTATGTCTTTTTATCAGTTCTCATTAGCTTCAGGAGGAAGTTTCTCTGATGCTGGTTGAACAAGATGCTTATCTATGAGTATGACAGAATATCATTAAGAGTCATTTATCGTGATATATTTTTTTTTCACTTTTTTGGATCTGTAGCATTTGGTTTTATCCTAGATCCTTGGACTATCCAGTGTCAGGTTTTTTGTCAAGCAAACAGTGTCAAATATTGTTTTCATCTTGTGGAGTGATCCTTAAGTCAAATAAATTATCGATTGGTTACTCCTACATGCTTATTTACATTGAGGAAAACAACAACAAAAACTTTACTGAACCAATCCATTGTGAAGTGCTTGAGAATTTTGTCCAGGAGCTGAGGCACATCATCACTGGCTGTATTCCTGAGGAGTAAGTGGTCCTGGAAATATAGATCTTAAGTCAAAAGCTGTAAAATTATACTTGGCAATTACAGCAGGAAAAATTCTGTTCACGATGACAGCCTGTTCTTTTTTTGTGTCTACCTTCCTTTTTTTTTTTTTTTTAAAGTGTCTTGACCAAGCCAACTCAATCAACTGGGTCTCAAGGGAGGGAGCAAGAATTAAAAAAAAAAAAAAAGATAATTAAACAATACTATTGTAAGACTCTCATAAATATTAGCTACTGAGGACCCCCAAGTGAACCATGCAGAGCCAGAGATCAATGCAAAAGCAGGGGGAGTTTATTGTTCCAGCCTGCTGGGGTCATCCTGCACCCAAAAGAGTGGTGAGGACCCTGGGCAGCCCATTCAGTCAGTTTTTATACAGTTGGAAGGGGTAGAATAGAACAACAGCCACTAGGTAAAATGTGATTGGCAGAACAGTGTGACTTTTAAACTGATTGGTCCTTAGGGAGTGAGGTAGCAAGGGCTTCTATTATCTGTGTGGATCAACAGTCTGTCCTAAGGAATGTGTCTAGATGATCTCAGCTTTCCCTTATCTGCAGGTGGCCAAGGATTGTTTGCCCTTTGGTCTTCTGAGGAATGTGATCAGCCTCTCCCTTCTGGAGCAGAGGGATACCTACTTGATCTAAGGACCTCTCCTTTTTGGGAAGGGAGGGGGCCTGGTGGAATTTTCCAAAGGGTCTGTGCTTCATTGCAACATGATTCCAGCCAGTGCAGATGCTGAACAGGGTTTATTTTTCTCCAGCCAGCATTTATACCATTTTAAGTACATGTGTAGAATAAGGTCACTTATAGGTCAAGGAACAAATAAGGCATTAAACACAAATAATCAAGAAACAAGGCAATAAACAAAGACCTTTGATCATTGTTTCTAGGGGCTTAACAGGATGTCCAAGATAAAAAGATGTCACACATTCTGAGTGTGCCTTGAGCTTTGTTTTAGCCCAAATGTAAATATTCTTGCATGAGTCTACTTCCCTTTCTGGGCCTAATTTCAAATTCTTGCCAAATTCCTACAAGGTGGCCTCAAAAGCTCTCCACAGTGTCTTCTTACTACTTACTGTTATTTTTTACTTTTGGTATATCTGGATAGCTTTAAAAAAACAAAGACAACTCTTCCTTTTCTTCCATAATCTGTGAAAATGGGAGGTCTTGAACTACTTTGATTGTTGCTGATGTTTTCACAGAACATTTAGGTTTTGTGGAAATGTAGCATTATCAAAATACTTGTTTCCTGTTTTAAGGCTGGGCTGTGTCACAGTTGTGCTCAATTAAGTCTTTTTATAAAAGAAGAAAGAAAAGAATTTCCTTATGAGTCCCTGTATGCTCTGTAATTGTGTGAAATGAATAAAGAAATAAGTAATCTTAACACTTTCTAATGAACTTCCTCTCTCAATGCTTTTAGAATTAAAGACTTGTTAAATATCATTCACAAGCAATAAATAAATACCCTGTCCTGACTCAGTAGAACTAGGTGGGAAAGTTCCTTATAGGTAACTATATCCTAGACTTATTTAAATTATTGAATGTTATGACTGCCAACTAAGTTATTTTATATCCCATTACAACAAACTTTTTTCATGTGATGAACACAATAGGGACTTAAGTATTCTGTAGATGTAGTAGAATCTTCCAAAAGGGAAGCATAAGAGAAATTCTTTTATCAGAAATGACCCACGTTGACATCTCTGAATCTCTTATCTATAGTTTGTTGTGTATTCTCATCCCATTCAGTATACAACTTGGATCAAATAAGACATTCTAAAACAGAATGGTTGAGATATATATATATATATATATATATATATATATATATATATAAACAATGAGCCATGTGTTCAGGATTGCTTTCCTCTGAGCTGCATGTCCCGGCTCTGATTATTCCTCATTACAGAGAAAATGATTCTATTTTTGTGATGTGGCCATGAGTTATTCCTTTCTTCCTGATTTCCTTTAATTTTGGGTCCCTTTTGCATGTTTTGCTCCTCTTATCTTTGAAACAGTGGTTTTTCCCTCCTTGGTACTCTCTGAAACTGCTTCTAATCTCTCTCTCTCTCTCTCTCTCTCTCTCTCTCTCTCTCTCTCTCTCTCTTTGCTTCTGCCTCTGTCTCTGCCTATTCTGTATTCAGTAGAAGCAGATCTCCTTGGTTCACTCCACTCTTTCTTTATATTCAGTCTGGCTTTCTTTGTTTCCTCACATGAAGAATGGGAATAGAAAAGAACAATAAATCCTATACCACAGAGCCATGTAAGGATTTAGAGAGTTCATAGGCACAGAACTTCAGCACACAGCTAGTCCTAAGGAAGCACTTAGACCATCATCTTATTGTTGATGAGTAGCCAAACCACTTTTCAGAGAGTGTGTATGTGTAGAGAAGTAGAGGCAGTGAGTCAGGCATACCTGGCTGTTGTCAGGTAACTGTGGGATAAACATTGTTTCTACCACATGCTAACACTCATAACGTTCAGGCAGCACTCTAGCTCCATTCTCTATGCTCTGACAAAAAACAAAACAAAACAAAACACCAAAAGAAAAGCCCTCCAGAGACTTCTTGTTGCCTGCAGAATAAAGTCAAAGTCTTCAAAATTATCACCTTTTGCTTCCGTCTACAACACATCCATGTGTTTCTCTTCATTCATCCAAGTCTGAAATCGATATTGTTCTTTAATAAAATCACTTATCTCCAAACTTCTTTTCAATTCCTCCTTTGGGAAAAGTTTCTTTCTCCAATAAATTGCCTTAATTTAAAGGAAGCATTTCCAAATGACCATCTTAACATTATACATCTGATTATGTATTCTCTCACACAATCTCATAATATTTGTTTTCACATTTTGTGATTTGCTTCTACCATGTTATTTCTAAGGTAAGAAATTAATTGTATTTTGATATATATTTAAGCAATTACTGCAATGCTTGGCTCACAGTGAACATACAATAAATAAGTGATGAAAGAGGAGAGGGGGAAAGAATTAAGATATAAAATCAATTATATATATAGATGATATAGATAGATATAGATATAGAGATAGAGATAGAGACAGAGACAGAGACAGAGACAGAGACAGAGACAGAGACAGAGACAGACATAGATATGTATGTCAGGTATTTCACCCATCTTGGACATTGTTTCTACCACATTATAATGAACACTCTCATCACTTCTAATTATTGTTCCTAATACCTGTAAAGTTCTCTATTTATAATATATATGCAGATTACAATGTCTTGATATGCCATATTTATCATTGAAAATTTACATAAAATCATAGCATGGATTTCAGGCCCTGTAAATTTTGGCACCTTGAGTATTCACATTTCCTGCTTGTGGGTAACCACAACATTTTACTAGGGTTTTTAGTTTTCCTGACTTGAGGTTTCTGGCTTCATTGCATTTTAAAAAGTCAACTTTTTTATTCTGTTCCAACCCACCTGCAGTGGTTTGAAACTAGACACAGAATTGGACTCCAGTGTAGGATTAAAGACTGAGTCTCTGAACATTCCTGCTCTAACTATACTGAATGCTGATGATAACTTCTAAAATGTCTTAAAAACTTTCTTGCTCATTCTGAGGGTTAAAGGCCACTAGCTTAGGCTATTAACATGTGTACCCTAACAGGAGGCAGGGGCAGAGATGGTTAAGTAATGTAGCATCTGTTCTACCTCTAAAGGAATTCAGAGATGGTTAAGTAATATAGCTTCTGTTCTACCTCTATACAGGAGTTGAACAGCTCTAACTTTCAGCTTGCTAGTTGAAGTCTCAAGAAGAAAAAGGGACACTTTGAAAAGTGATTTTATGGTATAAAAGCAAAAAAGGATGAAGGGGGATGGGATAGGGGGATTCTAGGGAAGGGAAATGGGGAAAGGGGATGACATCTAAAATGTAAATAAATAAAATATCCAATAAAACAAAGAAAAGTGATTTTAGCATTTATTTCTAAGTTGTAAAAAGTTTTCTATGAAGTCTCCCTAAAGTGTAAATGGCTTGTAAGAAAAGGGGATAAAGGGTCTAAGAAAAAGGTGATCAATGGAATACTATTAAGAAAACCAGGAGAAAAAGAATTGCTCTCCTCTGTTTGTCCTCAGCATGTATACATCTTTCACAATACATGATTACATAGTAAAAAGTTCATCATAAGTTTACACATAAATTAAAATCACAAATTGAATAAGAAGTTTACAACAGAGAATGTTTACATGAATATCATTAGGAGTAATTAATTATATGTCTAAACATTCATCATCTGTTGTGGGGCCCGTCTCCAGCTGGGTCCCACAAAGTCTCCGGTTCGGCAGGAGATAGGATGTAGATGGCCGCCTTCTCTGTCTCTGTAGCTGCCCCTGCCCACGGGTGGTCCAAGGCAGAGCGCCAGTGGGGAAGGTCTGTTTCTGCCTGCCTCGAAGTACTTCGGGAGAGCCGACGGGTTCTAAAGTGTTACAGCTCTTTGCTAAGCCTGGAAGTGCCAGCTAGGTAGCAGGGAAAGAGTGTAGATCTCTTGCCCAGTGTTAACAGCTCTGGAGCCAGCTAGCAGGCGAAGAGGGGAGGGTCTGAGACAGAAGCTCTCTGACGACAGGATGGTTCTTGCGCACTTTATTTCTCAATTAAGCTCAATATATACAGTTTGGGATGGGTAAAGGTTTTTAGCAGTAGGTAATCCCATTGGTTTAGTCTGAGGTTTTGGGGATGCCTCATATGCATGTGGGGAGAGCCTGGGGGCACTATTCCTACATGACCCAATGGTCGTAGACCTCCCAACCTCTCTCTGTGGGAGGGGCTGTGAAGGGTGGAAGCTGGGAGAGACAGGGGGCAAGAAACAGAGGTGAACGTCTGCCTGCCGTCCCAAAAGGGTTTCCAGGGTTTAGAAGCTCGTTTGACTGGGCACCTGGTTGTTTCTCATAGCTCAGCGCCCCACAATCTGTCACAGATCCACAGATTCATGAACAGTTAAAAAAATACCAAAGTTATTAGTGAAGTTTTGGATAGATAAATCCATTATATATTGTATCTTCTGTATTATCATTTAATACATCTCTAGTTCCCTTTTTATGTCCTTTGTTTAATTGGTTTTCAACCTTTCAGAATGTGCTCTGAGTAGTAGAACTCCTTACTATTTCAGAAGCAATTAACACACAACATTTAAGATTGACAGAGTTCGCACTGCAGAAAGAACCTAATAGCATTTTGCTACCAGATTTGTTCTATGTGTGTGTTCTTATACATATTTTGAAAATATGTATAAAATTACCTTATATGGTAATGAAGTATCTTCATTCCCTTTTATTTTTGTTTGTATTTTCTTTTAATTTTTATTTTCCTCTTTATTAGACATAGACACGTTTTCTCATAAAATATAATCAGAATAGATTTTCTTCTCCCTCTAGTCCTCCCAGTTACTCCTTGTATTCTTTTCCATTTGAGACCACTCCCTTTCTATCTCTCATTAGAAAAAAGAAGGCTTCTAGGAGATAGCAAAATTAAATATAAGATAAAATGAAAATGAACATATCAAAATTTGACAAGACATGCCAATCAAAAAATATAAGGGTCCTAATAAAAGGCAGAAGAATTATAGATCCACTTATTCAGGTATCCCAGAAATGTTCAAAAATGAAAGCATATACATACATATATATATATATATATATATATATATACACATATATATATATATATATGTATATCGTTGCACAGACACAGTAATTGCTACTTCAGTCTCTGAGTTCCTATAAACTTTGCTCAGGTGATTTAGAGAGCCTTATTCTCCTAGTTTCCTCCATCATGTCTGGTTTTTATTCTCTTTCTCTCTCTCTCTCTCTCTCTCTCTCTCTCTCTCTCTCTCTCTCTCTCTCATATACATAGTTCTTGAGGCAGATAAATTACCATCTCTTTGAAGAACTGCCATCCTAATTTCCATAGTGGCTATACAAGTTTACACTCCTACTAGCAGTGGTAGAGCGTTGCTTTTTCTATACATACTTGTCAGCATGTGCTATTGTTTATATCATTGACCTTAGCCATTGTGACAGGTGGAATTGCAAAATAGTTTTGATTTATATTTCTTGATGATTATGCTGAATATTACGTTTGTTAAATTATTTTATTTACTTACATTTCACATGTTGTCCCCTTTTACTCTCTCTCCTCCCAGAGTTCCCTGTTGTGGGAGATATTTAAATCAGCAACACCCAGTCTGGCTTGTTGGTATGCATCAGCCATGTTCCAGACTAGTACAGGCTTGTGACCATGAACTGAGGTGTCTTCCTGCTGCTGCCAGGCTCAGGCCACCCGCTCAAGCCACCAGCTTAGGTGGCCAGAGACAACAGCCCTGCCACCCACAAGACGCCAATGTGGGAGATGGCTCTACCAGTCTTCCACACTGTTTCCACAAGGTTGAGCTGAGCCCAGACCACCCTGTCATCCATATGGGCCAGGTAGAAATGAGACTCTAATGCTTAGATTATCTAAATGATTTTATATGTTTGGTAATGCTCAATAACAAGATGCCCACACAATTAGAGGTGCAACTCAATACCCAACCTAGGTATATCAACTACCTTTGACTGCTAGAGACAGGCACACATCTGCTTCCATGTTCCCCTCTCTCTCATTGTCCTCCTTACTCCTCATTTTCCTCTTCTTACTCCTCCCATCTTAGCTCCTTCCAATTTGCAGGGAAAATATGCCTATACACTACCCCTCCCCTTTGCCTCTGAGAGTGTGCTCTCCTACCCACTCACACCTTTCACCCACGCCCCCTCCCCTTTCACCATCATCAAACCTCATTGTGTAATCAAGGCTCTAAAGGATTAGGTACACCCTCTCCCACTGAAGCCATACAAGGAAGTCATCTGGTACATATGTTCTGATAGCCACAGAGCAGCCAATGTTGCTCTTTGGTTGGTAGCTCAGTGTTTGGCAGCTCTGAGGGGTCTGGATTAGTTGATATTGTTATTCTTCCTCTGGAGTTGCTATCCCTTTCAGCTCCTTCAATCCTTCTCCTGACTCTTTCATAAGGGGTCTCTGACCACTGTCCAATGGTTGGCTCTAAGTACCTGCATCTGCCTAAGTCAGGTAGTCTCTCAGAGTACAGCTATGCTAGACTCCTGTCTTTAAGCACTAAATGACATCAGTGATAATGTCAAGGTTTGGAGTCTGTGCATGGGATAGATCCCAAGTTTTAAGTCTGCTGGCTGCTGGGTGAACTTTTCTTCAGTCTCTGCTCCATTTTTGTCCCTGCATTCCTTTAGACAGGAACATTTCTGGGTCAAAAATTTTGAATGTAGGCAGTTGGCTCCATCCCTTCACCAGGAGCCCTGTCTACCTACTGAAGATAGTCTCTTCAGGTTCCATCTTCCCACTGTTGGGCATTTTTGTTAAGGTCATCCCCATTGAGTACTGAGAGCTTCTCACATCCCAAGTCTCTGAGACTATCTAGAGATGCCCCACCCTGACCCCCGCAAGACCCACAGCTTCATTTTCCCATTCATTCTCCAGGCCCTCTGGGCTTCTCTCCTGTTTCCCCACATACCTGATCAGGACCCCATTTTTTACCTCCTCACCTTTCCCAACCTGGTCACTCCCTTCCTCTGTCTCCCATGATTATTTGTTCCCCCCTTCTAAATGGGATTGAAGGATGCTCACTTGGGCCTTCCTTCTTGCTAAATTTCATATGGCCTATGAGTTGTATAATGGCTGGCTATTCTGTACTTTCTGGCTAACATCCACTTATCAGTGAGTATATACCATGCATGTCATTTGGGGTCTGGATTACCTAGATCAAGATGATATTTTCTAGTTCCATCCATTTGGCTGCAAAAATTCATGATGTCCTCATTTTTAATAACTGCATAGTATTACATTGTGTAAATGAACCACATTTTCTGTATCCATTCTTCAGTTGAGGGACATCTGGATTGTGTCCAGTTTCTGGCAATTACTAGTAAGGCTGCTATGAACATAATGGAGCATGTGTTTCTGTAGTATGGTGGAGTATCTTTTGGATATATACCCAGTAGTGGTATAGCTGGGCCTTTATATAGAACTATTTCCAATTTTCTGGGACCTGCCAGCTTGAATTCCAAAATGGTAGTAACAGTTTGCAATCCTACCAGGAAGGGAAGAGTATTTCTCTTTCTCCACAGTCTCAAAAGCATGTGCTGTCACTTGATTTGTTTTCGATCTGAGCCATTCTGATTTGTATAAGGTGGAATCTCAATGTCATTTTGATTTGCATTTCACTGATGACTAAGGATGTTGAACATTCCTTTAATTGCTTCTCAGTCATTTGAGTTTCATCTGTAGATTGCTGTTTTGTTCTAATGAGAGTGTCATTTGTCTCACAGAAACTTTTCAGTTTCATGAGTTCTGTCAATTGTTGATCTTAGAGCATGAGCCATTGGTGTTCTATTCAGAAAGTTTTCCTGTGTGCCAAAGTGTTCCAGGCTATTTCCCACATATCTGGTATTATGTTGAGGTCCTTGATTCACTTGGACATGAACTTTGTACAAGATGATAAATATGGATCAATTTACATTCTTCTACATGCAGACTGCCAGTTAGACCAGCATCATTTGTTGAAGACACTTTCGTTTTTTCCACTGTATGGTTTTCTCTTCTTTGCCAAAGATCAAGTGTCCATAGATGTGTGGGTTTATTTTGGTGTCATCAATTCTATTTCATTGATTGACCTGTCTGTCTCTGTACCAATAACATGCAGTTTTTATCACTATGGCTTTGTAGTACAGCTTGAAGTAATGGATGATGATTTCCCCCAGAAGTTCTTTTATTGTTAAGAATTATTCTTGCTATCCTAGGTTTTTTATTTTTGCATATAAAGTTGAAAATTATTCTTTCCATTCCTGTTAAGAATGTGTTGGAATTTTGATGGGAATTGAATTGAATCTGTATATTGCTTTTGCTAAGATGGCTATTTTTAAAATGTTACTCCTGCTGATCAATGAGCATGGGAGATCTTTCTATCCTTTGAAATGTTCTTTGATTCTTTCTTCAGGTACTTGAGGTCATTGTTATACAGATGTTTCCCTTGCTTGGTAAGAGTTACACTGAGATATTTTATGTTATTTGTGAATATCATGAAGGGTATTGTTTCCATAATTACTTTGTCAATCCATTTATCATTTATATAAAGAGCTTCTGATTTGTTTGCATTAATTTAATATCCAGCCACTTTGCTGAAGCTGTTTATCAGCTGTAGAAATTCTCTGGTAAAATTTTCTGATCACTTACTTATACTATCATATTATCTGCAAATAGTGATATCTTCCTTTGCAGTGTGTGTATCCGTGATCTCCTTTTGTTGTCTAATTGCTCTGGCTAGAACTACAAGTACTATATTGAAAAGAAAGGGAGAGAGTGTGCAGCCTTGTCTTGTCCCTGATTTTAGTGGGGTTGTTTCAAGTTTCTCTTGATTTAATTGATATTGGCTATTGGTTTGCTGTATATTGCTTTTATTATGTTTAGGTATATGCCATAAATTCATAATCGCTCCAAGACTTTTAAAATGAAGAGGTGTTGTATTTTGTCAAAGGCTTTTTAAACATCTAATGAGATGATTATTTGATTTTTTTCCTTTGAGATTGTTTATATAATGGACTACATTGATGGATTTTCCTATCTTGAAACATCTCTGCATTTCTGGGATGAAGTCTACTTGATCATGGTGAATGATGATTTTGATGTGTTCTTGAAATGGGTTTGATAGAATCTTGTTGAGTATTTTTGTATTGATATTCATAAGTGAAATTGGACTAAAGTTCTCTTTCTTTGCTAGGTCTTTGTGTGGTGTACATATCAGAGTAACTGTGGCTTCATGAAAGGATTTAGGTAATGATCTTTCTGTTTCTATTTTGTGGAATAGTTTGAAGCATATTGGTATTAGCACTTCTTGAAGGTCTGGTAGAATTCTGCACTAAAACCATCTGGCCCTAAGTTTTATGGTTGGAAGATTTTTAATAACTTCTTCTATTTCCCTAGTGGTTGCAGCACTATTTAGAGAGGTTACCTGATCCTGATTTAACTTTGGTATGTTGTATCTGTCTAGAAAGGCATCCATTTCATGTGTACTTTTCAATTTTGTAGAGTATAGGCTTTTGTAGTAAGGTCTGATGATTTTTTAAAATTTCTTCAGTTTCTTTTGTTATGTCTCCCTTTTTATTTTTATTTTTATTTTATTTTATTTTATTTTATTTTATTTTATTTTATTTTATTTTTTTGGTTTTTTGAGACAGGGTTTCTCTGTATAGTCATGGCTGTCCTGGAACTCACTCTGTAGACCAGGCTGACCTCAAACTCAGAAATCTGCCTGCCTCTGCCTCCCAAGTGCTGGGATTAAAGGTGTGTACCACCATTGCCTGGCTCCCTTTTTATTTCTAAATTTGTTAATTTAGAAACTGTCTCTGTGCCCTGGGTGAAGGTGCAGACCAGAAGGAAGGTGCTGAACATCATAAAAAGTATTTGTAAGACATTTGAGTTTCCTCTATTAAGAATTCTCTGTTTAGATCTGTACCCCATTTTTAATTAGGTTATATATTTTTTCATATCACATATCATGAGGCTTATCCCTCTTCTATCAGATGTGGAGTTGATAAAAATCTTTTCTCTTTCTATAAGCCACTGATCTGTCCAAATGATAGTGTGTTTTTGCCTTACAGAAGCTTTTCTGTTTCATGTGGACTCAATTTTATTGCCTGTACTACTGGTGTTTTGGTTTGAATATCTTCCCCAAGTTTCTGTTTTATCAGGTTCAGCATCTATTGTTTATGTAATATTTTTATTGATGATTTGGGAATTTCACATAGTAAACCCTGATCACACTCAATTCCAAGTCCTCCTAGGTCCACTGCTACCCCAACTCTTGTGATGTCCTTCCCCAAGAAAAAGAATAAGAGGGGGACTAGGAGGAAGAGGAGGACAAGATGATGATGAAGAAAAGGACAAGGATGATGATGAGGAAGTAAAATTTCTGTTGCCCACACACTCACTGGAGCATGATCAAACTCCTGGTGGACAGCTACTTGAATAAAACTGATTCATTTTCTCCTGAAACCCCCACAAGAAGGCATCAGTCATGGCAATCTACATTTTAGCATCCTTACCTCAATGTTTAAGAGTTTTCTTTGATGGCATCTTGTCTATGCTGATACTTTTAGGATGGTAGGGTGTGTTAGAGGTTTTTACAGAAGCCTTTTTCTCAACTGGGTTTACAGTAACCAGTTACCACAAAAAACAAAAAACAAAAAACAAAAACCCAACACAACAACAACAAAAAAACAAAAACAAAAACAAAAACAAACAAAAAAACCCATCTTCCTCGTCCTTTATACTTATCAGGAACATGGATCTTGGACATCTACTATTGAAGAACATGGGAAACCCACCCACCCACCTCCCTCTGTGCATCAAATCCTGTACTCTTCTGTCCCTGCATGCAGCCAGAGCAGTTAGTATCCCCTTTCTCTCTTTTCTCCAGCATAGATGCCTCTGGTCTTTGGAGAGGGCAGACAAAAGGGAGCCCATCCTGGCATCTGAATATTGCAAACCATCTGTTATGACAGCACTCACTCCCTATCCCCTACTCCCCACTGCCCCTTTGACTCCCTAGACAGATGCCACATTTAGGAACAGACAAAAGGCAGCCTACCTGAGCCTCCATCACTGAAACTCACCCTCCCTCCCTTGAGTTTCAAGGGCCAGCATTTCTACAGTGTGGATGACTCCTGCCCTTGAAGGAAGCAGGAACCAATATCCTTGAAGTGATAAAAGTCCATTATTGGACTATGGGAAAGAGTCAATTAAATGTTTCCAGACATCTATGAACAGTTTATAGAAACTCACTAGCTTCTGATAACTCAATAAGTTACTTTTCCCAGGTCAGGAATGTCCCTTTTCAGCTGCACTTTTACACCCTGCAGTCTGAACAAACAGGTTATCAGGTTTGGAGGATGTCATTCCTTTACTCGTTCATGTAATGTCAAGTCTAGGAAACCCCACTTGCAGTTTTTTTTCTTTATAAACCCCCTTGACTTAGACATGGGGGTTCACTCTCCTTTCTGTTCCATCATGATGGTTTGTGAACCAAGATCATTCTTGAATAAAGACTCTAATGCAATTACATAGGGTTGTGATTCCTGGTGGTCTCTGGGGTTTTTAAAATCTGGGAACAAGACTATACAGCTTGTACACATCACTATGACTTCAGAAGGCACCACAGACCACAGGCACTTTCATGGCCTTTGGTGGTAATAAGACTCATTGACATCAACATAAACACCTGCTGCTGTAGGACCAGGGATGTCTGCATGAACCCTGAGCATCTACATGGCCTGAGGTGGCAAACCATGGATAATGACATGGCCTCTAGGGGCAGGAAGGACCATAGAGGCCTTTCAAAAAGGTTCTATCCAGAATATGGATGTCCTTCATCACAGACATCCTGTTGTTGCTCAGAAGGGTAGCCTCTTTGTTGGTGAGTGTGCAAATGATCCAGGATGCTGCACACCATCCAGTTGGTGCCACTCAGCAAGGACATGTTCCCCTGTCCACAGTAGACTTCTGCCAAGACTATTACAGCAGTCATGCCTTTAAGTTTTGCTTCTCTCCATGTACTCACTATTCTTTTTCTCCATCTTTCCTGTCTTTCCACTACATATTTGTTCTTTGTAGCTGCATTGGAAACTGCAGTGCTCCAATCCCAACAGCTTTACATGCAAATATTCTTTGGGACAACTCATTGGTCTAGTTCAAGGCTTTCAATTTCTGAAGAGCTGAAGCATCGTAAATACTACTAGACTATTGCCAAGACTTGTCTCGAATATCCTGCTGTGGCCAGGAGTTATGGTGTTTATGAAGTGTGTCATGGTGATGGTGACACTAGACTGCATATCTAAGGGCAGGTACTGTGAGAACTCCTAGCTGCTACACATGTCCTGAACCAGGATATCTGCCCCCTGTGGGCATCGCCAAAACCCTGCACTCTATCTCCCAGCAGGAAGAACAGCACAAGTTTCAGGCACAGTGGTTCGATGCTGGAGGACAGCTGGTAGGTAGGTCTAGAACATTCTTATTCAATAATGACTTGTTTCCTCTAATCTTCCAGGTTACTGCACAATACCCTGTTCTCAGTGCCAACCATCGTGCTACTTTCCAGGTCTGAGTTTTGAGCTTGTAGGCGGCATGCAGTACCACTGCTCTGTGCTCTATATGCGTGTTCAGCACAGTCTGCAGCCTCAACAGCTTTATTTTTGTGTCCAGGTCTTCAGCAGGCCTTGAATAAACCCTATTTAGTAATGACATATTTGGTGAAAGTTCCAGGCTTCTGCACACCATCCTGTCTTTGGTGCCAAGTTATACTTATAGGCTGCAGGTTTATTCAGAGCTGGTGCTCCCTTCTTTATCTCTCCCATTAGAGCAAACAGCACAAGTGGCAACTAGGTGGTTACATGCTCAGAGCTAGCCAGAGGGCCTAGGACTGGCTTTACTCAGTAATGGCCTGTTAACTGCGAATTCCAGGCAACTGAGTATCTCCCTGTCTTTGGTGCCAACAGTTCCACTGCTCATCGGGTATTATCGTTTGTCCTTGAGGTCTGCTGGCTAAGACATTGTGGAGACAGGTATAAATTCACCATTCTCTGCTGGGCAAAACTCTGTTTTGCTGTCGTTTTGTGTAATTTCATGAGGCCATTAAAAAAAAAAAAAGCATCTTTGCATAAAATTGACCACCCTTTTTTCCTTTTAGTTATTTCTCTGCACACTCCTTTTCTGGTGCCACATCACCCTCAGAGCCCCTCTGAGTCTCAGACTCCTGGTAGTCGCCACCATCTTTATATTCTCCCATCCCTGGTTTTATATTAAAATCATTGATCTGTTTGGAGTGAGTTTTGTGCAGGATGAAAGGTATCTACATTCTTTTGCATGAAGCCATCCAGTTTGAACGGTACCACTTGTTAAAGGTTCTGTCTTTTTTTCCTGTGTATATTTCTGTCATCTTTTTCAAATATAAAGTTTTTATAAGTTTGTAGCTATCTGGCTCTTCAACTTGATCTCATTGACTAACATGTCTGTTTTTCTGCCAGTAGCATCCTGCTTTTATTATTATAGTTTAGTAGTACAATGTGAGGTCAGGAATGATGATACCTCCAGTAATGGATTATTTTTTTTTCTATTCCAAATTGATTTTGGTATCCTGTAGTTTTTATGTTGCCATATGAAGTTGAGAATTATCTTTTCAAAATGTGTAAAGAATTGTGTTGGAATTGTTATTTATTTATTGCTTTCAATACACTTAGTTCACTGTTTCCCTTACCCCCAATCCTACCAGTCTCCCAACACACACTCCTCCCAGTATTTCCCCCTATATACACACCTTCCCTGTTGCCTCCCCTCCTTTCTTTCCCTTCAGAAAAGAGCACATTCACCCAGGGATCACAGGATAAAATCATACAAGACTAGGCACACACTCTTGTATCAAGGCTGAGGCAGCTCAACAGGAGGAAAGGGCTTCCAGGAGCAGACACAAGAATCAGAAGCACCTCCACTCCCACTTTTAGAACCTACGAAGTAAACAGTCTAACTCCCATAACGAAGAAGCAGAGGACCAAGCACAGACACATGCAAGCTCTGTGATTACCATTTCAGTCTCTGAGCCTCTATGACCACTACTTAGTTGATGTCTATGGGCCATGTTCTCCTGGTGTTCTGGAACTCTCTGGCTCCTACAATACTTCCTCCTTTTCTTCTGCAGGGTTTCCTGAGCTTCAAGGAGAAAAGACTGATGAAAATCTCCAATGTGGGCTCTTTTTCTACCTAATGTTTGGTTAAGAGTCTCTGCAGTTTCTCTCACCAGCCAGCTGTGGAAGTCTCTCTGATGATGATTGGGCTAGATGCTAATCTATAAGATATGATAATATCATTAAGAATCATTTTATTAATTCTTTACAACTGTATGTCTCTGGGTTTTCCAGACTCTAGTTCCTTGTCATCCGAGCAGTTTCAGATGAGGTACCATCTCATGACATAGGCCTAAAATTAGAATAGGCACTAAGTAGCCCTCCATCAAGCTCTGTGCCTCCATTGCCCCACTGCATCTTTCAGGTGGGATAGATGGTAGGTCATAGGTTTTGTGGCAGGCTTGGTATAGCAGTCCCACTACTGGAAGCTTTACCTTGTTACAGCGGATGGCCAGTTCAGGCTTAAAATTTTCCACTGCTAGGTTTATCACTAGGTTCACGCTTGTAGGTTTCCACATTGTCACTCAAACACTCTCCAATTCCAGTTGTCTTTGTTTATAGTTTTTCCCTCCACTTTTTGCACCTGATACCTGAAAATTCTATTGCCACATGCCATCAGCACACTCAAAACATATTTTCTATGGGGATTTCATTGCATCTGTAAATTGATTTTTGCTATTTTTTACTATGGTAATTGTTGCAGGGAAATAATAAAGAACGGACAGATAGACAGGCTTGCAGCACTATTGCAGGCAACTGTCAGCACCAGTCTGGTCCCACCACCTTTGTCTCTAACTCCTGCAGTGACCCAACACAGTATTCCAGCACCAGGTCATTTGTCTCTGGAGCCACTAGTTCCTTCACAGCCATTACTCCCCTGAGATCGGTGGTCCCACCTTCCAGTAACACAATAAAACAAAACTGTAGTGTAGCCGCCTGCGGCCACAAGTCAACTGGGTTCACCTGAAAGCAGGGCTGGGAATGAAAGGGAACGGAGGACTAGAAGAGATGAAGCCAAGACAAAGTTCTCTGATCAAGGCTCAAAGCTTTAATGTTCAGCTCTCAATTTAAAGGAGAAGACCCAACCCACAACCCCTCCTGGTTTCAGCCAGGAAATGGGTGGGATAGTCCATAATCCATTCTAGGTCATAGGCCAGAGATGTCTCCAGGCAAGCCCAGGGGCAGTTCTGCTTCTGTGTTCTGTGCAGCCAAGGTGGGTAACTCCACCTAGATCCTTATCACTTGGTCTGTTGTGGTAAACAAGGCCTCTCAGGCCTGCTCAAGGCTGGAGGGGGAGGGCAACTGTAGAAGCTTGTAGTTAATCAGCCAGCTTTATATAACAATAAATTCTCAGTTCACAAGATGCCTACACAATAATCTCAGAGCCAAATAATAATAATACAAGCTGCCCAACTAAATTAGAGAAGCTATCCCAATTATTCTATCCCTATATTAAAACTATGTCTACCTGTGTCTATTTAAAGCATGCTGTTTTGAATCATTCTCCTTGTCACCTTTCATTTTACTCTCCCTTTCTCCCTCCTGAGACACTCTGTCTCTGCAGCTCTTAGCCGTGCTTCCCATTTCGCTGTACAATCACAGGCCTCCTGCTACACTAATATTTTACTATAATTGGACAGAAAAAACCTTGCCACTAGTAATCTCACCCATCCACTAGCATGAGAGATCTTTTTGTCTTCTGATATCTTTTTCATTTTTTCCCTCAGTGCTGTAAAACTTTTGACATACAAATCTTTTGCTTCCTAGGTTACAGTTATGCACAAGGTATCTTATATTATTTGAAGGTATTGTAAGAGATGTTATTTCCTTTTTTCTTCAGTTCAATTGTCATCTGTATATAAGAATGGTCTCTATAAGTAATAAAATAATCCAGTTACTTTACTGAAGGTATTTATCAAAAGTAGAAATTCCCCAGTAAAGATTGTTAAGGTCACCGTGGTGGTTTGAATAGGCATGAACCAGGGAGTGGCACTATTAGGAGCTTTGGCCTTGTTGGAAGAAGTGTGTCACTGTACTGGTGGGCTTTGAGACCCTACTTTGCCTGGAAGCCAATATTCTATTTGACTTTGAACAAGATGTAGAATGCTCAGATCCTCCAGCACCATGCCTGCCCGGTATGCTTCCTGCCATGATGATAATGAACTAAACCACAGAAACTCTAAGGAAGCTGCAACTAAATCTTCTTTGTAAAAGCCATCTGGTCCTGGCCATTTTGGTTAGTAGTTTTAATTACTGCTTCAATTTCACTAGAGGTTATAGGTCTTTTAATTGCTTATATGATTTTGATTTAACATTGGTGGATGGTATGTATAGAGAAAGTTACCTATTTCTTTTAGATGTTCCCACTTGACAGAGTAAGATTTATAAAATATGTCCTTATGATTCTTTGGATTTCCTCAGTAATTCTTGATTATGGTTGCCTTTTTGTCTTTAATTTTATTAATGTGGATATCCTCTATACTTCTTTTTGTTAACTTGGATATAGGTTTCTCAGTCTTATTGATTCTTCTCAAGAAAACAACTCTTTATTTCATTGATTCTTTTACTATTTTTCATTTGTTTCAGTTTTGTTAATTTCAGTCTCACATTCAATTATTTCTTATTGTCTATGCCTTGGGTATTATTTTTATTTTTATTTTAGAGCTTTTATTGGGGTTCTTAAGTTGATAGGATGAGTTATCTCTATTTTTTTTTAAATATAGGCCCTTAGTGCTATGAATATGCCTCTTAGAACCCCTTGCATTGTGTTCCAAGTTTGTGCCACTTTTTAAAATTTTGATTCAATTCTAGAAAGTTTTTAATTTCTGTCTTGAATCATTTATTTATTCAGTAGTAAGTTTTTCAGTTTCCATAAATCTATAAGCTTTCAATTGTTTCTCTTGTTTTTAATATCCATCTTGATTGACTCTTTTGTAATCAGATAGGATGCAGAATGTTATTTCAGCTTTTTTATATATGCTAGGACTTTCTTTGTTTCCATGTATATGTTTAATATTTGAAAATGTTGCATGAGATTCCAAGAATATAGTATATGGTTTTGTGTTTGAGTAAAAGTATAAATATCTGATAGGTTCATTACTTTTATAAAATTAATTTTTTCTAACATTTCTCTGTTTAGTTTTTGTCTGATGACCTGTCTACAGGCAAGAATGGGAAATCAAAGTCTCTCATTGTTATTGTGTGAGGATCGATATGTGATTTATGTTGTAGTGTTTTGGTTTTGCTAACTTGGGTGCTCTTATGTTTCTTTGCAAAGATGTTAAAAGAAGCAATGCCTTCTTGTTGCAATTGTTTTTGAATGAGTACATAGTATCTGTCCCATTTCTTCTAAGAGGCTTTTGTCTGAGTCTATTTTATCAGTTTAAAAATGACTGCACCAGCTTACTTCTTAGGTTCCTTTTTTTGGAATACTTTTTTTTTTCATTTTTTTCTTATGTGCTGTCTATCCTTAATATTAAGTGAAATTTCTTGGACATAGCAGAAAGATGGATTCTGTTTCACATTCTTTTTGTTGATCTGTGCCTTGCCTTTATATTAAAGAATTAAGATTTAAATTGAAGTCTTGAGAGATATTAATGAGATGTTCTTTGTTGATTCCTGTTATTTTCTTGCAATTGTTATAGTGTGTATGTGTGTGTTTGTTTTCCCTCTTTTGATTTGCTAGTGTAAAATTATTCATTTGTTTTGCTTTGTTTGAAAGGCTTAGCCTCTTTGTGTTGGACGTTTTCTTTTAGTACCTTTTTAAGGAATGGATTAGTATAAATAGTACAAATAGATATTCCTAAAACTTGGTTTAATCATGAAATGCCTTTCTTTCTCCATCTACTGTGATTGAAATTTTTCTGGGTTTACTATTCTGGACTGGCATTTGTGCTCTCTCACAGTTGTAAAACATCGGTCAAGACTTTTCTTGAATTTGGAGTCTTCATTAAATAGTCAGGTATTATTCTTTTATGTCTGCCCTCATACATTACTTATACTTTTCCCTTTGCAGTATTTAACTGTCTTTCTTTGTTCTGCATGTTTAATGTTTTGATTATTAGGTACCATAGCAAATTTCTTTTCTGCTCCAGTTTATTTGGTATTCTGCCTGCTTCTTGAACTTTGATAGGTATGTTCTTTAGCTGAAAAATTTTCTTATGATTTTCTTAAAAAGTTTTCTTTGCCTTTAACACAGACTTCTTTTCCTTACTCTGTTCCTATTATTTGGTATTATATTTGATCTTTTCATAAAGTTCCAGATTTGATTTCCTGGATATTTTCTGTCAGAGGTTATGTGTGTGTTTGTGTGTGTTTAGTGGTGGTTTGTTTTTCATGATTAACACTTTCTTTTTGAAAGTGTCTATTTGTTTTATCATGCCTTCATTGCCTGAGATTCTCTACTCTGTCTTGTCTCCAACTGGGGAGTCTTGCCTCTGATGTTCCTACTTGAGTTACTAATGGCTTTGTTGCCAAATTTCTCTCAATTTTTGTTTTCTGTATGGATTCTACTTCAACTTTTATATCTGTGGATAGGAGTACACAGAACAGAGAAAAGTAAGGTTTTATACTAAAGTCTGTTTAGTCCCTTAGAAATATATACAGAGTAAGGAGCTACTCTATAGGTAGTTGTCAGGAGCCAGAATGGGACAAGCTAATAATTAGCAGATGATCATCCTGAAATGCTTGCCTTGGATTATTATAGATTCTGTGACAAGTGAGTCCTCATCCAGCAAGGCTGTGGGGAACTTATTTTAGGAAAGATTCCTACTATTAAAGTGCTTTTTTTTTCTTCTTATTATTAAACATATGTAACAATCACTAAACAATAGCACACCCCTTTGGAGCAGATCTCTGCAGATCCATTACTGTTTTGTAGTGATGCTATATAAACAAATAGATGACTTCTTAAGTCTTAATGATGATCCTATAATAATTCCTAAAATCATATCAATGATTACTAAGCTCTTTTTTTAACAGGACTGCTATTAGGTCCCTCTCTGATAGTCAAAACTGCAATGATAACTCTGCCAGTCTCCCTAATGTCA
The DNA here is from genome assembly GCA_030674055.1 of Rhabdomys pumilio. Taxonomy (NCBI): domain Eukaryota; kingdom Metazoa; phylum Chordata; class Mammalia; order Rodentia; family Muridae; genus Rhabdomys; species Rhabdomys pumilio. The sequence goes on from JANHMN010000001.1 coordinate 159,796,726, forward strand.
TCAGTTAATTGCCCTTAGATAGTAATCAGACTTTCTCCTGCTCAGAGCACATTCCAATGAGGTTGTAAAACAATTAACCAACAGTCACTAAAAGGAAACTCACAATTTATTATAGGTACTAGGACAGAAGAGAAAATATTGCTTAGGCTTATCTATACAAAACTTCACTAATATCTTAGTTATAGTTTTAAACCTCCAGTGAACCTGTGGAGCTAGATAGGTGATGGATGTTTAGTCAGATAATTACTCCTAATGGATATGCATGTAAACATTCTCTGTTGTAAACTTCTATTTCAATTTATGATTTGAATTTTGGTGTGAACTTGTGATGAACTTTGTAACATGTAATCATATACTCTGAATGATGTATAAGTACTGAAGACAAAGACGAAGAGACATTCTTTAAGAGCCGTTTGTCCTTTCCTTTCTTCTTCCTCTGCCTAGAATTTTTTTCCCTTAGAATTTTTCCTTTGTTAAAAATTTTTCCATTTCCCCACTTAGGACCTTTCCACTTTTCCCCTTAGATAGCTTTCATAGGAAACCTTTTACACTTAGCAATAAACTCTATAATAACTTCTCCAAGTGATTTTTCTTCCTGTGACCTCAAACTAGCAGACATAAGTTAGAGCTAGCAGCTCGGGCTACTTACTTAATTCTCTGTCCTTGGGCTGAGGTGCTAAGTGGCCAGAAACTGCAGTTTACACAGATAAACTCGGTTCACACAGATAGCAGGTCAGCTACAGTAGCCTAGTAAGTAAACTTTAGGAAGTAAACCTTATTATACAGCAACCTTAAGTATCTTGTAAGACCAAATCTTCCCCTCCCCCGCCCCTACCAACACTCTTCCACACACATCCTCTCCAGCTGCCTCAAGAAGAACCTAGGAGGAGAAGAAAGAAGACTTCACCTTCTCCTTTACCAACACCAGGGCTGGCCCCCGGCAGGTAATCTACAGAATGTCAGATGAGAATGAGGGAACTGTATTTCAAAGGGGAGGGGGATGAAGATCTAAAACCTGTCTCCCTACTTTGCTTGCCTACTTGCTTCCCAGGCAGACATAGATGCTGGTTTTTTAGGTAATTCCTGCTGAAGTTGGGAGCTGAGATAGAGTAAAGAGTAGGAGAAAGAAGGTTGGAGCAGAAGACTTATGAGATCCTTTAAAGATGATAGCAGGGAAGGAGTGGAGACTGAGTCAGGTAGTTTGTTACAGAGTTGGGGATGTGATTGAGGAATTTGATTGGAGGAGAGGAGGGTGAGTTGGAAATCCTCAGTTAGCTTATGTGCTTCCCTAGCAGGTGTGGTAGACAGATTACCAGGGATTCCTGTTTGGTTTTGGGGTATAGGATAATGTGATGCTTGTGGGAAGTGAAAATTGGAGGAGAAGGTGCATCTAAATGTGAAAATTTTTGTTCATATACATTGTTTATTAATAATTGGAATTACCCCACCCTACCACAAGGATACTTGCTCATTTATGTGCATAGTAGTTTTATTCATAATGAACAGAACCTTGAAGTAACTTAGATATCACTCAAACGAAGAGTGAATAACAAAATATGGTACACAATGGAGTATTACACAGCTGTTAATAAATAATAGCATGAAATTAGCAGGTAAATGGATAGAACTAGAAAAAAATATCCTGAGTTAGGTAACTGAGGCCCGGAAACACAAATATGATTAGAGTCAAGGCCAGTTCTCATAAGAGAGGCTTCATTCAGAGTCTTATGGAAACAGATGCACAGACTCACAGTAAAAAAATTAGGCAGAGCTCAGGGAATCCTGTAGAAGAAGGGGAAATAAAACTATAGAGGGAGGAGGGTTTAAAGACACTACAAGGAAAGCTACAGAATCAACTATCCTGGCCTCATAGTGGCTCACAGAGGCTGAACCTACAATCAGTGAGCCTACATGGGTATGATCTAGTCCTTCTGCATATATGTTATAGTTATTTAGTTTGGTCTTCATTTGAGACTTCTAACAATGGCAATGTGTGTGGCTGAGTGTCTCTGACCCTTTTTTCCTTCTATTGGGTTGCCTTTCCTTAATATGAAGGGAGGTTCCTATTGTGTTCTGTTTGGTTGATATATCTGAAAGCCTTGCCATTTTTAGAAGCTATAAGAGGAAGAGTAGATTTGGGGGAAGAGAAGAAGATGGCAACTGGGAGGACAGGAGGGAGCAGAAACTGTGGTCAGGATGTAATATATGAGAGAATAAATAAATAAATAATTGGAGTTGCCCCTTAATTTATGGTTAAATAATCTATAATATATCTCCATTAACTGAATACCTTTAGTGATTAAAAAACCAGTTACTCCAAAAATACAAGAATGTGTACATATTGATAAGTAAAAGAACACAGGCTGAAGGAAAATACATACGCCTCCAATTTCATTTCAGTCTGGAAGAGACAAAGCTACAGACCCTGTCAATAGATAAGTGATTTTCAACAAGATGGGACATAAGGTAAGAATTATATACATGTATTATAAGGATGATTTTGTACAGGAAAACAAATTTTGATGCTATTTTAGTTATATATGCCTTTCACTAGTCCTTCATTTAAAACATGTATAACTAGTAAACCTCATCGTATGAAAACTCCAAAAAGTCTGTTATAGTTCTGGTGTTGCAAGAAGGCCTGCAAACTGGGACAAGAGGATCTAACCACATTATGAATGCATGAAATTATCTTACTGAAAAAAATTGAGCCAAATGGTGATGATTTAACCTCACATATGATCAAACACTGTCAGGGTAAAAGCTAAAATACCCATTCCACTGGGACAATTGTCACAGTGAGTGTGTGGATTGATGATATTGACAAATTCTCATACTAGGTTTGGACACCAGACTTCTTCTTTCAAAAGGAGGAGGAGGGAGAGGAGGAGGAGGAGGAGGAGGAGGAGGAGGAGGAGGAGGAGGAGGAGGAAACAGATCAGGAAGTAGAGAAGTTATAATGAGTTACATAAGAGTATTGAAGTAGATCTGGAAATATCAACACAAACTCTTGTTGAGTTTGAAGCAGATATGGTGTGAACACAGAAATATTTACAGTTGTGTTCATGTTTGCAGCTTATTATTTAGACATTGTTTCTTGTTGCATTAAATAAAGTTATTCAAAAGTACACCTAATTTAGATACAAACTTCTGAAGTGATCTAGAACTGTACTTTCCAGAAAGAGCTGATTTGAAGAATGTAATGAGAGATATCAAATATAGTTTCACTTAAGGCACTCAAAAATAGTTTTGAAACTAAAGATAACTAAGTAGGGACATAAATCAGAGGGCTATTTAGAGCAGCTTCTTGTTTCATGGTTTTTGGGGCCCCCAGTGCCCATATCTAAAAGAACCTGGGAGCAATATAATAGTGTGTGTGTGTGTGTGTGGGGGGAACCTCTAGATTAATGATGAAAACAAATGCCTGGATAAATAGAAAGATCAAAAGAATTGATCCATTTTTCCAGACATAAATCCACATAATTTATGTAGATACTCTGCCTTACAGGTCCAGTTTCCTGTGTGACTGCGGAGACTTGCTTCTAAGAGTGTAGTTCGAGAAGGGAGAAAAATCTCTATCTCATATCAGAGATTTGACTAACGTGGCCTCAAGGCAAAGGAAACAACAGTGATGGATTATGGTAATTATGCCCATGCTTAATTCAATGCAAGGAAAAATCAGTTCTTGTACTACCCATAACTCATAGCCACACTACTTATGAGGAAGGCTCAGGCTTTTCTGAGGAAGACTCACCCATCCTCCCTTGGGCCTTCCTTGTTGTTTAGCTTATCTGGGTCTGTTGGTTATAGTGTGGTTAACCTGAATGTTATGAGTAATATCCACTTTTAAGTGAGTATATACCATGCTGTTCTTTGGGTCTGGGTCACCTCACTGAGGATGAAATTTTCTAGTTCAACTTATTTGCCTGCAAAACTGATGATATCTTTGTATTTAATATCTGAATAGTATTTCATTGTGTAAATGAACCATTTTTTAAAAAATGTATTCTTCCAGCCAGCAATATCTAGGTTGTTTTCAGTTTCTGGCAATTACTAATAAGGCTGCTATGAACATAGCTGAGCAAGTGTCCTCGTGGTAGACTAGAGCATCTCTTGGGTATATGTCAAGGAATAGTTATAGCTGGGTCTTAAGATAGAACTCTTCCAATTTTCTGAGAAACCACCAAATTATTTTGCAAAGGAGTTGTACAATTTGCATTCCCACCAATAATAGAGTATTGTTCTCATTGCTCCACATCCTTGAAGCATGTGCTGTTTTCGACTTGTTGATTTTAGCCATTCTAACAGGAGTAAGAATCTCAGAGTCTTTTTGAATTGCCATTCTTTGTTGACCAATGATGTTGAAAATTTCTTAAACTGTTTCTTGGTCATTCAAGATTCCTCTGTTGAGAATTCTCAGTTTAACTCTCTACCCCATTTTTAACTGGGTTATTTGGATTGTTGATCCTAACTTATTGAGCTCTTCATATATTTTAAATATTAACCCACTATCAGATCTAGGGATGGTGAAGATATTTTCCCAGTCTGTAGGCTATCATTTTGTTTTCATTGATGGTGTCCTTTGACTCACATAAGCTTTTTAGTTTCATGAGGTCCCGTTTATTAATGGTTGATCTTAGCATCTGAGCCATTGATGTTCTGTTCAGGAAGTTGTCTCCTGTACCAACGAGTTCAAGGCTATTCCCCATTTTCTATTCTGTTAGATTTATTGTATCTGGTTTTATGTAGAGGTCTTTTATGCATTTGGATCTAGATTGTTCAAGGTGATAAATACAGATGTTCTTGCATTCTTCTACATGTGGACATCCACTTAGACCAGCATAGACCAGCCAGCACCATTTATTAAAGATACTCTTCCTTTTCCATTGTGTAGTTTTGGCTTCTTTGTCAAAAATCAAGTGTGCATAGGTGATTTGTGTGTGTGTGTGTGTGTGTGTGTGTGTGTGTGTGTGTGTGTGTGTTTGATTCAATTTCATTGACCAGCCTGTCTGTTTCTATACTGATATCATAAATATTTTTATTAATACTGTTTAATATTACAGTTTAAAGTCAAGAATGGTGATACCTCTAGAAGTTCTTTTATTTATGCTATCCTGTTTTTTTTCCCCATATGAACTTGAAATTATTCTTTCAAGATCTGTAAGGAATTGTGTTGGAATATTAATGGTAATTACATTGAATTTGTATATTGCTTTTGATAAGATGGCTCTCTTCCTTGTATTAAAACTACCTATCTATGAACATGGGAGATCTTTCCATCTTCTGATATCTTTCTCAATTTCTTTCTTCGGAAACTTGAAGTTCTTGTCACACATGTCTTTCACTGGCTTAGTTAGAATCACACAAAGATATTTTTTATTATTTGTGGTTATTGTGAAGGGTATTATCTCCCTAACTTCTTTCCTGGCTCTTTTATCTCTTGTATAAAAGAGGGCTACTGATTTCTTTGAGTTAATTTTGTTTTCATCCACTTGACTGAAGTTGTTTCTCGCTGTAAGAGCTCTCTGCTAGAATTTTTGAGGTCACTTATGTATACTATCATATCATTTGAGAATAGTAATATTTTCACTTATTTCTAGATTGTATCCCCACCTAATCTCTTTTAGATGTCTTATTTCTTTAGCTAGAACTTCAAGTACCATATTAAAAAGATAGAGAGTGGCAGCCTTGTCTTATCCCCGATTTTAGTGGAATTTCTTTAAGTATCTCTCCATTTAACTTAATGTTAGCTATTGGGTTTCAATAGTTTTTATTATGTTTAGGTATTCACTTTATATCCTTAATCTCTCCAAGACTTTTAACATGAAAGGGTGTAAATTTTGTCAAAGGCTTTTCAGCTTCTAATGAAATGATCATGTTTTTTTTTTTTTTAAATTTCAGTTTATTTATATGTTGGATTACATTGATAAGATTTTCTTACAATGAACTATCCATACATCCCTGGGATGAAGCTAACTTGATTATGTTGGATGATAACTTTCATGTGATCTTGGATTCAGTTTGCAAGTATTTTATTGAGTGTTTTTGTGTCAGTGTGCATGAGGGAGATTGGTCTGAAATTCTTCTTCTTCATTCAATCTTTGTGTGGTTTAGATATCAGAGTGACAGTGGCCTAATAAAATGAGTTAAACTGTTTCTCAACCACTTGAGATTCTTCTGTAGAGAATTCTCTGTTTAGTTCTGTATCCCGTTTTTTATTTAGGTTATTTGGGTTGTTAATGTTTATATTCTTGAGTTCTTCATAACTTTTGGATATTAGCTCTCTGTCAGATACAGGGTTGGTGAGGAGCCTTCCCAATCTCTAGGCTGCTAATTTGTCCTATTGTCAGTGTTTTTTTTTTTCTTTACAGAAGGCTTTGCAGTTTAATAAAGTCCCATTTATTAACTGTTTATTTTAGAGTCTGAGCCATTGGCTTTTGGTTCAGAAACATTCTGAACATTCTGTTCAGAAGTTGTTTCCCGTATCAATGTGTTCAAGAGTATTTCCCACTTTCTCTTCTGTGAGATTTAATGTATTCAGTTTTAAGTTAAGGTTCTTAATCCAGTGAACTTGAATTTTGTGTATAATAAAATATGGATTTATTTAAATTTTTCTATATGTTCACAATTAGACAAGCACTATTTCTTGAAGATGTATTTTTTCTTTCCATTGTATGGTTTTGGATTATTTATCAAAAATCAAGTGTCCATAAGTTTGTGACTTTATGTCAGGGTCTTTGACCCTATTTCATTGATCAACATGTCAGTTTCTATACTAATACCATGTGATTGTTGTCATTATTGCTCTATAGTACAGCTTGAGGTCAGGATGCTGATTCCTCCTGAAGTTCTTTCATTGTTCAGGATTGTTTTACCTATCTTGGTTTGCTTTTTGTTTGTTTGTTTGGTTTTTTGCTTTTTCCATATGAAGTTGAGAAAAGCTATTTCAAGGTATATAAATATTGTATTGGAATTTTGATTGGGATAGCATTGAACCTATAGACTGCATTTTTTAAGATGGCTATTTTTACTATGTTAGTGCTACCTATCTAAGAGCATAGGAGATATTTCCATCTTCTAATATCTTCTTACATTTCTTTCTTCAGGGTCTTGAAGTTTTTGTCATATAGATATTTCATTTGCATGGTTAGAGTTACACCAAGATTTTTTATACTCTTCATGGCTACTGTAAAGGGTACTGTTTTCTTAATTTCTTTCTCAGTCTGTTTATCATTTATATAAAGGAGGGATACTGGTTTTTTTGAGTTAATATTGTATCCAGCCACTTTCCTGAAGGTTTTTTATCAGATGTAGGAGTTTCTTTGGTAGAATTTTTGGGTTTGCTTATGTATACTATGATGCTATCCACAAAGAGCAGTACTTTGAGTTCTTTCTTTCCAATTTGTGTACCCAATGGCAACCTTTTGTTTTCTTACTGCCCTAGCTAAAACTTTATGTTGAACAGATAGCAAGAGAGTGCGTAGCATTGTCTTGTCTCTGGTTTTTGTGGAAATGCTTTAGTTTTCTCTGCATTTAGTTTGATGTTGAATATTGGCTTGCTGTATATTGCTTTGATTAGTTTTGGTATGTACCCTGTACCCCTGTGTTTTATAATACCTTTAATATGAAAGAGTGTTGAATTTTATCGCAGGCTTTTTAAGTGTCTAAAAAGATAATCATGTGACTTTTTCTTTCAGTTTGTTTATAAGGTTGATTGTGTTGATCAATTTTCATATACTAAACCATCCCTGCAACCCTGAGATGAAGCCTACTTGATCTCCATGTATGGTGTCTTTGATGATTACCTAGATAGGGTTTTCAAGTATTTTATTGAATATTTTTACATAAATGTTCTTAAGAGAAATTGGTCTGAAGTTCTCTTTCTTTGTTGAGTCTTTGTGTGGTTTAGGTATTAGAGTGACTATGGCCTCATAGAATGAGTTTGATAGGTTTCCTTCTATTTTTATTTAATGGACAAATTAGAGTATTGGTATTGGCTCTTCTTTGAAAGTCTGGTAGAATTTTGCACTAAAACCATTGGTCCCTGGGCATTTTTGTTTGGGAGACTTTTAATGACTGATTCTATTTCTTTAAGGATTATAGGGTTGTCTAAGTAGTTAATTATTTTGATTTTACTATGGTAATAGTAAGTGGTATCTACCTAGAAAAGTGTCCATGTTGTTAAGATCTTTAAATTTTGTGGAGTAAAGACTTTAAAAGTAAAACCTAAAGATACTTTGAATTTCCTCAGTGTCAGTTGTTATGTCTCCCTTTTCATTACTAATTTTGTTTATTTGGATATTGTTTATCTGTTTCATACACACACACACACACACACACACACACATTCATTTCTTCTTTAAAGAACTCTATCATATTTGTAAGATTGAATTTAAGATCCTTTTTCATGTGCTTTGGATTTTTAGGATGTCCAGGGCTTGCTGTAGCAGGATATCATGGCTCTGGTGGTGTCATATTGCCTTAACTCTTGTTGATTTTGTTTTTACACTCTCCTTTAGGCAGGTGCACATGGTTTTTCCTGGTGTTGGCTGGTTGATCCTGATGATGGCAGAGCTTTTCAGGAAGATAGAAGGAGTTGTGGGCCAGACAATGAAGGTCAGGTGACCTGACTCTGCAGGCTATGCCTCAGGCAGACCTCAGTGGCAATGGATTGGTGGATGAATGTTCCAAGCTGGTAGTTCTTGGGGCCCCTACACAAGTCTCTGCAAGTTGTGCTCCAAGTAAACCAATACGAGAGGTGATTGGTGGGGCGGTTTTCCAAGCTGGGTATACTTGGGTCCCTGCAGGACTCCACAGAGAAGCAGGAAGCTCTTTGGGTCCTACAGGGCTCCTCGGAACCAAATGAGAGGCCCAGTGATAGCTGATGGAAGTCAGAAAAACACATGTAGCTCCTCTCTGCAGGCTGTGCTCCATTGGACCAGACTACTAAGGGATTGGTGGGCAGATTTCCATGCTGGATATTTTTGCTCCCCACAGGCTTCCATGGGGAAGCAGGAGGTTCTTCTGTTCCTGCAAGACTCCTCTGTACCAAAGAGCAGTCCAGTGCCAGCCAGTGGGGGTTGGGAGATCACCACTGCATGTGCAACTGTGACCACAAAATTTCTTTTTAATGAATGTACAATAAGAGAAATGAGATGTTATTTCCAGAATATGAAAGAACAATAGTTTCTAGAGCTATGAACCATTGTTAAGTGATAAAAGTAATGGATGTAAATTTCAGAACATTGAACTATTTGCATAATTCAGGAAGCTCACTCCAAACCAAATGCAATGAAAGCCTAGGGCTGAAGAAGCAATCTTATGATGGAAAGCCCCAGCAATGCAATGTTTAGCATAGTGGTAATAAGACAGCTTGAATTTGAAGTGTGTGTAGAAAAGCACACTACTTTCCAGTATTTCTCCAGTATTACATAATGGCAGTATGGTCAGGGAAAGGGCGCCAGGAGCGTTACAGATGTTTTGTATACTGACCTTGCAAACTTTTCCAAACTTTCAAGATCATGAAATCAAGAAGGACTACAAAACATCGATTGGAGGAGAACAAGGAGAAAAAAAATGCTTTGGATTAGATCCTGCAACAGAAAATGAAATACTAAGAGCTAAAAGAAAAGATGAAATCTGAAAGGGATACACAGCTGTATTAATAATGACATCATGGTCATGTGTGTTGCTTGCTTTTGATTATTGTGCTATGGTTACAAAATAGGAACTTATGCAAATCTTAGCCAGGGGACACAGGGGCATGGGGCTATTTTTACAATTCTTCTGCTGTTCTAAAATTGATTCACAATAAAAAGTTAAGGAAATAAAAAAAAAATTCCCTCTCTCAAAATTCTGTTCCCAGTAATGTTTAACCTATTTCTTTTGGTACAGATACTTAAAGTGGTAATTTTTCTCAGATTAGGAGTTATTGTTTAAGAACCACTGAGATCCTAATTAAATGATTAAGTAGTATTTGACCTGAAAGATGTAAGGACTCCATTAATGGATGTCTTCTTCCCTCCCTTCAAAATAACATGGCTGGGTACATTTTGTTTTTGTGTGTGTGTGTTTTGGCTATTTTTTCCTCAATGTGTTCTAAAATACCTTCAGGTTTTTTAAAGAAAGTCTAGCTGGAATCAGATGAATTTATTTAAATGTAACTCAAAGCCAGGTGGATATTAAATACCAAGGGAAGGAATAACTTATCTGGCTAGTTCAGACTTCAGGCACATTTCTTTAGTTCAATAACTTATTACATCCAATATGTACAAATACAAGTACCTCATTCATCTTCAGCCAAGTTTCTAAAGCCAACTCTGCCTTACAGCATTTTATAAATTAGTTCATTCCAATAATAATCTTACTCACAACGTCCTTCCATTTATACAAACTTACTTAGCTGTAGGAAGTAAGTGATAACAGAGACCATACTAGAAGAAAGTCAATCTGTTAATATAGTGTGGAGATAAAATCTGGGATTCATGTCTTACAAACAAGTTAATTTAAAAAATAAAAAGGAAGAATACAGATTGCTTAATATTCTTCCCAAGAGTCTACTTCCATTTTGAGAGAATTAAGTGAATTGTAAGCGTAGAATTAAATGTCACTGTTATGAAATGTAGAAATGTGCTTATTTTTTTTCTTAAGTTCACTATAAAGTTTTTCCTTATATCATGGGTGATACAATTTACCATTATTTAATCTTATATAACACCTTAGTTTTTAATTCATTTATATTTTTACTTTTTTACAAAAAAATTATCAGCCATTTTAATCTAAATACTAAGAATAAAGACTTTAAAAGAAACCTGGGAGGTGAGAGATTCTCAGGACTCAAAGGGAGAAGCCTGAGATGAAGTGCTCTATAGTGGGAAAGTGGAATTTTTAAGAGTCTTTCTTCAGTGGAGAGATAAGACATCAAGTGGAGGAGTGGGGTTGCCATCCCACAATCAAAATATCTGACCCAGAACTATTCCTATCTGAAGAAACTACAAGGACAAAAATGTAAAAGAGCATGAAAGGAAGGATGTAGAGTAACATGCCCAAATTGGGATTCAGTTCAAGGGAAGATCTGGGTTCTGACACTGGTATTGATGCTCTGGTGTACTTTCAGACAGGAGTCTAGCATGGCTACCCTCTGAGAGGCTCAACAAGCAGCTGAAAGAGTTAAATGCAGATACTAGCACCCAACCAATGGATGGAATCTGGGGCCCCCTATGGTTGAACTGAAAAAAAAAAGCTGCTAGAAGCTGAGGAGAAGGGCAGCCCCATGAGAAGACCAGACGTCTCATCTGATCTGAACCCCTGAGATCTTTCAGACATTGAGCCACCCACCAGGCAGCGTACACCTGCTGATATGAGACCCCTAACACATATAAAGCAGTAGTCTGGCCTCAGTGAGAGAAGAAGCATTTAATCTTGGAGAGTCTTGAGGCCCTAGGGAATGGAGAGGCTTGGTGGGGTGGGGGTGGCAACATCCTCTTGGAGATTTGGGAGGGTGAAGATATGGGATAGGGGAGTGATCAGAGGTTGGGGCAGACCTGGAAGGAGAAGTCTGTACTGTAAAAAAGGATTAAAGAGTAAAAATAAATAAATATAAAAAAGAAACCACAAAGTAGTAATGATAAATAGGGAGATAATAGATGTTGTTAGGTGATAAATTAAAATAGATGATAGATAGATAGATAGATAGATAGATAGATAGATAGATAGATGATAGATGCATAGATATATAGATGATAAATAGATGATTGATATACAATTCTGTTTTTTGTAGCCCACTGAGAACAATGAGAGGTGGTAAAATGGAACGAAGACTCATGGAGAAGGGCTGGATGACCAATGAAAAAGAGCTCGAGATGTTTCCTGGAGGAAAGCACCAGAGATTACTACTGCAAACAAGAGTGTCTCTCTGTTGTTACTGGGTCTGAACTCTTGGGAACTCTTTTCCTTAAACATTGTTGACAGTGACTAATGTTTCATAACTGATGAATGAAGAATAAACTTTATTTGAACTTCTCTAAAAGAAGTTTTAATCTAGATAGTAGGTACATGATTACAACAGTGCTCCTTATTGGGCCATGTTCTTCCATAACATTTTCTCATCAATTACTTAAGAGTTATGCTGAAGACTAATCTATGGTAATCTATTACCAAATTCATGAGGAATATAATATGATGACATGCCTTAAAACAACCATCTTAAAAAATATTGTTCAAAAATTTTACATATAGAAAAATCTATAAAAAGGGTATTTTCATCAAGAGTATTTGAAAATTATTTACAAAATTTAATTTTAGCCAATTTCAGCCTAATGAAAACACATTTATTAACTTCGAATTATTATTCTAGTTAGTGTGATTAATTAATTACTTTATAGACCCTTTTTTTAACCTTAAAATTGAGGTATTAAGTTGATTATTTTCATGTCCTGTTCTATCAGATCAACACATATGAGATTACCAATATTTGAATGCTGTGACATGGTATTTCATGTTAAAATTTTGAAAGACAATTACTCAATAATAATGTTTATTATGTAAAGTTGAATTAAACAAACAACAAAAAGATATGGAGTGTTGTTGTTAGAAAAGAAATACTACTCTTAGCTAGGTACTGGGCTTTAACACATTTACAAAACAGTGGGCACTTATCCTAAAATTTGACATTTCATGCTGTTAAAGGCATTATAACAGGAAGAAACAGAATGCAATTAGAAACTAGAGTGGGAATAAATAAGAAACATTTACTTACTACCCAGTCACCATGGAAGAAACTGAATAAATGTCTTAGTTAGGATTTTACTGTTGTGAACAGACAACATGACCAAAGCAACTCTTATAAAGAGAACATTTAATTGGGGCTATCTTACAGGTCCAGAGGTTCAGTCCATTATTATCAAGGCAACTTCCAGGCATGCATGGTGCAGAAGCTGCTGAGAGTTTGACATCTTTATCTGAAGAATCCTAGGAGAAGACTGACTCCCACCTAGTTAGGGGAAGGGTCTCATTTTCCATCCCAACAGTGACACACTTTCTCCAACAAGGTTGTACCTACTCCAACTAGGCCACACCTCCTAATAGTGCCACTTCTTGAGCTAAGCGAATTCAAACCACCACAAATGTATTAGACAATTCTTATTTTGGAATTTACCAGGTAATTAAGCATGCCTGACCCTTCCCTCACTCATCTTCTATCTTGCTGAGCCCTCTGCAGCAATCAGTGTTGCCTTGAGCAGCTGGCTAGCCCAGGGAGAATATTCATTCTCCCTTATCTCTCCACCTGTGGGGAAGAAAGAAATTTGCTGGGCGCAAGAGAGTCTGGCAGCGGTGGGGACAAAGCCCCTTCCCACACAGCCGGCGGCAGATCCCACATTCACTCAGCTGCGGTGGCTGGCGGCTGCAGTTCAAGGTTCCAAAGTTCCAGGCGACACGTGGAGTTCGATTTTCCAAAGCTTTTATTGTTCATGGCATGGTGAATAGGTGTAGATGGTATGCGCTTCCCCCGCAAAAGCCAGGCTCCCTTGACTTTTTATAGGGAGGAGGAAAAGGGGAGAGGATAGCTTAATTACAGCCCCCGGCCTTTAGATAACTCATTAATATTTAAATCTCTAGAGGTGGAGACCTCTACCTGTGTCCTACTGACTGAAGGGTGCAGGTTAAATGGAGTTACCTCATCCAAGGCCCAACATCCACCCACCTTCATCAGACCTGTGGATACTGAACTATATAGACAGGAATCTTGCATGGCTGTCCTCTAAGAGGCTCAACACAGAAGCTGACTAAGACACCCATGACTAAGCAGTGGCCAGAGCTTGGGGTTTCCTAGGGAAGAACAGGATGAAGGATTGCAGACTCTAAGGGGATAGAAACTCTACAGGAAGACCAACAGAGTCAACTAATCTGGACCCTTGAGGCTCTCAAAAACTAAGCTACCAACCAAAGAACGTACATGGGCTAGACCTGGGCCTCCTGTGCATTTGTACTAGATGTGCAAAATGGTCTTCATGTGGGTACTGAACAACTAGAGTGGGGATGATCTCAAAAGCTGTTGCCTGTATATGGGATATGTTCTTTTAGCTGGGCTGCCTTGTCTGGCCTCAGTGGAAGAGGATGAGCCTAGTGTCACAGAGACTTGATGTGCCAGGGTAGGGAGATACCTGGGGGCGGGGAGCACCTGAACAGTGGAGAAAGTGAAGGAGGATGAGGGAAAGAATTGTAAAAGGGGGTGAGCAGGAGGGGGCAGTGAGTGGGATTAAAAAGTAAATGAGTAAAAATAAATAAATAAATAAATAAATAAATAAATAAATAAATAAATATATAACATACCACACCAAATGAAACTTAAGGAAGGAAAAAAAAAAAGAATTCCAAGTAAAATGACTTTTATTTTTTTATCCTGCCATATTTTATAATTTAACTGAATAATTATTGTCAATATTCAATAGTGACTGATTACTATTTTTGAAGTTCTAATTGTTGATTTTAAATAGGACAGACTATCACAGTATTATTACCTTGTCTAATAAATAAACAGCATGCTGGTTTTCAGAGTTTTTTTAAATATAGATCTATATCTTTAAATGAAAATAAATGAACATGCCAGAATTCATGTCTTGTACAAATTGAAAACATGTTTTTAAATCTGTCCTATTGATAAGAAATTATTAATTAGATATTAAGAAGCATATTTAATTCAATTTTATTTTAATTGAAAGATTAAGTTGTATTAATCATGCACGGTTGTTTTAAAGAATATATATATAGTTGACTAAGCCTAACAAATTAGCAAACAATAACCGTTGTCATTAAGCTGTATAATAGAGTCTTGAACTTATCTCTCAATTTTACTGTGATTGTATCTCATCTTAATCAAATTAAGGACATAACGTTTAAATCATTGGTTACTTAGAGAAATAAGGGTAACACTATATAAACAAACTCTAAATAGGGATGCAAAACCAATCTTATGTGCCAGAAAGAGCACGAAGTTGACTAGTGCCAATCCTCAGAATAACAGCAATCCAGGGCATCTAGTGTTGATACTCTACCAGTATCAGATTACTATGTCTGTAATTGGAGAGAAATCATTTGTAAGTTTAAGACGTGTAATTTTATGAATTCATTCAGAATGGATAATTAATTTTAATAAACCAATCATCTGAATCTTCTTTCTTCCTCTATAAAGAAAAAATAAAACATGCTTGTGAACTCATCAGACATGTAGAATCAAAGTGAACTAAGAATTTACCTTGGAAATGTTGCTGTGGTGATTCTTCAATCATCAAGATACAGGGAAGAATGAAATAGTTTTAGTTAAGAATTGTAGATGTTGAAAACCAGCTCAAAAATTATTAGGCTTAACTGGAGTATGAAGGAACAAGTGATAAGTTAAAACTAACATACCAGTGTAGCTCTTAGCTTTTACTACCTTCCCTTAAGCCCCAGGGCCGACTGTGCTGCCAGAAACTCCTCATGTTCCCTCGGATTCACAGTCAGAAAACAACACACACACAAAACCACACACATGCACACGTGCACACACACACACACACACACACACACACACACACACACACACACACAGAGGCCTTTCTCCTCCCCCGGCCTCCCCCCACCCCGTTCCTTGCATATGTTAGCTTGCCTATGGGAACCTGAAAATTCTGCCTATTCCACCAGCTCATTGGACACTAGCATCTTTATTGATGGATTGGTTTACAGGACACCTAGCTTCAGAACCACTCCTACATACCAGTTTCATAGTAAGACCCTTTAATAAGATAGAAGGCTTTTTGGTTTGGTTTTCTATAAATCCTACCAGTCTATAAGATCCTGGTGCAGAAACTGAATCTGTCTACTTCATTTTTAAATTTTGAATATATAATTTCTTATCAAATACACTTTTTAAACTAATGAATGTGATTAAAATATTTTATGAAATCCTCAAGTTATTGCTATACAGAGATATGTTACAAATTTGACCGTCAACAAAATGTATGTGAGTAGAAATGTGAGAAAGAGAGAAATAAATGTGTGTAAACACCTTCATGTAAAATGAGAAAAGATAGAGAATATACAGTCAGAAGAAAAGAACTAAGGTAGTATAAAAAGACTTTCATGAAAACACACACACACACCTATATATAGATGTATAGACATAAAGATATGTAAAAATCAACTGAAAAGTTTCATACAGCTTACCAAGAAAGAGACAGTAAAGAAGACGGAATTGCATAGTGATAAAAAAAAGAAAAAAGCATTTCCTAGGTACATAGAAGGAAAAGGCATTACATAGAGATACAGTAGAAAGTGATATTACCTAGGGATACAGTTGAAGGAGACATTACATAATGGCAGAAGAGAAAGAGGTCTTA
The DNA here is from genome assembly GCA_030674055.1 of Rhabdomys pumilio. Taxonomy (NCBI): domain Eukaryota; kingdom Metazoa; phylum Chordata; class Mammalia; order Rodentia; family Muridae; genus Rhabdomys; species Rhabdomys pumilio. The sequence continues at coordinate 159,813,102 of JANHMN010000001.1, forward strand.
CGTGAGAACACAGTCTGAGCAATGTGTGGCCTTATGAGGTATTAATAGAATTCCATGTTAAAGGCACACAAGTTATGATATGATCATTAAAAGAGAAGACATATGACTCTACGTAATAACTATTGTAGTCACTAAGAAGTGATGGCAAATGGCATGGGTTGGGGTGGGTGCAGTGATTGAAAAACTGATTTAGAGTGGAATAGTAACCAGATTTTGAATGGTAACATACACTTACAGAAGAGATTAAAGTTCTTGATCCACTTGGATCTCAACATAATACATGAGGCTACTACCGAAAACTACTACAGAAAATGTAGGACTTATTCTACAAAACATTGATGTAGATAAGAACTAGACCCAGATCACTTAAAAAATAAGGCCAGTGATTGACATCTGGGACATTACTTCTGTATATATAGAAAAGGAAACAGCTAATGAAGTGAAGAGACAGTCTACAGACAGAAAACTAATATCTCTAAAATAAAAGGAATTTCAAACAGTACATATCTAACAAATGCCCTAAACAGAAAATAATCTATGGGGCCAATGTTTACAGCTGAACCTGACAACTCAACTCTGATCCCTGGTACTGGAATGGCAGAACAGAATCAATTATCAAGGATATTGTGGCACACACATTTCCTCAAGCCCTAAACACAGGTAAATAAATGAGTAAATGTGAAAGTATTTCAAAATAGGCTATGGAGTTCAACAGTTCCCAAAAGAAGAAACACAAATAGATAATACACATTTTTGAAAGTACTTAACACTCTTAGCAATCATGGAAATATGAATTAAAACTATACTGAGATTCTGTCTCACCTCAGTAAGCATGTCCTTTACTAAGAGAACAAATGGCTGACAGTCTGCTCCACAAGATGGTAGTGGACAGTGAGCCCGAGTCCAAAGTGTTTGAGAACACAGGCTTCCCAACAGCCTTGGAGTGGGAAAGGTTTATTTAAAATGAATGACTGGAAAGTGATTGGACATTCTATGGGAAAATTCACTGGCAAATATGCTGTACTACTTGGCCATGCAGAAACCTGAAGACCTAGCCAGGTACCTCTTGCCTTGTGTGATTTATGCAGCTGTTCTCAAGGTAAAGGAAGAAGAAAATCTGGAAAACATTTTGTCTGTTAAGAAGATTATAAGGCAGATCATAGGCCATACATTCCAGCAAAATTCTGTACTTCCCCAATCCTGAAGGCAAGAAATTGGTAGAAATCATCCTTCAGATTACTACTGTGGAAGCTATAGTAGCCCGAACCCAGTCTATGAAGGACAAATTTGGAACAGAGAAATGTGACCATGAGGAAGAAAAGAAAGATCTTGAAATGTTTGTCAGCTGCCTGCTGGAGTAGCCTGAAGTAATACATCAGGCACCGGGGGCAGGAAGCAGACTTGCTGGCTGAACCATCCACAAGCTGTTTGTGAGGCTCAGCGGACTGCTGTTGTGGTTCTGCCAGAGGAGGAGCTGAAGAGGCCAGGCTGACCAGAGGAGAGAAGACAGACTTTGGTGTCAACCTTCCCACCACCTGCAGGGCGGGAGCTGATCCAGAGGGATACTGTGCCACAGCCTGCACCTATTCCAAAGCCCTGCCACAGCTCATGGACAGCATGCTCACCAAGGAGGACTTCAGACTTGTGGATACCTTCTCTCAGTCACCTCCTTCTTTTAGGGGGAGGCAACTCCTGTCATGGGCACCCGAGATGACCTAGTCAAACCAGCAGCAGGAGTCACATCAGCATCCAGAGGTATCTCTATTACAAAGCTTGAGCCAAAAAAGCTCTGGATTTCCTAACAAAATTGAAACATAATAACATGACCTTAGTACAACTTTATAAAGATGATAAATTCCTTTAAAGAGGAAATAAATAAATCCCTCAAAGCAATACAGTAAGATGCAGTCAAACAGGTGGAAGCCTTTAGAGAGGAAACAAATAAATCCCTTAGAGAAATACAGGAAAATACAAGTAAACAGGTGAAGAAAATTAATAAAACTGTTCAAGACCAGAGAATGGAAATAAAAGCAACAAAGAACACACAATCTGAGGGAATCATGGAGACAGAAAATCTAGGAAAGAGAACACGAACAACAAACACAAGAATCACAAACTGAATACAAGAAATGGAAGCAAAATCTCAGAAGTAGAAGATACAGTAGAAGAAATTGAGAAGAAAGAGATGCCAGTCAACATACAAGAAGCTTACAAAACAGAAAATAGATGAAACCAGAAATTAAGTTTTCCTACTACATAATAATCAAAACACTAAATCTACAGAAGAAAGAACATTAAAAGCTGCAAGTGAAAAATACCAAGTAACATAAAAAGGATCATAATTACAGGTGAGTTCTCAACAGAGACTCTAAGTGATAGAACAGCCTGAGCAGATATCATAGAGCTTCTAAGCAACCAGAGATGCCAATATACTCTACTATACGTAGCAAAACTTTTAATTATGAAACATGGAGAAAATAGGATATTCCAAGATAAAACTGAATTTGTCTATAAATCTAGCCTTACAGAAAATACTTCAAGCAAAAAATATAACTCAAGGAGATTAACTATCCACAAGTAAAACACAGAAAATAAATGGTTCCACATCTGCAAAAACAAAACAAGGGAAGTACCACAAATACAAACACAAATGGAGGGAGAGAGAGATTAATACCATTACCATCAAAATAATAGGAATTAATAAACATTGGCCATTAATATATCTCAAACTCAGTGGACTCAATTTCCAAGAAAAACACACCGTGTAACAGAATGTCTGCCAACATGGAATCCATCATTCAGCAGCATAGGAGAAATAAACCTCATCAACACAGATAGACATTACCTCAGAGTAAAAGGCTTGAACAAAGTTTTCCAAGCAAACAAAACAAAGAAGAAAGTTGGAACAGACATTCCAATATCTAATAAAATAAATTTTTAACCAAAATTAACCAAAAGAAGGGCAGGTCACACTCATAAAAAAAAAAATATCCACCAAGACATCTCAACTCTGAAAGTCTATATACCAACAGCAAGGACCCTTATATTTTTAAAAGAAATATTAATAAAACTTACAACTGCACATCGGTCTCCAACTTCAACATGCTACTGTCTTCAATGGACAGATCACTGAGACAGAAATTAAACAAGAAATAAAAAAAAATCTTACAAAGGTTATGAATCAAATGGACCTAAGAAATATCTATAAAACCTTTCACCAAACCATAAAAAATATAACTTCTCTGCACCTCAAAGAATTTTCTCCAAAGGTGACCATATAGTTAGTCAAAAAAGCAGATGGTTATGAGCCACTATGTGTGCTCTGGGGATCCAACCAGTCCCCTCTAGGAGAAATAAGTGCTCTTAACCACTACGCTAATTCTTTAGACCCAAGCATTACCCCTTTTAAAGTATTTAATTGTTTATGAAAAGTGTTGGTAGAAATGCTCTTATTAAGTGCAAGGCAGGGAATGTCTGAGACAGAGAGGTGAAGCAGTTGCTGGAAATAAAGGTAAAGGCTTTATTGTGTTCTCATGCTGGAGTTATGGGAGGGGCAGAACTAAGAATACCCTAGCTAGCATGTTGGTGGGAAATTCGCAAATCAGGAGTCAGGTCATGATTGTGTGGTAGAGGGACTCACACATGAAAGAAGAAGCAGAGGAGAGAGAGAAATAGTTCAGCAGCTAAAGGTACACACTGCTTGCTCATGAAGAATACCTGTGTTTGGTTCCTAGGAACCACATTGGGCACTAACTAAAAGCCATCTGTGACTTCAGTTCCTGGAAACCCAATTTTTCTGTCTCCTTGGCTTCTGCAGCCACTTGCACTTAGGTGCACATACTTTCTAAACCACATATACAATTAAATATATTTTGTTTTAAAGGAATGAGGCTAGGGAGATTTAGAACACTTAATCTTCTTTTAGAGGACCCATGTTTGGTTGTCATCATTATAAGTACTCATAACCATATTTATTTCCAGTTGCAGATAATCTCACACTCTCTTCTGGCCTGTGTACGTATAGGGCATGAACATGGTTCGTAGACATGTACAGATAAATTGTTCATACATGTAAAATAAAAATGAATCTTGTTAAAAATGAATTTAAAAAAGGAAGCAGAACTATTACAGCCAGTATTCAGGACTTGGACATACTTTTAAAGGTCTATATTAAAATACTACATGAACATATATGTTTTCTGGCCAAAAGCAAAACAAAAGAAAACTTGATCACAGGGACAAAGCATTGGAATCAAATCCTACTATTGTGAAAACATTTCTTCTTGTTTTCTCATAATTTTTACATAATATATAAATTATTTCTCATAATTATTATCCTACACACTTGACAGGGATAATGACAGCTATTCAAAAAGGAACAACTCTGTTCTTGAATTTCAACTCACTATTGTACAATCAATATTTTTTAACGAATATGTTTGTATCATTGTCCTATGCTTTAATTGTGATTTCTCATTTCCAATATTCTACTATTATTCCATGTTTCTGAAATAATATTTCATTATTGGAAAAATAATATAAAGCTTAATTAATAATTTAAAGCCTTTGACAAGACATTGTGGTATAATTCATTCATTGTTGTTCAGATGTTTCAGCTGTGATAATTCAAAGTGCAAGACAAATGGATAGGCATGAAAGAATTTTGTTTACAAAATGACATCTTGTTTTTCTTGACCCTCAAAATTCAAATATTCATTCACAATAAAAATCTTATGAAAAATAATATAGAAGAAAATAACACACAAAGGGCAAGGAGCTGTGTACATCAAGTTTTAGTAGTAGCATTTGAATGGAATCCATTGTCAATACTGAATTTAAGATCTACGTTTTGGGAATTGCCCAGCTGACAAGACCTCTGAGGAATGGTTGCCCACTCGTTTGGACATAATTTCTTTGAAACATTGTGTAAAATAGCTGGAAAATAAAAACAAAAACAAAATAAACATGAGACCATGTCCCCACTAGTAGAACTACATACACTAGGATTATAAAGTTCCTCTGAAGGGAGATCAGCAAAGCATCTGCTGTAAAAACTCAAGCTACTAAAGAAAGAACATTCTAGTACAAAATCATGTGCTAGACCTAGTGCTGAAACATACTGGCAAACATCAAGTGACTAAAACTGCCTTCATACATTCATTCTTCCAAGATTTATTGGATATTTACAATGTCTCCCTTGAAAATAAGAAAGTAAATAAGACTAATCCCTTGGCCATAAGCTATGTGATTCCAGGTTGAGCCAGATTCTTTTTTCCCACAAGGCCGTTTAAGTTTTATGAGAGCAAAAGTCATATACTTGTTAATTATTTCATTTTAATTTTGCTTATTATTTATGTGTGATGGGGGAGAGGCATACACAGATGTTACTGCATAAGTGTAGGGGCCAGAGAATAGCTTTCAGTAGTTGGATTTCTTATTCTACCCTAAAAGACACAGCCTTTCTTGTTATTTCTGTTGTGTTGCATACTCTAGTTTAGCTGCCCTATAAGCATATGGGTAATTCTTTCTCTAACTTCCTTAGAGCAATAGGAATGCTGGGTTCACAGATGTGCCCTGCAATACCTAGCTGTTTTACTTCAGTTTTAGGAATCAAACTCACATTGCTAGGAAAGTTAATATTTGAGCCAATCTCACAAGCTCTAGTTGTTCCAGTGATATCTCTTGTTCTAAGAAACAGAACCCATTGTAAGAAAACAGAGACAAGTGATAAGGGAAAAGTCATAATATTCTAGGGATAGATATATATTATCCAGAATAGGTTTCTATTGCTGTAAAAATGATACATGGCCATGATCTACTTGGAGAAGAAAGGGCTTATCTCATTTTACAACTTATAACCCATCATGAAAGAAGTTAGGAAAGGAACTCAAGGCAGGAACCTAGAGTCAAGAATTGAAGGAGAAGCTATCAAGAAATTCTCCTCACTGGTTTGCTCACCACACTTTCTTCATCCTACTTTCTTATGAAATATACAATTGGGACCACTTGTCTCATGGCGACATTATACACGGTGGGCTGTGCCCTCTCATAATAATTACTAATCTAGAAAATGCCCTACAAGACATACTTACAAGAAATCTGATAAAGGCAATATATCAACTTCTCTCCCAAATACCTCTAGCTGTGCCAGTTGACAAAAATACTAGCCGATGCATATTTTCTCTCTCTTCCTCAGTGCCCATTATTCTTCCAAGGGTATTTTCATTATAACCAAGAGTAATGGCATTGTGTTTGAGTCTTATTACATGGTAGATTGTATACAAATCAGACCATGAAGATTGTTGAACACATTATTTACATGTGAATCACTCTGTTTAAGAAAGTTTCTTAATGAAAAAGAATGGTCAAGTTAAACAATGTAGTATCTAATTAGCTTTTAACAGAATCTCAGTGGGTAAAAATTCCTCTTACAAAAATGTATTTTCTTAATATTTATGAACCATGGTAATTAAAATTATTTACCCAGCTCTGACCTCTGTTGCAAGGAATACTTAGACTTAGGGTCCTCTTTACATGATGGATGGTAACATGGAATCAGCTATTCTTTCCATCACTATCACTTTTGAGTTTTAAAAAATAATTACAGGCAGAGAAATGCTTTAGTTACTGCTGGTTTTTCCATATCCATTTTAGGTGGTATAAACAGATTCATTAGTGGTCAGACCTTTCCATTTGCTGGGAACATAAAGCAATGTTTGACTTTAAGATGATGTGTTATTGCATATGGCAGCTGTTTTCAGCCAACATGTATAGAAAATTTAGTGAGAATGCAAATATAAAATTGTATGCTCAGTCTTCAACCTTACCTATTTCTGGCAGTGCTTCCTGTGCTGAAAATTCAAATTTACTGCCACTAGATGGCTGTTTGGAGGTAATTATTTCTTGATGGAATTGGTATATTTGTTTGGTAGAATCTTCTGAAAAGACTGCAGCTCTGAAGCCAGAGGTGACATGGAAAAAGTTCATACTCACTTTTCTACAAACCTTAAGAACTTAAGAAGACTGTATTCTCTTTTTCCTCTCTCTCTCTCTCTCTCTCTCTCTCTCTCTCTCTCTCTCTCTTTCTCTCTCTCTCTGTGATCTTTTATCTAACTAGCTTATAAAATGTTTTATGGTTCATTTACTGATGTAGTAATTGTCCATATGCAGTGCTAAGCTCCAAGTAGTAATTGTTTACTGTGCAAAGGTTTCAGAAAAAGAGGAAAGTTATCTAATATAAGCTTGAGATTGACAATGAAATATTGTATTTGAAACATGAGGAACATGTTTTTCTTCATCAAAATGAAAATCATTAGACAAGAAGATAAGTCTTACAATGTTGCAACGAATGGAGATTGATATTAATAAAGACTCAGAGAAAGATGACAGATGCACTGATAAAGGGCTTTTCTCTCTTTCCTTCCATTTCATTTTTTTATGGTATGCTTTAAGTCAAAACATTCTGTAGACTTCAGCAAGAGCTCACTATAGAGTATTATAAATAAAGAGTCAGACTATTAGGGTCTTAAGGCTTGTCATCGAGCTTTATAATTCTTCTACCCTAAACTGCTGATCTTAGCAAAGAGAAAGTCATTGATTCAGGATTTCAGGCGAATACTGAGATAGAGCTTTAAGAAAAAAAAATCCAGGGTCTGGAGCTCTTAACGCTAATGCACACAGACTAGAAAGTCAGGGGACTGAATCAAAGGCTCATAAGAGAAAGAATCTTAATTATGGGTCAAGAAGAGTCAGGCAGCTGAACCATAACCCTGTAGTAGGCAGGTTACGGAATCAGACACTTACTATGGTGCTTTAGTATGAGAAAACTTGCAGGATTCAGAATGGGATCTACACCCACATGGACCCAAACCATTTGGCTATTTGTCAAAATCTAATGCATTGGGATACCAAAGGTAGAGCCCATTAACTAGGGTGTAGGGGGTACACAGCCAAGTTAGTCAATGCACAATTTGTTCAAATTTCAGTTTCTTTTAAAGGCAAAGTCGAATAAAGATTCCCTGCAGTTTCTAGTTCTCAATAGGTGCTGTTTCTCTAGCAATAGCTTATCTTGGTTCAACATAACCAAAACCTGCTTGCAGACTGAGAAATCTGTCAGCAGTCCAACTCTTAGATGTGTTGCTTTTTATAATTAAAACCAAAGTTACTTTCTCATGAGACAAGGAACATGAAGGCCACTTTCTCAGATTTGAAGCTTACTTGACAGGACATTAGAATTCTCAGCTTAGGAAAGTTCACTTCTTCTTTGTCTTAATATGCTAAGATTGACAGCTATTGAGCATTTGCATGAATGAAGTTTATTGGTAAATTGTAACCACAGCATGCATTATTTAAGTGAGAAATTGACTCTTGAAATGAAGACTCAATGACCTCCAGGGGATGTTATTAATTTAAAGTATAACTCAGCATGATTTATACAGTCAGTAAGATCCTAAGATATAGCATAGATTCTGTCTGTAGATTCTCTTTCAATATAATCTCACATACTGAAGTAAGAGTTCTCCATCTAAGTTCTAAACTGTTTTCAATTTTGTTGTTGATGTTCTTTTTCCCCCATTTTTATTGGATATTTTATTTATTTACATTTCAGATTTCAGATGTTGTCCCCCTTCCCCATCTCCTGTGTCATAAACCATATCCCAGCCCTCCTCCTCCTATTTGTTTTATTAACATTTTTAATTACATGCAAGTATTAAGATCAGTTATAGGCTGAGGAACTAGCAATACAATAGATGCAAATAGTCAATGAACAAGCAAGGTAATAAACTCCAATAGTAAAAGAACAAGAATGACAATAAACAAAGTCCCACGATCACTTGTATGATCACTATTTCTACGGGCTTATCAGAAAGATCAAAATATCTGAGCCTACTTGCCTGTCCTAGCCCAAAGTCATTTTTATTTCTGAAGCCTACTTCTGTGTTTTAGCCTAGGATTTATATTCCTGCCTGAACCCTACTTCTTTGTTCTTGTCTAAGATTTATATTCCTGCCTGAAATTAGTTCTTTGTTCTAGCCTAAGATTTATATTCCTGCCTCAACTCTACTTCTTTGTTCTAGCCTAAAATTTAGATTCCTGCCTGAAATCACTCCTTTGTTCTATCCTAAGGTCATATTCCTGCCAAGCAGCCCATTTCCTTGTCCTTAACCAATGTCAGATTCTTGACAAGCAGCCTCCCCCAAAATCTCCACATCTCTCTCTTTTTTCTTTCAGAAACATGACTGAGCCTGTCTTAGGTTGTTCTGCCAAGAATGCCTTCCTTACCCATTATGGAATATGAATTATCAAAAGCAATGTAATTCTGTGTTAGGTTGGTAAGGGTCTATGCAGAATCTTACCCATCCTTGGCTTGGCAGCCTGTTAAATTAAAAACTTTATCTCGGGGTTGATTTACAGTTCCTAGCCATGTACTTTGGCTGCCAACATGTTGATGTTGTTGAAGACAAGATTTCACAGGATGGGCAGGAATAAAAATATTCCCAGGACAACAAGCTATATAACGTGATCAAGCTATATATGCCATTCTTGACACTTGATCAAAATGGAAATACTGACTACAAACCATAGATAATTTTATAAGCATTATCTACAGCATCAAAGCTCAGAAGAGCAGCATTCTTGAAATTCATAATCTCACTATGTATAGTTAAAACTTCCAGAGAGGTGTTAGAATTACACCAAATACTCTGCTAGTATCTTTAAACTTTTTCCTAATAATAATAATTATCATTGTAAATTTTAGGAGTAACACAACTTCGTTCATATTTGGCATGACATGAGAGATGGCCTCTTATGGTTTAGAAATGAGCATAATTGTGGCTTCATAGAATAAATTGTGTAGTGATTTTTCTGATTCTATTTTGTGGAATAGTTTGAAGAGAATTGGTGTTAGGTCTTTTTGAAAAGGTATGATAGAATTCTGCACTAAACCATGTGGTCCTGTGGTCCTGTTTTTTTTTTTTTTTTTTTTTTGTTTGAGAGATTTTTAATAAATACTTCTATTTCTGTAGGGGTTATGGGACTCTTTAGATGGTTTATCTGATCCTGATTTAACTTTGGTAACCAATATCTGTCTAGCAAATTGTCCATTTCATTCAGATTTTCCAGTTGAGTTTAGGCTTTTGTAGTGTGATCTGATGATTTTTTGAATTTCCTCAGTTTCTGTTACTATGTCTCTCTTTTCATTTCTGATTTTATTAATTTGTATACTGTCTCTGTGCCCTCTGGTTAGTCTGGCTAAGAGTTTATCTATCTTGTTGATTTTCTCAAAGAACCAGCTCCTGGTTTTGTTGATTCTTTGTATTTTTTTTTGTTTGTTTCTACATGGTTGATTTTAGCACCAAGTTTGATTATATCCTGCCATCTACTCCTCTTGAATATATTTGCTTCTTTTTTTAGAGCTTTCAGGTGTGTTGTCAAGTTGCTAGTGTAAGCTCTCTCCAGTTTTTTTAGTAGGCACTTACAGCTGTGTGTTTTCCTTCTAGCACTGCGTTCATTGTGTCTCATAAGTTTTAGTATGATATGCCTTCATTTTCAATAAATTCTAAAGAGTCTTTAGTTTTTTTTTCTTTATTTCTTCCCTGACCAAGTTATCATTGAGTAGAGTATTGTTTAGTTTCCAGGTGTATGTGGTCTTTTCATTATTTTTGTTGTTATTGAAGACCAGTTTTAATCCATGGGGACCTGATAGGATGCATGGGATTATTTCAATATTCTTGTATCTTTTGAGACCTGTTTTGTGATCAATTATATGATCAATTTTGGAGATGGTTCCATGAGGTACTGAGAAGAAGGCATATTCTCTTATTTTAGGATGAAATGTTCTACAGATGTCTCTTAAATCCATTTGGTTCATAACCTCTCTTAGTTTTACTGTGTCTCTGTTTATTTTCTGTTTCCATGATCTGTCCATTGCTGAGAGTGTGGTGTTGAAGTATCCCATTATTATTGTGTAAGGTGCAATGTGTGCTTTGGGCTTTATTAAAGTTTCTTTTATTAATGTGGGAGACCTTGAATTTGGAGCACCAATGTTCAGAATTGAGAGTTCATCTTGGTTGATTGTTCCTTTGATAAATATAAAGAATTCTTTCTTATCTCTTTTGATAATCTATCTTTTGGTTGAAAATCAATTTTATTTGATATGAGAATGGCTACTCCAGTTTGTTCCTTGGTACCATTTGGTTGGAAAATTATTTTCCAGCCTTATTTACTCTGAGGTAGAGTTTGTCTTTTTCACTGAGGGGAATTTTCTGTATGCAGCAAAATGCTGTGTCCTGTTTATGTATCCAGTTCATTAGTTCATGTCTTTTTATTGAGGAGTTGATTCCACTGATGTTAAGAGATATTAAGGAATAGTGATTGTTCCTTCCTGTTATTTTTCATATTAGAGGTGGAATTATGTTTGTGTGGCTATCTTCTTTTGGGCTAGTTGGAAGATGATTACTTACTTTTTCTTTCTAGTGTCTAATTTTCCTCCTTGCATTGGAGTTTTCCCTCTATTATCCTTTGTAGGGCTGGATTTGTGGAAAGATTCTATGTAAATTTGGTTTTATCACGGAAAATCTTGGTTTTTCCATCCATGGTAATTGAGAGTTTTGCTGGGAATAGTAGCCTGGGCTGGCATTTGTCTTCTCTCAGGGTCTGTATGATATCTGTCAGGGATCTTCTGGCTTTTATAATCTCTGTTGAGAAATCTGGTGGAATTCTGATAGCTCTGTCTTTATATGTTACTTGACCTTTTTCCCTTGTTGCTTTTAATATTCTTTCTTTGTTTTATGTATTTGTTGTTTTGATTATTATGTGACAGAAGGAATATCTTCTTTTATCTAATCTATTTAAAGTTCTGTAGGCCTCTTGTATTTTCATAAGCACCTCTTTCTTTAGGTTAGGGAAGTTTTCTTCTATAATTTTGTTATGTCAGGAATCTTTACTTTCTTCTATACCCATTATTATTATACTTGGTCTTCTCATTGTATCCTGGATTTCCTGGATGTTTTGGTTTGGGAGCATTTTTTATTCTGCATTTTCTTTGATGTCTCCATATTTTCCACAGCATCTTCTGCCTCTCAGATTCTCTTTATAATCTCTTGTATTCTGTTGGTGATGCTTGCATCTATGACTCCTGATCTTTTTCCTAGGTTTTCTAGCTCCAATATAGTCTCCCGTTGTGATTTCTTTATTGTTTCTACTTCCATTTCAATGTCCTGGATGTTTTTGTTCAATTCCTTCACCTGTTTGGTTGGGGTTTCTTGTAATTCTTTAAGAGATTTTTGTGTTTCCTCTTTAAGGGCTTCTATCTGTTTACCTGTGTTCTCCTCTATTTCTTTGAGGGAGTTATTTATTTCCTTCTTAACATCCTCTATCATCATTATGAGAAGTGAATTTAAATTGGAATCTTGCTTTTCTGGTATGATGGGGTAGTCAGCACTTTCTATGGTGGGAGAACTAGTTTCTAATGATGCCAAGTATCCTTGGTTGGGGTTGCTTATATTCTTATGCTTCCCTTTTGCTATCTGGTTATCTTTAGTGTTACTGCACTCACTGCCTCTAACTGGAGCCTGTCTTTCTGATTATCTTTCTTGTGTCAGAACTCCTCAGAATCCTGCTGTCTCTGTGATCTTATGATCCTGAGATCCTGGGTGTAGGAGCTCCTGGGAATCAGGCTTTCTCTGGGATCCTGAAATCCTGGTGTGACTGATCTCCTGAGATCCTGTGATTCTATGATCCTGTGTTTCTGGGAGTTTTAGAGCTCTGGGAGTCCAGCCTCCTCTGGGTTTTGTGGGACAGGGTACAGAGCTGATGTTTACCGTCTGCTCAGGGAACTGGCACAGACTAGAAGTGATGTTGTTGTTGTTTATTTTTTTATTTGAGGTTTTGTTTTTTTGTTTTCCTTACACTTGGTTCAAACTAGTTATTTGAAAAGAAAAACCTCAATTGAGAAAATGCCCCTTAAGATTGATCTGTAGGCATGCCTTAGGGGCTTTTCTTAATTAGTGATTAATGTGGATTACCCAGCCCATTGTGAGTCATGCTAAGTCTGAGCAGGTTGTCCTGGGGCATTTAAAACAGCTACTGCCTTGTCTTGCCTCAGTGGGAGAGGATGTCCATAATCCTATAGAAACTTTGATGCTCCAGGAGAAGGGAATCCTGGAGGGTTAGAACCTCTCTGAGGAGAAGGGGAGGAAGATGGGTGCAAAAAGTCTAGGTGGAGGCAAGATAACATTTGGGATGTAAATAACTAAATTAATTAATTAATTAATTAATTAACAAAATTTAAAAAGAAAACTGGCAAATCTGTGGGGGAACAAAGACAATGTATTCCTATGTGGTTTCTATTTCAATTCCTGCCTCTACTTACCTACATTTAACTACTGCCTTAACTTCCCTTAATGATGAACTTTGAGTAGAACTGTGATTAAAATACATACTCTCATTTCCCAGTTGCTTTTGGACATGGTATTTTATTATAACAATAGAAAATCTATGCCACTCTATTTTATATTTTACAAGATTCACAAAGGATAAATTAGAACTGTGAACATTTTTCCAATGATATAACCAAAATCCCTTTCTTTTCAAAGATAAATAAAATAAAATGAAACTGAAAACAAAACAGAAATAACAAGTTGACTAAAAAGAATCAAGGTTATAGAGTATTAGAAAGATTTATGAATACTTAAAATTTTAGTACATTTGCTGCTCCATCTACCCTCTCTCCCCCACACATTTACATGAAAACACAAGAACAGTATGTCTGGTTATAGATAGATCTCCCTTGTCTTTTAATGTAACTAATTGTCATGTAAAACACAGCAAAATTAGTGGTTAACTTACAATTTCTTATGATGACATACAATGGAATAAGTTTTAGCCACAATAGACAGTATCAATTCAGTTTTCTTATCATCACATCACAGGAACATGACAGTAGCTTCCTTTATTCCTGAAGGTGGTGTCACATTGTACTCTGAGTTCAGTTGGTATGTACATAGCCTTTCTTATAAAAGAATCTTTCTCTTCCTGTAAATAATTAGAAGCCTGTGGGAATGTTAACCATGAAAATTAAAGCAAAGCAAAGATCTTCCATAAATGGATTCACTTAGAGATTTTAACATTCTTTGCAGTTCTTTTGTCACAATAAAATGCAGCACTGCAGTTGCATGACACTGATTTTGAAATTTTTGCAGTTTTGTCCCTGTGTCAAGGACACTGCTCAATAGCCGTGGAAGAGGACATGCTTAGTCAATAGTGTCTTACTATGTACTGGCTGATTTAGATTATTTCTTTTCTTTTTAATGTATTCTTCTCTTATTCAATACACCCCAGTCTCAGCCTCTCTTTCTTCCCCTCCTCCCTGTGCCTCCAGATCCACTGCTTTTCCTCCATTTCCTTTCAGAAAGGGAGCAAGACTCCCAGTGATATCAACCCAGCACAACATAACAAAACTCAGTGCCTAGGTGAGGCAAGACAACAGGAAAGAAAAGATGGAAAAAGTTTCAAAAACATCCCCTCTCTCACTGTGAAGAGTCAACAAAGACCACGTGAAAAACAATGATAGCATGTAGCGAAGGGCCTAGTGCAAACCATGCAGGTTCTGTAGCTGCCATTCCAATCTCTGTGATCCCCTATGAACCCAGCTAAGTTGATTTTCTGGGCTATGATCTCCTATCAGAGCTCATTCTAGATCTTAAACCTTTATTAAACTAAAGCACCGCGATCGTCCTGTTTCAGCTCTCTGACCCCCATAGATCGTGCTGTGCAATTGATGAGCAAAGTGTGACAATGACGCGGAAAGGGTGATTAGATTGTTCTGCAGTTTCAATTATAGGTAAATCTAGAAAAAGCAAACTAATCTCGAGTCACCAGCCAGCAGTCAAGCAAATAATTTGCTTCAAATATGTGAACTTTTAATGCCAAGTATATCTTACTAAAACTGTTAAGAGTGAGTTACTGAAATTTTAACACAAAAGAAATACAATTTTATCCTTGTGACAGATTATGTTTATTTAAATATCCATATTCCTAGCATTTAATGGCAGAAGAGACTTTGAAAACATTCATTGATCTCTGAGTTATGAATAGACATACATATATATGTCCTTTCAATATATTATATATATTCTACTGAATATATAATTAAACTTCTTTGAATTAGAAACAATGAAATATGTTTCTGTTAGGTACAGCATGTACTTTAAAAATAGTCCAGATGTATATAATTTCATGAAACTTCTATGTTTTGTTTTTTGTTTTTTTGGTTTTTTTTGTTTTTTTGTTTGTTTGTTTGTTTGTTTTTTCGAGACAGGATTTCTCTGTGTAGCCCTGGCTGTCCTGGAACTCACTCTGTAGACCAGGCTAGCCTCGAACTCAGAAATCCGCCTGCCTCTGCCTCCCAAGTGCTGGGATTAAAGGCGTGCGCCACCACTGCCCGGTGAAACTTCTATGTTTTAAATAGTCTCTGAGCTCAGAAAGATTTAACTACTTGACCATGACATTTATTAGCTTCAGAAACACCTTGAAGCCTAAGAACTTATGTCTGGTTTTAAAGTTCATGACTTAGATAATTTTATCAGTTTTGCCTGGTGTTAAAGTTCACAACCTGGATATTTTCAATAGTTATGTTTGGTGTCAAAAATCATGACCTGGATAATTTCAGCAGTTATTTGATCTGCTTAATTTTGTGTTCAACTAGCTCTGGAAGATTGTTGAAATATCCATTTTTAACAAACCATCACAAAATCTTATGGCTTCAAGCATGAATAATATTTATTTAATTTGAAATACACTTACCCAGTCCAACTGTCTCATTTAAAAGAAACATAAACAAACAAAAAGTAAAAAGAAAAACAGGAGCAGGTATTAAAGCAGTAATAATGGCTCAGTACTTAAAAGTACTTAGTGCTCTCCCCTAGTACCTGAGCTCACTTCTTAGCACCTACGTTAGGTGCCTCACAACCCTCAGAGATCAAGTTCCAATGACTATGATTCCATGAAGAATTGTCTTCCATGGGTTATTTCACTCATTTGAATATACACACCAATAGATAACTATATATACACATAATTTATACTAATATAAGTTTTTTTTTTAAATAAGAGACTAAGAAGTCAAATAACTTTTCCAACAGCACAGACAGTATGTTCTTTCCAGTCATTTCCTTTGAAGAGGAATACTGTGAAATTATTCAGAACAACTACCCTTGTTACCTTTCCATTGTGGACATACAATAAATAACTCTAATAAAAAACACTGAAAACAAAATGACTAAGAGGGAAGGGGAGCATAAACTAAGGTGAACCATGATAAAGTGGGAAAGCCAGGGGACAGTGATGACCATCACAGAACGGTTGGGAAATCCAGGATAAATAGTTTGATGGGGTCCAAATAGCTTTTCCCAAGAGGTAATGTGAAGCCAAGTAAACATTTACATAACATAGGGAATAAAAGGTCTCACAAAGTTTGCATAATGGTCTTGAGTAGACAACATGTCTCCTACTTCAGCTGGCCCTAGGTAGACAGGTAATGTTTTTGGTAGCATGTTTGATAACAGATGGGGAGGTGCTGAAAGTTTCAGAGCATCAAGGAAGGATCTAGAACTGAGCATTTGGGGCACACTAACTTGTTTGCCTTTGGTTTGATGAAAGGTAAATATGTCATCATCTTTCTATCCTTTTACTGAGAAAACACACACACACACACACACACACACACACACATACATATATATTCACAAATAAATATATAAATATCCTAACATTGACCCAAGGGACTAAGTCAGTAATAAGAGAATATGCCTAATATGTACAAAATCATGACTTTATCTTTACAGCTGCCAACCCCTGACCCTCAAGTATAATACATATATCTACACATATCTATGTACACATATATACTAAAAATGTATATATACTACACACAAAACCATATACAAATACAAACATGTATTTATAATACTATTTTGTTAGCATCAAGTAAGTGCTGAAAGAAAGCTTAAAAATTAATCATAACAAAAACTCATTTCTACAAATAATGCAGTAACTTTTTCATCAACCAGTATGTTCTTTTAAATATTTGTGACATACACAGTCATAAGAGAGTTAATCTTGTTGAGGCATTTCATGTTTCTCTGAAGTGTTTTCTCTCTATGAGGTCACTGGTTCACTACTCAAGTACAAAATATATTATTTCATGTTATGGGAGAATGAAATTCTTTACTTCTGATTAGGACACTAACTATGTACCCTCAAGATGGCTCAACAGGTAAAGGACTGACTGGTAAGTCTGACAACCTAATTTCAATCCCCAGGACCTGCATGGTAGAAGGACAGAATGAATTCCTACTCCTGTGAGCTATACTCTGACTTCCACTTATATGTTACTGCATGTGCATATTGTTTTAGTTAATTTTCTAGTTTTTTGTAAATAGACACCATGAACAAGGCAACTGTTATAAACACAGTATTTAACTGAGCGTTTGCTTACACTTTTAGGTGATTAGTCCATTTTTACCATGGAAAGAAGCTTGACAGCATACAGGCAGGGAAGGAGCTGGAGAAGTAATTGAGAGCTACTTTCTGAGGCATAGGCAGCAGGCAGAGAGAGAGAGAGAGAGAGAGAGAGAGAGAGAGAGAGAGAGAGAGA
>JANHMN010000001.1:159830770-159878861 GCA_030674055.1 Rhabdomys pumilio
AGAGAGAGAGAGAGAGAGAGAGAGAGAGAGAGAGAGAGAGAGAGAGACAGAGAGAGACAGAGACACAGAGACAGAGAGAGAGACAGAGACACAGAGACAGAAAAAGACAGAGAGAGAAAGACACACAGAGAGAGACAGAGACAGGCTCTACCTGGCATGGGTTTTTGATATCTCAAAGTCCACTCCAGTGACACACCAACAAGTGACGTCCAACAAGGTCATATCTCCTATTCCTTTCCTAATGCTTTGTCAACTGGGCATCAAGCATCCCAACATATAAGCCAATGGGGTCATTCCCATTTAAGCACCACACACATTTTTGACAGAAAATAAAATTTAAAGGTAATAATATTTTTAAAGTATAGTACTTAGCTTTAAAGGGAATCTAAGTTTGGTTGAGCAAAAAACTTCAAATTGAAATAAATACAACCATTTATTTTTTTAAAAAATGAAAGAGCTAGAAAATATGACTACAATGGGTAGCTAGGGGCTCACTGTAAAATTGAGAACAGTGTTAATATTCCCTGAATTTTAAGAACCAATATTAGCTGAAAATATGGAAGTGCCAGATGCCCATTTCCTAGCTGCTTCTGTTAACCTCTCGCTGCCCCCCACTGGACTTTTTAGTTCCATAGCAGCCCAGTCCCCTCCACAAGCCCTTTTTACCCTTCCATTGCTGATTACTAATTTCCTGAGTATTAATTACAGAGTTCACTCTTTCCGCTATTTAGTCTGAAATAGAGAATGAGTGCTAAGTTTAGAACAAAAGCTTCAAATTCTCTTATCCACTAAGGACATTCAAGGCCAAGGACATATAAGGCAAAGAA
Source organism: Rhabdomys pumilio (assembly GCA_030674055.1). NCBI lineage: Eukaryota > Metazoa > Chordata > Mammalia > Rodentia > Muridae > Rhabdomys > Rhabdomys pumilio. The sequence continues at coordinate 159,831,598 of JANHMN010000001.1, forward strand.
GTACATTCTTCCCCTTTCAGGAATATCTCTGTGAAATTACAATGACTCAAACATTCATGCTAGTGCCTTAAAATAAAAGTGTGGATGTAAAAGACATTCCATCTTTGAATGGGCCCTTTAAAAAGGAGTCTTTTTCTGGATGATATGGAAAGAAGGGTATAATTATCTCAGCTCATTGAACACAGACACTCTGTCCATCCGCTCCTGCATGATTAAACCATTGTCATAGTCACAGCCTTGCTTCTATGTCCCAAATAAGCTCATTGTTTTAGAATTGATTTGAAATAAGAGAGAGGAAGAAAAATATTTTAATAGAATTAACTTCTTCCCTTTTAATCTCAGTTGCAAATCCAGTCCTTTGTGGCTGTGAGGTAACTGTTTTAGCAGCAAACATTGGTTTAATACACATCTTGCTAAAAGCATGGTGCCTGCTTAGCAATCTCCAAGTGAAACAGAAAAGTCAGACAGACAGACAGACAGACAGACAGACAGACAAAAAAATGGGACAATGGGAAAGGGGAGAACCAATTTGTAGGTAATGCACTCATATGGTGTACATATATACATGTAAGCAAAATATTCATACACAAAATCTAAAACTAAATAAACTATTAAAACAGAAGTGAAAAATAATTAAGACCTAATTTTATTTGCACTTGGGAAACTTATTCCTGGTTAAACTAAATTCATAGATCATTTTTTTTCACTGATGGCAAATCTTTGTCATAATTAAGACACAACTATGATTACTGAGCAACCAGCAATACAAAAGGCACATTTCTCAGAACAATTCTCCAAGTCTTTCTGGTAGCAACTAATGAATCTTGATATAGAAAAATTGTATATTATAATCGAGCTGATACCAGTGAGCTCTCAAAAAGATAGAGCCAAAAGTAAGCCTGAAACTCATGAAAACCCACTCTCATTTCTTATGTGTACATGGTGTGTGTGTGTGTGTGTGTGTCTGTGTGTCTGTGTGTGTGTCTGTGTCTGTGTACAAACTGAATTTGGAAAGATCAATGTGCCGATCAATGAACCCAGTCACATTGTCTGTTGGTTGTATCTGGAAAGTAGCCATAGCTGAAAGTAATGATGTACAGAGCCTCACTCCATTACTTTCAAAGCAAATGATCCTACTGAAACCATTATATATTACTCTCAATTTAAAGAGAAAAAAAAGACGGAGGTGGTTTATCATCTTTTGCAATAGATAAAAATATGAATTTGATGTCACTATGGAACAGTGAAATAAATATAAGGTACTCAACATTTCTATTTCTGTGCTCAAGACAGCAAAGAGAAAATATGCGATCAGCTTAGTTGTTAGCATTCCTATCTGCTTCATGAGTGAAGGAAGTTCTGAGTTGTGTGCTTGCCTAAATGGTTTATGACACATGTAAATCTATTGCTTTCAATGTTTGACTTTAAATAAGACATCAAAATGATAGAAATGTATCTTACAATTTATATATGTTGTCTTCAGCATGCATTTTAATTTATCATTAGCCAGATATGGGTATATTATTAAGAATTCCTATATTTTGGATAAAGAAGCCAGAAGTACACACTGGAAAAAATGATAACATCTTCAATAAATGATTCTGACCAAACAGGATGTATGTATGTAGAATGATAAAAATAGATTCATACTTATCACCCTGAACAATACTGAAAACCAACTGGATCATACACTTCAATGTAAAACTAAATACATTGAATCTGTTAAAACAGAAGAGGGGAATATTTTTGAACTTGCTGACAAATGAAACAACAGACACTATCATCAACAGTTAACAAAGGAGACCTCATGAAACAAAGAAAATTCTTCATATCAAAGAACACCATCATTTGGATAAAACAGTAGTCTACAGAATATGAAAATTATATATATATATACACACATATATGCATTCAATAGAGGGATAATATCCAAATATATAGAGAACTCAAGAAACTAGACACCATGAAAACAAATAACTCACTAAATCCATTTTAAGACAAGATATAGATCTAAACAGAGAATTGACAAAAGTGGAAACTCAAACTGCAGAAAAATACTTAGACAAATGTTTAACATCCTTAGCAATCAGGAAAATGCAAATCAAAATTACATTGAGATTTCATTTTATATCCCTCGGAATAGATCAGATTAATAAAACAAGTGACCATTCATGCTGAAGAAAATGAGAATTAAGAAGAACATGGATCCATTGCTGGTGAGAGTGCAAAATTGTACAGCCACTGTAGAAATTAGTGTGGCAGTTCCTGAGGAAGATGGGTATCGATCAAGTTCAACATGAACCTATTTCTATCTTGGCAATACAACCAAAAGATGCTTCATCACTGCAAATACACTTTCTCAACCATGTTCATTGCTGCTCTATTCACAATACCCAGAACCTGGAAACAATCAATCTGGGTTGTTTCTCAACAAATGAATGAATAAAGACAATGTGGTATATTTACACAATGGAATATTAGTCAGCTTGAAAAAAGAGTGAAATAATGGAAGTCACAGGTAAATAGCTTGAACTGGAAAAAAAATTATCACAAGTTAGGAAACCTTCACCCCGAAAGACAATATGGCATGTTTTCACTTATAACTTGATTTTACCTATTAAGTCAATGATAAGAAAGCCACAGTCTGGAGAACTACAGAGCTTACTCACATCTAGCATCTGGCACTAGCAGGTACAGAGAGATTTTCCTACAAAAGAGAAATACAATAGATAGTTATGGCTTACTGGGTGGGGTCTGACATAAGAATATCTAGTGGGAAAAACTGGAGGAAATGTTAGAGGAGACAGCTAAAAATATTGGCCATTTGAGAGGTAGATTCAGTATGGAAAGGGAATACAGTAGATGCTCCCTAAAGGCATTAAACTACACCAACTACAAAAACCCAAGCCCTGACATAATATTATGAGACAAGGAACTGCCAGTGATGCCCATGAGGCCATTTTTTTTGTTGGCTGTCTACTACTGGGTACGCGGTGTCCCCAGTGAGACTCCCTTATATGAATTCATTTGCAAGTAGTTATCACCTACAAAACTCACAAAACATAGAGAGATCAAACTGATGCCTTCAACATACATTTTGGTGTTTTTGGTATAGGAACATCCTCTGCATGCAAAGAAAAAACATAAACACCAAACCAATCAGAAATCCTTTGATCTACAATTTGTTCTGTCTGCAAGATAATGGTAGCACAGTTTTATGGGGTTGACTAACATATCTGAGTTGACTAAGACCACAAGATGGTGGCCTTACTCAGCACTGCTTGACTAACCAAAACTTGAGAACATATAGCCCAGAGACCCTGAGTTAAACTACTGTTCTACTAAAAGAACAGAACAATAAAATGACTTCTAATGGCATTTTGCACTACTGATGGACAAGTGTCTTTCTCAACAATCATTATCTTAAAGCTTCACTCTGTAGCAGATGGAAACAAATACACAGACCCACAGTTGGACAATATGCAGATACAATTGAAGCACTCTTCTAAATGGAATATCTCCATCAAAACCTTATCCAAACTGCTCAGGGAACACTGTGGAATGGGAGGGGGAAAGAATGTAAAAACCAGAATGGATGGAGGACATCAAGATTATAAAGCCCTCTAAAGCAACATGAACTCACAGAACCTAAAGCAGTATTCACAGGGCCTGCATTGATCTTCACCAAATGGGGCTCTAGAGCTGAAAAAAAAAATAAAACCCAAAATACATGGACATATAATCCTATTCCTAACCTAGAAGTTATCCCTAATTCTTAACTACTTGCATAAAAATATTTTGTTTCCTCCAGGTGATTTTCACTGTGGAAACTGCATGCCCAGTAGTAGACAGCAAAAAAAAAAAAAAAAAAAAAATTGAACTCAAGGGCATCCTTGGAGGTTCCTTGTCTCATAATACTATACCAAAGCTTTGTTTTTGTTTGCTTTGTTTTAGGGGTTGTTGTTTGATTATTTTTGTTTTACTATTGTTTGTTTGATTGATTTTTCCATTAATTAATTTATTTTATTTATTTCATATCCAGATTGCTTTTGTTGCTGCTGCTTCTGGTTCCCCTTCTTTCTCCCCTTTCCCTCTGAGATGGTGCCCCACTCCTGGATTTTCCCCTATACTGGCACATTAAATTTTTTCAGGGTTATCTGTATCCTCTCCTACTGAGACCAGGCAAGGCAACTCTTTTGGGGAACAGATTCCACAAACAGGCAAAAGCTTAAGGGACTACCCTCACTCTGGTTGTTGGGGAACTCACATGGAGACTGAGCTGTGCACATCTGCTTCATATTTGTGGGGGTCTCCGTCCAGCCTGAGTATGCTTTGGTTGGTAGATCTGTCTCTGTGAGCCCTCAAGGATCCAGGTTAGTTGTCTCTGTTGGTCTTCCTGTGGAGTTATTATTCCCTTCAGGGCCTTCAATCTTTCCCTGACTATTCCATAAGAATCCCAGATCTCCAACCAACGTGAGTCTCTGCATTTGTTTCAGTCAGCTTCTGGGTGGAGCCCCTTAGAGACTCCTCTCTGCAAGCATAATAGAATATTGTTAATATTGTCATAAATTGGTGCTTGCCCATGGGATGGGTCTAAAGTTGGGTTGGTTATTTGTTGGCCATTCCCTTAGTCTCTGCTTCATCTTTGTCCCTGCATTTCTTTTAGACAGGACAAAATTTGGGTCAAAATTTTTTGGGTGGATGAGGACCTTATCTCTCCACTGGGGGTCATGCTTGGCTACAGGTAGTGGCCTCTTCAGGTTCTATATCTCCACTGTTATGTGGTTCAGCTAATGTCATGAGCATTGACTCATGGAAACCTTCCCCATCCCAGGTCTCTGGCATGCCCTAGAGATCCTCCTCAACCATGGCATCTGCAGAGTTCCACTTATTCTTCTGGCCCTCTCCCCACACCTGATCTTGATGCCTCCATTCCCCTCCCAATCCCCTCTCTGACCCCTCTCTATGCCTCCTATGACTATGTTATCCTCCCTTCTAAGTAAGATTCAAGCATCCTTGACTTCTTTCTGGTTTAGCTTCTTTGGGTTTGTTGAGTGTATTGTGGGTATCCTGCACTTCATGGCCAATATCCACTTATCAGTGAATACATACCATGCCTATTCTTTTGGGTCTGAGATACCTCACTCAGGATATTCTCTAGTTCCATCCATTTGCTTGCAAAACTCATGAGATGCCTGTTTTTAATAGCTGAATAGTATTCCATTGTGTAAATAAACCATATTTTGTGTATCCATTCTTCGGTTGAGGGACATCTAGGTTGTTTCCAGTTTCTGGCTAATATGAATAAAGCTGCTGTGAACATAGTGGAGCAAGTGTCTTTGTGGTATGGTGAAGCATCTTTTGGGTACACATCCAGGAGCAGAATAGCTGGGTCTTCAGGTAGAACTATTCCCAATTTTTTGAGAAACTGCCAGATTGATTTACTATTGTTTGTTCAATTTATCTTATTTTCATTTTATTTAAATATGTTCTCTCTTTTTACCATATAAATTCTTTGCTTTTAGTTTAGGATTTTTATTGGATTCCTAGAGTGCTAACATGTGGATTTCTTCATGTGTGTCTGTTTTTGATGCATTTTCTTGGGCTGTTTTCCTTCTTTTTGTTGTTGTTGCTATTGTCATTGCTACCATATTCAAACGTGTGTTTTTATGTTTTATCTAGTTTTATTTTACTTTACCATTATCTCTTGGCAGCCCATTGATTTTTCTAGAGAAAAAAATTATGTGGATCTGGATTGGAAGGTAGTTGGGGAACAACTGAGAGGAGTAGAGGAAAAAACATACTAATAAAGATACATTATATAAGTGAAAACATTTACCAAATAAAATAAAATAAATAAAATAAGGTAAATAAGAAAATAAAGAGTAGTGAGATGGTTCACTAATTAAGAGCACATGTGCCTATTGTAGATGTTTTGTGTCTAGTCACAGATTACAGTTATCTGTAACTCCACTTTGAAGGGATATAGCACTCTTTTAGGACTCTAAAGGCACCAGGCACATACAGGTGGCACATACAGACTCAAATACATAAAATTAAAATATTAAGCAAATAAAATAACTCTTCCTAGAGAATATCCAAAGGAAAGTTAAGAATAAATGAATAAAAAAATAAATGAATAATATGAAGGCTCAGATATGTTGTATAAATTTTCTGTTTTTCCATTATTTGTTTACATAAATATTTTAATGCCAATAGGTTTGGTTACAGAGTGTGCAGGGAGAGGTCTAATAAAACAGAAGGACCTTATAGCCTTGTTTCACATTAGTATGTTGTATTCCTCTGAACTTAATTTGATAGTTCTCAAAGTTGGTTGTCAATGAACATTATAGTTCAAAGAGTAAAATATATATATTAAAAAACTGAAAATTTATATAGAAACAGAATAGTCTGTTTTCTACTACTAAAAAGATCATGTCATGGGCTAAATTTGTTACCCCAAAATTTTTATTTTGGTTTATGATGTTGGAAATGGAAACTTTGCTATACTTGATTACAGCATTGCAGGCAGAGTATTTCATATCACAGATGACATATGAATAGATATGTGTCCTACTCTTGCTCTCTATTTCTATGAAGTTAGTGATTCAATTTTTGGGTTATATTCATTTGATTTCTAAGTACAACCAACTCTCAAAGACCCCATGTTTATCACTGCAGCTAGGTTAAGCGTTTAATCTCTTAATATCTCATTATGTATGTTTAAGTCATGAGTTTAAGAATGAAACCATATTCCAACATCAGAACTATTGAAGGTTTTCTAATATGGAATATAGAATGCAATAAAAAGATATTTAACTAAGCTATATAAATAGAGAAGAACAAACAGGAAGGTGTCTGTGGTAACATTAGCAATGGGTATAATCAGTAACATTAAAGACAAAAGACACCAGAGTTTATTCTATGTTTGTTAATATATTGTGTTTTATGGGGAAAAAGGTTAAAATTTGAACCCATTATTCCATGCATACAAGAATTGAAAAACAAAAGGAATACATGAGAGACAGTTAGAACAGTTTTCATGCTGGTTGAGTATGATATTAGCATCAGATCAGGCTAAGATTGAGAGTTCTATGTGGTAATAGATTCAATTCAAGATAACACTACAAATTTCTACTGGCTTGATACAGGTAAGGTGGTCATGAATGACATATTTACAGATCTGTGGATGTTTCTGGATTAGTACACATGACTATTATTTCTTATCTGTTGACTAAGACTATTTAGAAACAATAAAACACCAAAACAAATGCAGGTATCTAGCACCTAGATTTTTGTTTCTAACATTTTCCTGCAAAAAGTAAGATTTCTTGGATAAATGTTAGATTTTAGAATGAGGGGATAAATGAACAATATGAGCCCAGAGCATTTCATAGTGGCAAAAAATAATGAAGTTCACTTTAAAAGATCAAGTCACAACAAAACTGCAATAGTGGGCTGTGTCAGAAGTACAGAAGGGGAAACCAAAGTGAGTTCAAAGGTGAAAGTTATGGACATGTGAACAACAAAGATTTTGGTTATAATACAATGAAAAAAAGAAATAATCAGAAATCTATGGTGATATAAAAATAATTGAACGCATAAAAATATTTTCTACCCCATAGGAGAATTACATGTAACTTTTTTCAAAGTGTGAAATGCATGATTAACTTCATATCTTAAATTATAACATGGTAGACCAGAACAATTAACGTAGATTTAAAATGAAGACAACCAAGAAACATCTTCTTACTAGGCAGGATAGCTGAATATGTTATGAATCATGTTGATGTGTACCCATAGAAACTGTGACATACTTCAATTTTACTCCTGTAGCTTTCTTTCTAAATCTCCATAAATCTAGCCTATTGAATATAGGTAGATTTCAGCAGAATTCAGCTCAGGAACATTCTTGTAAAACCTTACTCATTCTCCTTCTCAAAACCTTTGATGTCATCAGAATCAGAGTGATATCACAAGATGAGGAAGCACTGTTACCTAAAGAAATTCAGGTAACAATTATCAAAAGCAGGAATATATTGAATATTTTTACTTTGTTTTTGCTTAGCAAACACTGTACCTCTTAGCTGTACCTTTTTTTTTTTTTTTTTTTTTTGGTTTTTGGTTTTTGGTTTTTGGAGACAGGGTTTCTCTGTATAGCCCTGGCTGTCCTGGAACTCACTCACTTGGTAGACCAGGCTGGCCTGAAACAAAACTTTTTTTTTCCCATGAGACTTGCCAAGAAAGCCTCACGGAATTCAAACTCAGACAGGAGAAGGCACGCCTGCCCTCTGCTGGCAGAGGCCTAAGGGCTGCACCACAGCGCTCTCACTTCTAAGCTGTATCTTGAGACCTCTCATAACTATGCCCATTGTGTTAAAGCTTGTCTTTAACAACATCAACATGTTGGAAGCCAAAGTACATAGCTTGAAACTGAAAATGAACCCCCAGACAGAGTTATTAATTTAACAGGCTGGCAAGCCAAGGATGGGTAAGATTCTGCATAGAGCCTTACCAATCTAAGACATAACTGCATTGCTTTTGGTAATGCATATTTCATGATAGGTAAGGAAGGTATTCTTGTCAGAATGACCTAAGACAGGCTCAGTCTTGTTTATGAAATAAAAAAGGGAGAAAGGTAGAGAGCTTTTGGGGCTGTTTGGCAACAATTTCACATGGAACAAGGACAAGGAAGTGACTTCAGGCAGGAATCTGACATTAGGCTAGAACAAAGAAGTAATTTCAGGCAGGAATCTAAATATTAGGCTAGATATTAGGCTAGAACAATGAAGTCAGCTTCAGACATGAAATTGACTTTGGGCCAGGACAGGGAAGTAGGCTCAGATATTTTGGTCATCCTGATAAGTTCTTAGAAACAGTGATGATAGGCGTGTTCACAGGACTTTGTTTACTGCCTTGCTTGTTCTTTGACTATTTGTGTTTATTGTCTTTCTTGTTCCTTGACTATTAGCATCTATTGTATTGCTAGTTCCTCACCCTAGAACTGACCTTAATACTTGCATGTAATTAAAATGGTATAAACGTGAAAAGGAGGAGGGGGGATAATATAGGGGGTTTCTAGGGAGGGGAAATGATGAAAGTGGATAACATCTGAAATGTAAATAAATGAAGTATACACCTCCTCAAAAAAGAAAAGAAATACAGATGTACACAATCAAACTTGAAGGAATTGAACAAAAACATCTAGGATGTTAAAATGAAAATAGAATCAATAAAGGAAACTCAAAGAGAGATACCCATGGAGATTGAAAACCTAGAAAAGAGAACAGGAGTCATAGAAGCAAGAACCACAAACAGAATACAAGAGATGGAAGAGAGAATCTCAGTAGCAGAAGATACATTGAAGACATTGACACAGCAGTCAAGGAATATACAAAAAGCAAAATGTTCCTATTTCAAAACATTGAAGAAATCCAGGACCCAATGAAAAGACCAAACCTAAGAATAATAGGTAGAGAAGAGTGAAGACGTCCAACTCAAAAGACCAGCAAACATCTTCAACAAAATTATAGAAGAAAACTTTCATAACATAAAGAAAAAAAGTCTATGAGCATACTAGAGAACTACAGAATACCAAACAGATGGGACCAGAAAAGAAATTCCACTCATCACATAATAATTAAATCATCAAATGCAAAGAACAAAGAAAAAATATTTAAAGCAGTAAGGGAAAATGTTCAAGTAGCATATAAAGGAAGACCTATCAGAATTACACCAGACTTCTGAACAGAGACTCAAAAATTTAGAAGATCCTGGGCAAATGGAGGAGTTAGAGAGAAGACTGAAGGAGCTCAAAGGGTTTGTGGCCCCATGTGGAGAGCAACAGTACCAACCAACCAGTGCTACCAGGGTCTAAACCACCAGCCTTGGAGCACATAGGGAGGGACCCATGGCTTTAGCTGTGTGTGTAGCAGAAGATGGCCTTGTTGGGCATAGTTGGGAGAAGAGGTCCTCGGTCCCATGAAGGCTGGAAGTCCCCAGGGTGGGGAAATTTGAGGGTGGGGAGGTGGAAATGAGTGGGTGAGTGGGGGCACATCCTCATAGAAGCAGAAGCAGGAGGAGGGGGGATGGGTTTGGGGGTTCCTGGTTGTGGGGGGGGGGAAATGGGGAAAGAGAATAACATCTGAAATGTAAATAAAATATCCATTTTAAAATATTATAAAAAAATAAAAAGAGAACATCTTGGGCAGGTCTCATACAGACTATGAGAACAAAAAAGCCAGTTCAGGCTACTAAACCCAACAAGTCGCAATTACTATAGATGGACAAATGAAAATTTGTAAAGACAAAACCAAATTTACAAAATATCTTTCCACTAATCCAGCCCTACAGAGGATAATAGAAGGAAAAGTACAACACAAGGAGGGAAAGTGCGTCCCTCCAAAAAGCAATAAATTAATCTTTTCACAGCAAACCTGAAAGAAGAGAAACAAATGAACATAACTCCACCTCTAACAACAACAATAATAGGAACCAACAATCATTGGTACCTACTATCTCTCAACATCAATGGACTCAATTCCCCAATAAAAAGACATAGACTAACAGCCTGAGCAATCATTGGTACCTGCTATCTCTCAACATCAATGGACTCAATTTCCCCCAAAAAGACATAAGCTAACAGCCTGGATACCTAAATAGGATTCAGAATGTTGCTGCATATAAGAAATACACATCAGAGACCAAGACAGACATTAGCTCGAAGTAAAAAGTTGGGAAAACATTTTTCTAGCAAATGGTCACAAGAAACACGCTGGAGTAGCCATTCTAATATCCAACAAAATAGACTTTCAACAAAAATTTATCAAAAAAGATGGTGAAGAACACTATTTACTCATCAAAGGAAAAATCTATGAAGATGAACTCCCAATTCTTATCATCTATGTCCCAAATGCAAGGGCACCTACATTTGTAAAAGAAATTTTACTAAAACTCAAAGCACACATTGAAACTCACACAATAATAGTAGGAGATTTCAACATCCCACTCTCATCAATATACAGATCATGGAAAGAGAAACTAAACAGAGACACAGTGAAACTAAAAGAATTTATGAACCAAATGGATTTAACAGATATTTATAGAACATACCAACCTGAAACATAAGAATAAAACTTCTCAGCACCTCATGGTACCTTTTCAAAAATCAACAATATACTCAGATACAAAATAAACCTTAACAGATACAAGAACATTGAATTGATCCCGTGTAATCTATCAAATCCCTACAGACTAAGGCTGGTCTGCAATAGCAACAAAAAGAACAGAAAGCTCACATACACATGGAAGCTGAACAACTATCTACATAATGATAACTTGGACAGGGAAGAAATAAGAAAAGAAATTAAAGACATTTCAGAATTTAATGAAAATGAAGGGACAACATATCCAAACTTATAGGACACATGAAAGCAGTCCTAAGAGGAAAACTCATAGCTCTGAGTGCCTTCATAATTGTAGAGATTATATACTAACAACTTAACATCTCTGAAAGCTCTAGAAAAAAAAGAAGCAAATACACCCAAGAGGAGTAACCAGCAGGAAATAATCAAATTCAGGGCTGAAATCAACCAAGCAGAAACAAAGAGAACTACACAAAGATTCAGCAAAACTAGGAGCTGGTTCTCAGAGAAAATCAACAAGATAGATAAAACTTTAGCCAGTCTAACCAGAGGGCACAGAGACGGTATCCAAATTAAAATCAGAAATGAAAAGAGAGACATAATAACAGAAACTGAGGAAATTAAAAAATAATCAGATCCTCATACAAAAGTCTTTACTCAGCAAAACTGGAAAAACAGGATGAAATGGATGGTTTTCTCACCAAATACTAGATATCAAAGTCAAATAAGAAAATCAGAATCAGATAAACCATCTAAAGAGTCCCATAACCCACAAGTAATAGAAGCAGTCATTAGAGGTCTCCCAACCAAAAAAAGCCCAGGGCCACATGGTTTTAGTCCATAATTCTCTCAGACCTTCAATTCTCTCAGACCACCAATATTTCTCAAACTATCCCATAAAATAGAAACAGAAGGAACACTACCAAATTCTTTCTATGAAGCCACAGTTACACTAATACCTAAAACACACACCACACACACACACACACACACACACACACACACACACACACACACACACACAGACACACACACACATAAACCCAACAAAGAAAGAGAACTGCAGACCAATTTCTCTTATAAGTATCAATGCAAAAATACTCAATAAAATTTTTACAAACTGAATCCAAGAACACATCAAAATGATCATCTACCATGATCAAGTAGGCTTTATCTCAGGAATGTAGGGATGGCCCAATAGATGAAAATCCATCCATGTAATCCACAATATAAAAAAAACTCAAAGAAAAAAAAACACATGATTATCTAACTAGATGCTGAAAAAGCCTTTGACAAAAAACAACAAGCATTCATGTTAAAAGTATTGGAAAGGTCAGGAATTCAAGGTACATGCCTAAGTAAGATAAAAGCAATATACTGTAAACCAATAGCCAACATCAAACTAAATGAAGAGAAACTCAAGGCAATCCCATTAAAAATCAGGGACAAGACAATGCAGTCAACTCTCTCTCTACCTATTCAATATAGTATTCGAAGTTCTAGCCAAATAAATTAGACAACAAGAAGAGATCAAAGGGATACAAATTGGGAGGGAGAAAATCAAGATATCACCATTCGGAGACAATATGATAGTACATATAAGCGACCCCAAAAATTCTACTGGAGAGCTTCTACAGCTGATAAACAGCTTTCTCAAAGTGGATGGATATAACATTAACTCTAACAAATCAGTAGCCTTTCTCTACTCAAAGGACAAAAGTGTTAAAAAAGAAATTATAGAAACAACAGCCTTCACAATAGTCACAAATAGTATAAAATATCTTGATGTGACCCTAAACAAGAAAATGAAAGATCTGTATGACAAGAATTTCAAATCCCTGAAGAAAGAAACTGAAGATCTCAGAAGATGAAAAGACTTCACATGCTCATGGATTGGCAAGATTAATATAGTAAAAATGGCCATCTTATCAAAAGCAATCTACAGATTCAATGCAATTCCCATCAAAATTCCATTTCAATTATTCATAGATTTAGAAAGAGCAATTCTCAAATTCATTTCTAATAACAATAAAACCTAGGATCGCAAAAACTATTCTTGACAATAAAAGAATGTCAGGCATCACCATCACTGACCTCAAGATGTATTAAAGAACAATCATGGTAAAAACCTAAATGGTATTTGTACAGAGTCAGGCTAGTAGATCAATGGAATAGAATTGAAGACCCAGAAATTAACCCACATACTTATGGTCACTTGATCTTTGACAAAGGAGCTAAAACCATCCAGTGGAAAAAAGACAGCACTTTTAACAAATGATGCTAGTTTAACTGCATCATTGAATGCAAAATTGCTCGATTTCTTATCTTTATATACAAAGCTCAAGTCTAAGTGGATCACAGACCTCCACATAAAACCATATATGCTGTATCTAGTAGAAGAGAAAGTGGGAAAAAGCCTAGAATACATGAGCACAGGAGAAAATTTCCTGAACAGATCACAGATGGCTTATGCTTTAAGATCAAAAATCGACAAATAGGACCACATAAGAATTTCAAAGTTTCTGTAAAGCAAAGGACACTGTCAATAGGAGAAAATGACAGTGCACAGATTGGGGAAGGATATTTACCAATACTACATCTGATAGAGGGCTAATATCAAGTATATACAAAAACTTCAAGAAATTAGACTCCAATCAAATAATCCTATTTAAACATGGAATACAGAGTTACACAAAGAATTCTCAACTGATCAATCTTGAGTGGTTGAGAAGTGCCTAGTGAAATATCCAACATTTTTAGTCATCAAATGAAATGAAAATCAAAATGATCCTGAGATTCCACCTCACACCAGTCAGGATGGCTAAGATAAAAAACTCAGGTGACAGCAGATGCAGGCAAGGATGTGGAGAAAGATGAACACTTCTTCATTGTTGGTGGGATTGCAAGCTGGTACAATCACTTTAGAAATCAGTCTGGCAGTTTCTCAGAAAATTGGACATAGTATTATTACCTGAGGACTCAGCTATACCACTCCTGGGCATACACCTAAAACATGATCCAACATATAACAAGGACACATGCTCCACTATGTTCATAACAGCCTTATTTATAATAGCCAGAAACTGGAAAGAACCCAGAAGTCCTTCAATGGAGGAATAAATACAGAAAATGTGGTACATTTACACAATGGAGTATTACTCAGCTATTAAAAACAATGAATTCTTGAAATTCTTAGGCAAATGGATGGAACTAGAAAATATCATCCTGAGTGAGGTAACCCAATCACAAAAGAACACACATAGTATGCATTCACTGATAACTGGATATTAGCACAAATGCTCAGAATGCCAAAGATATAATTCACAGACCACATGAAGCTCAAGAAGAAGGAGGACCAAATTGGGGATGCTTTGGTCCTTCTTAGAAGGGGAAACAAAATAATCATGGGAGGAAATACAGAAAAAGTGTGGAGCAGAGACTGAAGGAACGGCCATCTAGAGACTGCCCCACTTGGGGATCCATCCCATATACAGACACTATTGTGGACACTATAAGTGCATGCTGAAAAGAGCCTGATATAGCTGACTTTTGAGAGGCTCTGCCAGAGGCTGACAAATATAGAGGGGATGCTTGCAGCCAACCATTGGACTGAGCACAAGGTCCCCAATGAAGGAATTAGAGAAAGGACTGAAGGAATTGAAGTTGTTTGTAACCCTGTAGGAAGAACAACATCAACCAACCAGACCCCCCCCCCCAGATTGCCCAAGGACTAAACCTCTTACCAAAGAGTACACATGAAGGGATCCACAGCTCTAGCCACATATGTAGCTGAGTATTGCCTTGTTGGGCATCTGTGGGAGGAGAGGCCTTTGGCCTTATGAAGGCTCAATTTTCCATTTTAAAATTTTGATTGCAGGGAGGAGGGAGTGTGTGAGTGGTTGGGGGGAACACCCTCATAGAAACAGGAAGAGGAGAGCTGGGGTAGGGGGTTTCCTGGAGAAAACCAGGAAAGGGGATAACATTTGAAATGTGAATAGAGAAAATATCCAATAAAAAGGAAATAATATGGCAATAATCAATAATATAATTTTGTGATCTTTTCCATAAAATTACAATAAGTAATATATATGTATGTCACTATGGCAAAATAACTAAAGCAGTACATTTCAAACATCTTAGTCAATATGATATGTCTGTGCAATGAAAGGAATAAGAAGACATGTAATTTCTCAGTAGATAAAGACTCGCAAAAATCCAACAACTCTTTATATTAAAAATTCTGAAGAAACCAGATATAAAGGAATACTCTTCAGAACAGTTATAACTCCATGACAAGCATGGAGATGATGCCATAGTGGGTGGGAAAAGATGGAAGTGTTTGGTTATAAGATCTGGTGGGTGACCACTTTATTCATTTGGACTCTCAATAGCAGATACTCAAATCACTTACATAAAATGGCACAATCGACCCAAAAGATGTCTTAGAAAGGAAAAGTACCTGTTGCCAAACCTAAAGACGTAAACTAGATCCTCAGGTCTCACATAGGGGAAGAAAAGAATAGACTCCTGCAATTTTTCCTGATACTCATACGCATACAATAGCACATGTTCACACATGTGTGAATATAGACAAATAAAGTGTCATACTATTTGCTCATAACCTCCACACACCCTCCAGTATACACTAACTACTCTCTAGATTGTTTCTAAGACTTAATACATAAATACTTTAAATGTTGTTTAGGAAATAATTCTAAGAAAAATGTTTTTATGTTGGGTATAGATGGACGTTTTGTCAAGTATTTCCCACCTGTGTCTAGCTTCCTTTTATGATATAAAATCCATACTAAGAACATGATAAATGGACCCGAATATTGATAAACATGTATGTATGAGTGTGATTGTACATGTAAGTGATTCTATCCTGACTTACAAAGTCTGCTTATTATTATATAAAATAACTGTTATCTGAATTGTCAAGGATCTTTGTAATATCTTCAAATAGTTGTTTACCATTTGTGTTATTTCTCATATTTGTTTTTTCTTTGGAGAAAATTACATTTCTCTTTCAACAAATATGGATTAAACTGAAATTGCTTTTTAATTTTTGAAAGAGAACTAGTTTAAATTCACTAGACTGTTAATAACACACTAGAACAAATTACTCATTTAAACAGAACAGTATTCCACTCAAATATACAAATTCTTATAATGGTCAAGCTTTAATAGTCAACAGAGATAAATTCTGTTTGGATTCATTAGTTTTGTATGTAAGTTGGAGTCTGCAGTTCAGAGAACAGAGAGGCTGACTGCAGCACGTTTACTGCTGCACCTGAGCACAAAGCATGAACAGAATCGTAAAATGGCAAATTGGGTGTTCAGATGCCAAACTGCAAGAGCAGATTGCTATTTACACCTGCAATTACAGTTCAAAGCACACACTGGATCACAGGCTCTGCACAGATGTGAAGTCAATCTTTGCAGCTGCAGCCTGTCTGGAGGCATTTACACCCTTAATGGCACGCAATGAGGTCTCCTACACATGACCATGACTACAGTGATCTGAGTGCTTTAGAGCTGCGATTGGAGCCTGGAGTCTCCATGACCTACATATAATGCGAATTTTCTGGGGAAGAATTATGTCATCTGGAATTTGAGAGGACCTCTGACTATCCTTAATGAAAGCTTATGTTGATCAAGAGAAGAAAGTTCATGTTATTCCATTCACTTAGTGCTGTGTATATAAATCTGTAAACACTTGCATAGTGAGTACAAGGTCTTGGGTTCAAGTACCATTATTACCACAGAAAAATGAAATTCGGCATGAGGAAATAACTGTGTATGCTGGATAGAATCATGTAACCAGGCCCTCAGCGTGTGAATCAAAAGTCAGAAAGTAGAACCACACAGGACACAGAAACAAGCAGGAGGTTTTTGAAAGTCATTTCTTATGTACTGCAAATCATTATTCCCAGAATAGAAGCCAAGGAAAGCACATAACTCATTTCAAATAGAAGCAAGCAGAACAGGTTTGGAACTGACTAATTTAGATGTTTCACAAAGGACAGCATGACAATATATGAAAATACCTTCTGAGAGTAATATTGCATTTATAGAGTGGTGTGATCAGCCAGCTTTAATTAAAAATTAAAAACTGGCAAAAAATATTCCCAAACAAAAAAGCCTCATGACACTACACTGCTTGTTTTCTAAAGACTGACAATGATCATAGTTTAGTTTTGCTGCAGGGACCTTGATTATACCACTGAGATATTCTCTATTTAGGAAAGGATTGACTTTTTCAAGCTCCTTGGTGTATCACCAGATGTCAGATCTTAACAAGAATTTCTTCCACCTGCCACCTGCATTGTTTGGTATCAGATTCCTTCCCTTGAGCCAGGAATATTGAAGCTTGTCCTCTCAGCTACTTTGGGAAGTGATTTTGATCATTTTTTAAGGCAGAAATCTCCCCTCTGGACTCATTGGTAGGACTCTATTCCCATGGCTATGCAAAGTATCTATTCCTACTAGGCAGTCTTCACTTTCCTCTACAAATCCTTCTCCGTATGTTCTTACATGACCCTTAAAGCATGCCTGAGTCTCCAGCTGAAAGACAGTATCATATCTAAAAGACACTGGAAGTCAACTATTACTATCTCATACTTGGATATTAAATATAGGACCTAAAACTCTCACTAGTCTAGGAATGAGTCATTATAAGGCCACTCAGTCTGCACCATTTGCACAGCCTGGTTGGGGGTGCTTGTAACTCCTATCCTGACAGATGAAGACTCTGTGCATTAGCAGGTGCTAGTTCCCAAACTGGAATTCTCCCATTAGGGTACATACTAAGTGTCTTGTGAAACTTTAAAGAATGGCTATCATTGGACACTTCAGAAACCCTGTGCTAAAGAGCTGCTAGCTATTCACAGGTGTACATGAATCTGGTCAGGGAAAAAGACTGACATCACAGAAGAGGGGCATAATGTTTAGCCTAAATTTGATAGTAATTGGTAACTCAGAACTGAGATGGGCATGATGACAAAACAGACACACAAGAGAAACGAAGACTATTGTGTCGGAGTAGCAGACAGTAGCTAAGGATGAGAAAAAATCTAAGGTGGCTGATAGAAAAGGAAAAGGATTTGCTTTAGAGGCAGGAATCATCACTTATAACACTAGAAAGTGAAGGGCCACTATCCTGAAGGAGATACAAAAAAGTGTATTTCAGCCATGTAACAGTGGAGTACCTTAGAAGTCATGAAGAACCAGAGAGATTCCCTTCAGGTCAGGCCATGCTGCTCTAGCTGAAGGCTGCTGGTTGATAGCCTGGAACTACACAGCAACAGGTCTTTGTTTTCTGTTTATATGGCATGTACTTCCTAAAATTGTCCACAGAGGTGTTGTCATGTGGCTTTTAACTGGATACCATTTCTTTAGCCATGACTCTGGCCAACCTTGGGATAACTCTGAAGACCTAATGAACTTGAAAGCACAGATTACACAAGACTCTTGTTATGACTGAATCAGGGACCAACTCCTCTCACCAAACCTGAGCCCTATTTGTATTTCCTTCTATTATCCTCCTCCTGTCTTCTTCTGTGTTTTCCTTTGTTTGTTTGTTTGTTTGTTTGTTAGCTGGCCTCCAACTTACATTCTTTCTGCTTCCATCCTCCAAGTACTGATACTACATGACTGGTTTATCATGCCTAACTAAAGGATCACCTGCTTCTTGCTGTGTTCATTCACACTTTATTTTCTTTCTTATAAAAAGGCCTTCTCTAATGAAGTCTCTGAATGACACACTTTCTGAAGACCTATTTTTTAAGAAATTTGATTTCTAGTACTTTTCAGCAATTAGAAGTGACTGGGTGTTCTATATGAATAAGGTAGAGGGAATATTCTACAGCCAAATATCATGTCATTTTCAGAATGTTTGATAATATACAAAATTTTTCATGAAGTAATTTTGAGGGAAAATGAAGTAAGAGTGAAGAAAAGAGAAAGGGAATGTAAAAATAAGGGGGGAAGAAATGGAGAGAAGTAAAAAGTAAACAGAGAATGAAGAAGGGAGAATGTCTGGAGAGAAGCATGGATGGTGGGAAGGAGAAAGCAAAGAAAGAGTAGTGGTGAATCAACAAGTCACTACATTTCTTGCATCTTAGTAGAACCTAGGCCAGTTTAGGAGATTACGGTTTGCCCTCTGCTTTTACTTTCTTGAATACTTGACAAATAATGTGCAGTGGTATTTAATTGTAAAGGGTTATGCAAATGGACTTCTCAGCGCCTGGTCTGAGAGCATAGCAAGTCACAGTATTATCTCATAAATGTGTGACAATTTTAAGTACAGGTAAAATATATTTCGTATGTATGTCTATTATCAACAGTATGTGATTGTCACTGAAGTGTTTGTATTATTTTGTTTTCAGATAGAGCCTTACTTTACAATTATGAGTGAGCTGTACTGAAACTCATTGTGTATACCAGACTGGTCTCAAATTTGTATTAACCCTCTAGCTTCAACTGTCCACATGCTAGGATTACAGGTATGTAACATCAGATCCAGAGATCCATTGTAATCATCACTGATTGTAAAACTATAATGGAATATTGACTCATGATTTTGAATTATGTACCTAGCTAATTTTTCAAAGCTCACAGCCGTTTAATCTGTCTTTGGAATCAGAGGTGTACATATCGCTCTTCTTACTATGATAAGTTGCAGAGTGCTATGTTGCATGAAACTGCCCCTGTTCTGTGACTGCATCTAATTTACAGCAATGGCTCTTTGGCCAATAGGGTCCATGCTTCTATATGTATGGGCTGGACATACTGTTTTATTGACAATTTTTACCCATATTCCATCATATTCATGACTCTTTTTCTGATTTGATGTTTTATACTCTTGTTTTTTCTCCAATGCTACCATTTAACCTTGAACCCAATAGAAAGAGAGGTAGATAAAAAGGTGGTGTGTATGCATCTGTGTGTACATGCGTGTATTTAAGAGGCAAAGTACTTGTTTTTGCTTTTTTTTTTTTTTTAAAAAAAACAATTCCCTCAATTTATTCTAAATTCAAAAGATCCTTTATTTTGAGCAACTGGTGATGTGATGTCTGCTTAAGTGATTGCTTTATACACACTGGTGCTAGTGATTGACACAGGATGATAAACCCTGGTAGCCAAAATAGAATCTTCTAACAGCTGTTGTTAAATGAACCAAGAAAGAAAAGGATTAAAATATCCTGCCACTGTGATCCCAAGATGAGGATACATAGTGACAGAGCAGAAGAGGACCAGGGAGATGAGGTATTAACTAGCTTTCTATTTTTGTTACCATATAAGACTAGATGGCTCTGCATCTGGAAGGCAAATCCCATTCATATTATGTATTTCCTAAAGCTCTTTTGATTTTTTCAGGTGTCACACGCTATACTGAATCACCACATGCATTCTTTCTCTTTTGTTCACTTCTCTTTTAGAGTTTCCCTCAGTAAAACCAGATTCACCTCAGCAAATAGAAGATGAGATGCGATATATACTACTGAAAATGAAACCATGTCTTCCTTGCTTCTAGCAATTGATTTGTAACTCTATTCACATTTACTTTTCGTTTTTATTTGATGCTACTTGGTCCTTGAAAAACCACACCAATAACTTGCATGCCAAATATAGGCATCAAAGAAATACAAATCTGATAAGGATCAAATCTGGGTGAAAAGTTAATGAAGTAGTTTATTAGCTAACTCATGCCACTGTGAGTAGATGTCTCATGTTATGTAGTGAATTTCAAGACCCAAAAGCAGCTGGTCTCTTGTTAGCAGTCTTGAATGCAGACCACAACAATGACTTCAAACGTGTGCTGAGGCTACCAGCAGTTCTGACCCCAATGAACCAGGATGGTGAAGAAAGTTTGGGTTTATTCTGGAATCTATGCTTCAAATGTAAACATAACAGGGCCGGGCATGTTGCAAGCAGTCAATTCCTTTTTCTCTGTGGTTAGAATTAGCTGTACTTTACACAGAAGCTATTTGTCCTCAATGAAAGCAAACATATTTAGCACACATCAAACTATTAGCTGCAAGAGGACTAAATTATGTATGTTCATTAAGTGTTCAAATTCTCCATATGATAAAAAAGTAATTAATAAAAATATTGTTTAAAAATGTCTCTGTGTGTGTGCATGTATGTATGTGCAGGTATACATGCATTTGTGTGATTCACTTAGAAAGAAAATAAGAAATAATCAAGAACTGAATGACTGGCATAATAATATCATAAATATACATAATGTTTGAAGTGAAAATTGAGGAGACTCTCGTGGTAAGTGCCTTGTACAGTATTCTAGGTCAAACATTTCTAAAATATTCAAATAGCTGACTCACTCTCTGTCTGGTTTTGCCCTTCAAATAGATATTTTGGGGGACTCTACCTATCAAAAACTTAAGAGATCAGTGAGACTGGAAATAAACTCATTTCAGGAAAGTGCCAAGAATTTTACAAAACCAAATAAATCAAAGAGAGAATATGAAGGAAGCAGACAGCAACTTAGTACCATGGTGGACTCAGAATTTTTTTCATGCATCTTTAAGTGTTACTAGCTAAAAGTAAGACACAAAGTATTAAAACATGAGAACTCAGTTTCTTTATACCTCATCACTACCAATACTCTGTGCTAAGCATCACTTCAATTATTCACAAATTAAAACACATAATATCTAACCACATCATTACCTGACTCATCAGAAGACTAGGAAATGCTGAGGATCACAGGTGAGGCCACAACATCTGCCCCAACTCCCAGAGTAACTGGAACCCGCAGGATCCTGGGACACAGGAACAGTGTGGAATCGGTGCCTCTGGCTGGGTTGGAATTCCTGCATTCCTGTAATCCTGGGAATTTCAGACCTGGGAGTCAGACTCTGGGTGTTGTAGGAGTGGATGCAGAGCCAGCCCCCCAGGTCTGCTCCAATTCAGGTTCAATCCAGAAGGAACCCATAAATGGGTCCCTGACTCTGAAATGCCAAGATCACAGGAATGCAGGAACCCCAAACCAACCAGAGGCACCGGTTCCATCCTGTTTGAACCTACATCTGGAGCAGATCTGGGGCACTGGCTCTATACTCACTCTTAAAACACCAAGAGAAAGCCCAACTCCCAGGTGCTCTGACAAATTCAGGTTCACAAATGAGGCTACAACATCTGCCCCAATACCTGGAGTAACTGGGACCCCTGGGATACAGGGATGCAGAAACCTCCACACAGCCAGTGGCGTGGGATCCTTCCAATGTTAACCAGTGCCTGGAGCAGACCTGGGTAATTGGCTCTGCATCAACTCCCACAAGACCCAGGGAAAGCTTGACTTCCAGGTGCTCTGACAAGGATCACAGGATCACAGGATCACAAGATCACAGAGGAATTTGAACTCTCAGATCAAACATACCCAGGATCACTGGAGCTCTGACAGACTCAAAATCTCAGTTGAGGCCACATCTTTCCAAACACCCAGCATTACTGGGACCTCCACAGGAATTAGGGAAACATGGACTCCCACCTATCCAGAGACATGGGTTCCTTCCAGCTTGCACCTGTGCCTGGAGTAGACCCAGGGCTCTGGCTCCCCAACTACTCCTGCAACACCCAGAGAAAGCTTGACTTCCAGGATTTCTGACACAACAGGATCTCAGGAAGTTAGTCACACGAAGATTTTAGGATCCTAGAGGCAGCTTGTCTCCCAAGATCACTGACACAGCCAGGATCTCAGGATCACAGGATCCAAGAATCATAAGATCGCAGAGAGAGAGAGAGAGAGAGAGAGAGAGAGAGAGAGAGAGAGAGAGAGATGGACTCCTAGGAGTTCTGATACAAGGAACACAGGAGGGACAAACACCAGATAGAGACAGCCAGGGCAGTTAGCACTAGAGATATCTAGTTGGTGAGAGGCAAGCACAAGAACGTAAGCAACAGAAACCAATGACATCAGAACCTAGTTACCTGACATTAGAACCTAGTTCTCTTACCACACCAAACCCAGGATACCCTAACACACTTAAAAAGCAAGATTCAAATCTAAAATCTCATCTCATGATTATGATAGAAGAATTTAAGAAGGACATAAATAACTCACTTAAAGAAATACAGGAGAACATCAGTAAACAAGTAGAAGCCAAACCAAAAATCTCTTAAAGAAATACAAAAAAAAAAAAAAAAAAATACAAAGAAATAGGTAAAGGAATTGAATAAAACCATACAGGATCTAAAAATAGAAATAAAAACATTAAAGAAAACAGAAAGGGAAATAACTCTGGAGATGGAAAACTTAGGAAAGAGATCAGGAGCCACAAATGCAAGCATCACCAAGAGAATACAAGAGATAGAAGAAAGAATCTCAGGAATCAAAGATATTCTAGAAAGCATTGACACAACAGTCAAAGAAAATGCAAAAATCAAAAAGCTCCTAACTCAAAATATTCAAGAAATCCAAGACACGATGAGAAGACCAAACCTAAGAATAATAGGTATAGAAGAGAGTAAAGATTCCTAACTCAAAGGGCCAGTAAATATCTTCAACAAAATTGTAGAAAAAACCTTCCTTGATCTAACGTAAGAGGTGCCAATAAACATACAAGAAGCCTACAGAATACCAAACAGATTGAACCAGAAAAGATATTTCTCCTGTCAAAAAATAATTAAAACACCAAATGCAAAGAACAAAGTAAGAATATTGAAAGTTGTAAGAAAAAAAGGTCAAGTGACATATAAAGGGAGACACATCAGAATTATACCAGACATCTCAACAGAGACTATAAAAGCCAGAAGATCCTGAACAATGTCATACAGACACTAAGTGAACACAAATGGCAACCCAGACTACTATACCAAGCAAAACTCTCAATTACTATAGATGGAGAAAACAAGATATTCTATGACAAAATCAAAGTTGCACAATATCTTTCCAAAAATCCAGCCCTATAAAGGAAAATAGATGGAAAACTCCAACACAAGAAGGGAAACTAAACCCTAGAAAAAGCAATAAAGTAACTTCTTCCAACAAGCCCAAAAGAAGACAGCCACAAAAACATAATTTCACTTCTAATAACTAAAATAACCGGAAGCAACAATCACTATTCCTTAATATCTCTTAATATCAATGGACTCAACTCCCCAATAAAAAAGACATAGACAAATGGACTAGATACATAAACAGGACCCAGAATTTTGCTGCATACACACTTCAGTGACAAATACAGACACTACCTCAGAGTAAAAATAGCTGGAAAACAATTTTGCAAGGTGGAATAGCCATTCTAACATCAAATAAAATATACTTTTAACCAAAAGTTATCAAAAAAGATAAGGAAAGACACTTCATACGCATCAAAGGAAGAATCTACCAAGATGAACTCTCAATTCTCAACAACTGTGCTCCAAATTCAAGGGCTCTCACATTCATAAAAGATACTTTACTAAAGCTCAAAACACATTGCACCTCACACAATAATAGTGGGAGACTTCAACACTTCACTCTGAGAAATGGACAGATTATGGAAACAGAAAATAAACATAACCATTGTGAAACTAAGAGACATTATGAACCAAATGGTTTTAATAGTTATCTATAGAACATTTCATCCTATAACAAAAGAATATACCTTCTTCTAAGCACCTCAGGGAAACTTCTCCAAAATTGACCATATAATTGGTCACAAAACAGGCCCAAACAGATACAGGAATATTGAAATAATCTCATGCATCCTATCAAATCACCATGGACTAAGACTGGTCTTCAATAACAGCAAATACATGTGGAAACTGAACAATAATCTACTCAATGATAACTTGGTCATTGAAGAAATAAAGAAATTAAGAGTTTTTAGAATTTAATAAAAATGAAGGCACAACATTCCAAAACTTGTGGGAAACAATGAAAACAGTGCTAGGAGAACTCATAGCTCAACTGGACAGAGCACGTGCTAGAAACCTGACTACACGCATGAAAACTCTAGAACAAAAAAAAAAGCAAATACACCCAAGAGGAGTAGAAGGCAGAAAATACTCAAAATTAGAGATGAAAACAACCAAGTAGAAGCAAAGAGAACTACACAAAACATCAACAAAATCAGAAGCTGGTTCTTTGAGAAAATTAACAAGATTGATAAACCCTTAGCCAGACCACACAGAAGGTACAGGGACAGTATCCAAATTAATAAAATCAGAACTGAAAAGGGAGACATAACAGCAGAAACTGAAGAAATTCAAAAACTCATCAGATCCTACTAAAAAACCTATACTCAACAAATCTGGAAAATCTGGATGCAATGGTCAATTTTCTAGACAGATACCAGGTAGCAAAGATAAACCAGGATCAGAAAAAAAAACTTCTAAACAGTCCCATAACCCCTAAAGAAGTAGCAGCAGTCATTAAAAGTCTCCTCACTAACAAAAGCCCAGGACCAGATAGTTTTAGTGCAGAATTCTAGCAGATCTTCAAGGGAGACCTAATACCAATTCTCTTCAAACTATTCCACAAAATAGAAACAGAAGGAACACTACCCAATTTATTCTATGAAACCACAATCATGTTTATATATAAACCTCACAAAAACCCAACAAAGAAAGAGAATTTCAAACCAATCTCCCTTACGAATATTGATGCAAAAATACTCAATAAAATTCTCACAAACCGAATCCAAAAACACATCAAAACAATCATACATCATGATCAATTAGGCTTTATCCCAGGAATGCAGGGATGGTTCAATATTTGGAAATCCATCAATGTAATCCACTATATAAATAAACTCAAAGGAAAAAAAACTACATAATCATCTAAGTAGATGCTGTGAAAGCATTTAACAAAATTCAACACCCCTTCATGCTAAAAGTCTTGGAAAGATCAGGAATTCAAGACCCGTACCTAAACATAATAAAAGCAACATACAGAAAACCAGTAGCCAGCATCAAACTAAATGGAGAGAAACTTGAAGCAAAATCAGGGACTAAAATCAGAGACTAGACAAGGCTGTCCACTCTCTCCCTACCTATTCAATATAGTATTTGAAGATCTAGCCAAAGCAATTAGACAACAAAAGTAGGTCAAAAGAATACAAATGAGAAAGGAAGAAGTCAAAATATCACTATTTGCAGATGATATAATAGTATACTTAATTGACCCCAAAACTTACACCAGAGAAACCCTAAACCTGATAAACAACTTCAGCAAAGTGGCTGGATATAAAATCAACTCAAACAAATCAGTAGCCTTTCTCTACTCAAAGGATAAATAGGCTGAGAAAGACATTAGGGAAATGGCATGCTTCACAATAGTCACAAATAATACAAAATACCTTGGTGTGAATCTAACCCAGCAAGTGGAAGATCTGTATGACAAGAACTTCAATTTCCAGAAGAAAAAAAATTAAAGCAGATCTCAGAAGATAGAAATATCTCCAGTGCTCATAAATGACAGGATTAACTTAGTAAAAATGTTTTCAAAAGCAATCTACAGATTCAATGCACAGGGGAAAAGTTCCTGGACAGAACACCAATGGCTTATGCTCTAAGATCAAGAATTGACAAATTTTTCATAAAATTCAAAAAATTGCAAAGCTTCTGTAAGGTAAAGGACACTGTCAACAGAAAAAATGCCAACCAACATATTGGGAAAAGATCTTTACCAATCCTATATCCGATAGAGGGCTAATATCAAATATACACAAAGAGTTTAAGAAATTAGACTCCAGACAATCAAATAACCCTATTAGAAATAAAGCTAAACAAAGAATTCTCAACTGAGAAAACCCGAATTTGAAGCATAGATGTTCAGAACTGAGAGTTCATCTTGGTAGATTTTTTCTTTTGATGAGTATGAAATGTCTTTCCTTATCTTTTTTTGATTACTTTTGGTTGAATGTCTACTTTATTTGATAGTAGAATGGCTACTTCAGCTTGTTTCTTGGGACCATTTGCTTGGAAAATTGTTTTCCAGCCCTTTACTCTGAGGTAGTGTCTGTCTTTGACACTGAGATGCTTTTCCTGTATTTAGCAAAATGCTGGGTCCTGTTTATGTATCCAGTCTATTAGTCTGTAACTTTTTATTGGAGACTTGAGTCCATTGATGTTAAGAGATATTAAGGAATAGTTTGTTGCTTCCTGTTATTTTTGTTGTTAGAGTTTGAATTATGTTTGTGTGGCAATCTTCTTTTAGGTTTCTTGAAAGAAGATTACTTTCTTGTTTTATCTAGGGTGCAATTTCCCTCCTTGTGTTAGAGTTTTCCCTCTATTTTTCTTTGTAAGCCTGGATTTGTGGAAAGACATGTAAATTTGGATTTGTCATGGAATATCTTGGTTTCTCCATCTATGGTAATTGAGAGTATTTTTGGGTATAGTACTTAGGGCTGGCATTTGTGTTTTCGTAGGGTGTGTATGACATCTGCCCAGGATCTTCTGGCTTTTATAGTCTCCGTTGAGAAGTCTGGTGTAATTCTAATAGGTCTGTCATTATATGTTACTTGACCTTTATCCCTTATTGCTTTTAATATTCTTTGTTTGTTTGTTTGTTTGCATTTGGTATTTTGAGTATTATGTGACAGAAGGAATTTTTTCTCTGGTCCAGTCTATTTGGAGCTCTGTAGGCTTCTTGTATGTTTATGGGCATCTCATTCATTACACCATAGAAGTTTTCACTATAATTTTGCTGCAGATATTTACTGGCCTTTTAAGTTGTCAATATACCTATTATCCTTATGTTTGGTCTTCTATTTGTGTTCTGGATTTCCTGGATATTTTGTGTTAAGAGCCTTTTGTATTTTGTATTTTCTTTGACTGTTGCATCAGTGTTTTCTATGTTACCTTCTGCACCTGAGCTTCTCTCTTATATCCTTTAATTCTGTTGGTGATGCTTGAGTTTATGACTCCTGTTCTCTTGCCTCGGTTTTCTATCTTCATAGTTGTCTCCCTTTGTGATGTCTTTATTGATTATATTTCCATTTTTAGATCCGGGATAGGTTTGGCTTATTCCTTCACCCGTTTGGTTGTGTTCTCCTATAATGCTTTAAAGGATTTTTGTGTTTCCTCTTTAAGGGCTTCTGCCTGTTTACATGTGTTCTCCTGTATTTCTTTAAGGGAGTTATTTATGTTCTTGACGTCCTCTATCATCATCATCATGAAATGTGACTTTAAATCAGAATCTTGTTTATCTGGTGTGTTGGGGTATACAAGCCTCACTTGGTGGAAGAACTGGGTTCTGATGATGTTTCTGTTGCTTATGTTCTTGCCCTTGCCTATTGCCATCTGGATATCTTTGGTGTTAGCTGGTCTTGCTGTCTTTGACTGTGGCTTTTTTCTTCTGCAAGCCTGTGTGTCAGTACACCTGGGAGACCAGTTCTCTCCTAGACGAATTCGGGTATGGAGAGCTGTGGCACAGGGTCAACTCTGGGGTTCAGACAGAAATCTGAAGGATCTTGTCCCAGTTGTTCCTTAGTTTCTGTGTCCTGATAACCTGAACTGGTCCTTCTTGGGCCAGTAATATGAGCAGAAGTGGTGTTGTTTCCTGTGCTCAGAGGTGTGGCAGCACTCCTGGGAGACCACCTCTCTCTAGGTGATATTTGGATATTGAGTGCTGTGGCATGCAGATGGAAACTGGAAGGATCCTATCCCAGACTGCTCCTCGGTTCCTGTATCCTGAGGTCTACAGGCAGGATCCTCAAAGCAGAAGTGATGGTCTTACCTGTTCTCACAGGCATACCAGCACTCCTGGGAAACCAGTTGTCTCCCGCAGACATTTGGGTATGGAGTGCTGTGGCATATGATCAGCTCTGGACACTGTGGCACAGGATCAGCTCCCAACCCTATTTCACCATCACCTCTTTCTGGCTTCTCATTTTTTAATTAAACCAAATGGAGGAATGTTAGTTAGCATGTTAGCATTTCTTTTAGACTCCTTCCAACAGTTACCCAACAACAGCTGTTTGGCTTCTTTTGCACTCTCTGACCCCTCTTCCTCTCTCTGGCCTCTCCACCCCTCCTCTTTCCTCTCTGTTCTCCCCTCTTTCCCCCTCTGTCTCTTCACATGTTCCTCCTGGACATTCTAGTTTCGTCTCTCCTCTCCTCTCCTCTCCTCTCCTCTCCTCTCCTCTCCTCTCCTCTCCTCTCCTCTCCTCTCCTCTCCTCTCCTCTCCTCTCCTCTCCTCTTCTCTTCTTTTCTCTCCTCCTTTCCTCTCCCTTTCCTCAGCCCGCTTCTTCCTTCTTCCTCTCTCTCTCTCTCTCTCTCTCTCTCTCTCTCTCTCTCTCTCTCTCTCTCTATATATATATATATATATATATATATATATATATATATATATATATATAAGAAATTATATATATATAATTTCTTCTCTCTCTCTTTTTCTCTGGGTCCTTCTATGTCCCCTCTTTCTCTGCTTCTATTCCCTACTCCCCCCTCCTTCTCATGACCCCAAATAAACTTTGTCTTATACTAAACCTTCCATATGTCTGGTGCATGGGTGTGGTGCCTCAGCAAGGGTCCATAAGGCATTCCCTCCTTCTGCATCATCTTCCATTTTACAAAACATATCAATGGTTGAAGAGAACAGCTTCCTGAATGTTGTTTTCTTGTTGTTTATATTCATGATTGTGGCACATGTATACCCTCTTACAAGTTCTAGTACTTTCTTGTTTTATCCTTTCCCAACCTGATGCCTCCTGATCTCATTCCTGCCAACCCCGAGTCTACTCCCAAATCTTATTCTGTCTCTGTCTTAAGCCCTCCATGTAACTTAGCCTCTCTGGGTCTGTAGATTGCAGCATTTGTAAGTAACTAAAATATTAATAATGAAATTAAAACTACCACACAATTGAACAGTTTCACTTCTGGATATCCAAAATCTCCACTACTCTCTTCATTCATTTACAGTATACAAGAGATGAACTCAGTCTACGTGTATGCTGCTACACCAATAAAAATTATTAAGAGGACACATCTTTATGAGTGTACAGCAGTAGTGTATTTTGCTATGAATCTTTATATATATATATATATATATATATATATATATATATATATAGTATAGGATATAATAATTCTCAGTTTTATAGTAAATTTTGTTATTTAAAATAACAAGGAAAGGGACATTATGCCAAGTAAAATAACTCAGATATAGACAGAAACTAAGATGGAGTTAGATATAAACTACAGGCAGTATTGTACTTCCCATAAGTCATGTCAGGATAGCTCAGACATTTTTATATATCCCCATTCAGCAATGCAATTTTGGCAGACATGGTTTTCTACAGTAAGAAATACATGAACCTTAGTATAAAATATAAAATATAGATTCATGCTGAATATTTTAGTCATGACTGTCATATACCAGAAACATTTTGTTGAAGTAAAGACCATCATATTTCACACAAAAATTTGCTCTCAACTGTACAGCACTGTCAAAGTCTATGTGTAACCAATAGTGTTATAAACAGGATGAACTTAAAAATATTCTAACATGAAAATGTTCTATTGTTCTCTCAACTTTCTTCAGCATGCAACTGAGGATAGCATATCAAGTTGCAATAATACTAGGTGCCTCCTCTTACATTAAGGCTAAATAATGCTACCCAGTAGGAGAAAAAGAGTTTGAAATGCAGGCAAAAGAGTCAGGAATAGCACATGCTCCCACTGTTTCGAGTCCTACAAGAAGACCCGGAGATAAAATCATAGCAGGGGGGCTAGGTTAGACTCATGCAAACTCTGTGAGTCCTAATAAGCCAAAATTAGTTGATTCTGTGGGTTTTCTTGTGGTACCCTGATTCACTGTGCTAAGTTCCTTTCTAGTATTATAGTAGAATAGCATTAGGAATCATTTCATTGACTTCTTTGTTTTATTTTTGTTTTTGTGTTTTGACAGTCATGTTTGGTTCTACCCTAGGTTTCTGGGCTATTCACCTTCTTGTTCCTGGCCCTCCACTCAGTGTCAGGGGTAGGCTTCCTCTCATGGGATGGGTTTCAAGATGGCACAGGCATTGTTTGACCAATTCAGCAATTTCTATACCACCTTTACCCCAGCATATCTTGTAGGCAGGTCAAACTTTTGTTTAAAAGTATTGTGGTGGGTTGGGTCACAGTTCTAAACTGAAAGTCTTGCTCATTAACCAGAGAAGGCCTATTGTCTTAGATATGGTTTTACTATTGTGAACAGATACCATGACTAAGGCAACACTTATAAGGTCAAAATTTAATTGGAGTTTACTTACAGGTTCAGAGTTTCAGCCCATTATCATCAAGTTGGGAGTGTGACAGCACTCAGTCAGGCAATGGCCCAGGAGAAACTGAGAGTTCCAAAGGCAAACAGAAGATTGTCTCCCATGTGATTAGGAGGAGGATCTCAAAGCTCAACCCCACAGTGTCAACCTTCTTTCAACAGAACCATACATATTCCAATAAGGCCACAACTCTAATTAATGCCACTCCCTGGGCCAATTGTATTTAAACCACCAACTCCCATTCAAGCTCCTTATCCTCATTGCTAGGTGTCCTAGCTATGGTAACTCTCATAGATTCTTGGGAATTTCCATTGATTAGGTCTCATTCTCGAGATTCCCCAAATCCCAGTTGTCTCTTCTAGTACTCTCTCTCTCTTCATCCTTCCCCCACATGGTCCCTCCTGTTCCTATCCACACACACCCCAGGCTGCAGCCTAAATGGTTGGGCCAACACTCTCACACTCTCAGAGGAATGCTCCACTGTGTTGCCCAGGAAAGGTGCAGGGTCAGTTCTCCTGAGTGCTATAGCCAGTGAGGCTAAAATATACCAGCCAATCAGGAACTGCTGTTTAGAAGACATGATTTCTTGAGACAAACGAGGCATGGGTGGAGAGTATTAAAGGAACTTGCAGCAGATGAGCTTGTGTGATGTTTCTCACCTGCTCCTGGAGTGTGTGTCATTGACTCTGTGCCATTTCACCTCCAACCCCCAAGAGCAGATAGAGTAGGGTGGTGAGTAGTCCAGATAGAGTAGGGCAGTGTGTAGTCCAGGACACAGGCAACAGCTAAGGATTTGTTTATGTTTATTTTCTTAAATAACCAAATCTTTGTTTCATTGATTCTTTATATTGTTCTTTTTCTTTCTATCTTATTGAGACACACACAGACCACAGTTTGATTATTTCCTGCTACATACTCCTCTTGAGTGTGTTTGCTTCTTTTTGCGCTAGAGCTTACAGGTGTGCTAGCAAGTTGCTAATATGAAATCTCTCAAATTTTTTATGATGTAACTTAATGCCTTTATAAAATACCTTTTTAAAGACACTTAACTTTGCGTTTTGGAATATGTCATGCATTCATTTTCACTGGATTCTAAGAAGTCTCCATTTCTTTATTTCTGCCTTGACCTAGTAGTCATTCATTTAAGAGTTTTTCAATTTTGTAAGTTTGTAGGTTGTTATTTCAGCTGTTGTAGAAATCCAGCTTTAGTCTGTAGGGTCTGATATGAAGCACAGAACTCGTTTACTCGTTTACTCTTTTATGACTTTAGCTTTATGACTGAGCGTATGGTCAATTTTGAAGAAAATTCAAAGTAAGAGATGATAAGAAGGTATATTGTTTTGTGTGGAGTGAAATTTTTTGTAGATTTGTTAGGTTCACCTGATTCATAATATCTGCCAGCTCCATTATCTCTCTACTTAGTTTTCATATGAATTACCAGTCCAATGGTGAGAGTGGGGTATTGAAGAACCCCAACTTTAAATGTGGGTATTATATGTGATTTAACCTTTAGTAATGTTTTGTTTTTATTATCATATTATTTGTTTACAAGTATGGGAGCCCTTGCATGTAGGGTATTATCATCTTGGTGGATTTGTTTGATGACTATGAAGTGTTCTTCTGTATCTCTTTTGATTAATTTGGAATTATTCCAAATTTTTAAATTTAGAAATCTATTTTATTAGACAAAAGAATGGGTACACCAGTTTGATTCTTGGGTCCATTTGCTTGAAAACTCTTTTTCCATCCATTAACTCTGAGATAATATCTATTTTTTGATGTTGAAGTATTTTTTGTTTGCAGTAGAATGATAGATCACATTTTCACATTCATTCTCTTAGTCTGTGTCTTTTTATTGAGAAACTTAGTCCACTGATATTGACAGACATTTATAACCAATGATTGTTTATTTTTGCTATTTTGTTATTGATGGTAGTATTTGTGCGTGCATGAGTGCGTTCGTGCGTGTGTGTGTGTTTGTTTGTGTGTGTGTTTGTGTGTGTGTGCACTTCCCATCTTCTGTTTTTCTTTGAGTGAAATTTCTTTTGTTATGTTTTCATGAATGTAGTCAACCTCTTTGGGATGGAATTTTTCTTCTAGTACCTCCTAGATTGTATTTGTGGATAGACATTACTAAAATTTGAATTTGTAATGGAATGTCTTGGTTTCTCCATCTACAGTGATTAAAATTTCTGTTGGGTATGGTAACCTGTGATGGCATTTGTGATCTCTTAGTCTGCAAGACATCTGTACAGGGCCTTCTGACTTTTAGATTCTCCATTGAGAAGCTGGTTCTTCCTTTATATTAAAAGAATATTAGTTGGTCTTCTTCTCTCACAGATTTTAATATTCTTTTTTGTTGTTGTTGTTGTTCTGTATGTTTAGTGTTTTGATTATGTGATAAAGAGACTATCTTTTCTGGTCCAATATGTTTGGTGTTTTGTATGGTTCCTGGAATTTTATAGGCATGTACTTTTTAAAGTAAAGAAAAATTTCTTCTGTGATCTGAAGGAGCTGAAGTGTTTACAGCCCCATAGGAAGAACAACAATATCAACTAACCAGATATCCCAGAGCTTCCAGGGACTAAACCACCAACCAAGGAGTATACATGGAGCAACCCATGACTCCAGCTGCATACATAGCAGAGTATGGCCTTGCAAGACATCAGCGGAAGGAGAGGCCCTTGGTCCTATGAAGGCTCAATTCTTCAGTGTAGGGGAATGCCTGGGTGGGGAGGTTGGAGTGAGTAGGTGAGTGGGTGGGGGTACACTCTTATAGAAGTAGGGAGATGGGGATGAGACAGGTGGTCGGGAAATGAGGAAGGGGGATAACATTTGAAATCTAAATAAATATAATATCCAATTATAAAGAAAAGACATAGGTTATGAAAACACCCTGGATTATATGTGTGCAAACTTAAAAAAAAATGTGTCTTTGATCTGGAATTCTTTGATTTGCTCTTTTCACAGTGTCCCAGATATTCTGGATGTTTTGTTTCAGAAATGTTTCAGATTTAAGATTTTCTTTGACCCATGTATCAACTTCTATCATATCTTCTAAGCCTCAGATTCTTTCCCCATATCTTGTATCTTGTATACTGTTGGTGATACTTGCATCTGGTTTTCCTGTTTACTTCCCTAGATTTTCTATCTCCAAGGTTACTCAGCTTGTAGGTTTTCTTGTTTTTAGATTTTTGTTTAGTTTTTATTTTGTTTTGTTTTTGCTTTGATTTCTGTTTTCAGGTCTTAAAGAGTTTTATTCATTTCCTTCATCTGTTCCATTTTCCTCCACCCCACCCCTCACCCCCATGTCTTGATCTTCTTTAAGGGTTTATTCATTTCCTCCCATTGTTTGTTTATTTTTCTGACTTTCTTAAGGGTTTTAAGAGTTTCCCCTTTAAAGCCCTCTATTATCGTCATAAAAATTATTGTAAGGTTATTTTCTTGTGCTCCAGTTGTGTTAGAATACTCATCACTTGTAGTGGGATACCTGGGCTCTGGCAGTACCATATTGCCTGGCTGTTGCGAATTGTGTTCTTATACTGGCCTCAAGATATCTGAGTTTGAGATAATTATGTTTATTTGCCAATATCTGAGTTTATCTTTGTTGGATGGATGTATTTTACCTTGATTTCCATTTTTTTCTGGTCTTCTAGCCTGAGTGTCTTCTCATTCTGGTGGTCAGGGAGTCCTCAGGTCCAGCAGGGAGTCTCAGCTGGGATTTTGGCAGCCAATGTTACCTCTGAGATTTTGGCAGCCAGTGTTGCCTCTGGATTTGGGGGTTTCTAAAAGATGGTACAGGTTCTGGGATTCGGGGTACTGGTGTAGATTTTTGTATAATAGAGGGTTTCTAGGATTCTCAGTACTGTCATACACTCTGGGTTTCCAGATACCAAAATGGCTTCAGATAGAGTGGTGGGCTTCTGCTGAAGCTGTGGGCCAGTTATGAAGAAGAGAGGTGTGAGGTTGGAAACTGGGTGGGCTCTCCATTATGAATATATTTTACTTTGCAATTTTATTTTAACAATAACTGAAAGGTCTTGTTGTAAACATTGCAGATAATATTTTCAGAACAAATGTCACAAAGTTTGACACACTTTAACTTCTAAATTTCCTGAGCAATGTGTATTACATTTTATCTTCATTACATGGGCCAGTCTTGTCTTCCCTTCTTCATGTGCTTAAATTTTCTCAATACTGTGATGCTCTGAGCCTGGTTATTTCCTGGCTAATAAATATGTGGCAACCCTTTTATGTCCACAAGCAAAATTATAAACTGCTCTAGTATCAAAGAGTGGAGAAAGCAAAAGTGTCATTTTCTAGACAGGTAAATCATTCTCAGAAACCCTCATGTTTTTCCATGAGTTTCTCAGTGGACTTTGGCAGTAAGTCAGGTGAACCAGCTGATGATGTTGTTTGCCTCATGTCTATTCTAAGGAAATATTGGTCCTCAGTTGTGTGACCTCCCTCAGGAATCTGAAACACCATGTTTTTCTTATCCCCAATGTTAGAAAATAGATTTTTAATTCAAAATATTGTTAACAGTCCCTAATACAACAAATGTGGCTTTAAATAGCTAAATTAAAATGGCTATGTTTTTGTTTTATTTCTATTGTTGTAAGTAAGGGAAACTTAGAGGAGACAGAAGAATGTCATAATATAAACAGGAATATATGTTTACCATGCATCAGTATACTTAGAATGCATTGCGTTTAGACCTGTTTCCCAGCCAAAACCTTTATCAAGTTACATCAATATAACATTGTTATCAAGATACATTATAAAAAGAAGGGGCATACATTTCCCTACTTCTTCAATCTCTGCTTTTGATCTACACAAGAAGAATTGAAGAAATTTCAGGTGTCAGCCTAAACTTAAAAATTAACTTCTCTAGAGACACATTCTGGGAGAAGCACATTCCAAAGATTTACACATACATTCCAGGAGAAAGGTCCAAAATAAGAGAATTAAAAGATTATCAGGAAGCTGGGCCCTTAGCACAATAAACTTGGGTAAACAGGAGTTATGGTAAGATAGACTTAGCTAACACTCATTGTCATAAGATAATGTTGCCAAGAAACCGGGCATGGGAGCAGACGTTTGAGGTCAGCCTTTGTGGTTAACATTGTCTAAGAGGTGATTGTAAAATTGCCCTTGTAAACCCTGTGATTCCTAAGATGGAAGCTATTGTAGTAATTTTTTAATCTCAACCAGGAATTTCTACCCCAGCTTTGATCATTCAGTTCCCAGATGAAAGACACAAAATCTTTATATTTATTATAAACTTTATGCACTAAGTCTGAACAGATAACTATCCTTTAAGCTATTAGTATCTTCTTCCCTAATAATAACCCCAAGTCATAACTTGCTATATTCCATCTGGGTTGCTCCTAAATTCTATTGGCCAGTCCTCATGGCCATGTTTTCATGATTCACCTATGCCACGGTGTCTTCTCCTCTCTCTTTCCTCCTCATGGTCCTCCTTTGAAACCAATCCTGGAGACCAAAATCTCACCTACTTCTCTTCTGCCCAGCTGTAGGCTGTCAGCATCTCTATTCAACCAAAACTATTCAACAAATAGTTTTCAATTAAGAAGCAATGTTATATAGTATCACTTGATGTGTGTGAGGATTTTCTTGTCCCTGAGACAACTAGAGCCAGTAGTTAGCATTATAATACAAAGCAACAGATGAAACCTCAACAGGAAGCTTTTTGGTCACAGAAGAAATTGTAAAAAGAAATTGCAGGAAGTCATGATATTTTGATATGCCTTAAACGGTACAACAGCTGGGATACTTTCTAACCTCAACATGGTTAATCATCTTGAGTTATTACTTACTAAAATCTATATTCTACCTCGCTGTTCTGGACCCAGAGGGCAACCCAACTGGGCTGCACTCTCCTGGCTTCTTTACATGCCAGCTATGCCTTCCTGTCCCACACATTTCTCTGGCATGGTGTCTCTCCTTTCTTCTTCTCACAGCATGGTAGATCTTTTCTTCTTCTTATCTTAGTCCCAAGCTCTGGAAAATCCCAATGTCTTCCCGCTGTCTGCTTTGCCCAACAATTGGCTGCTAGCATCTTTATTCACCAGTCAGAAAAAAAAAAAAAAAAAAACTAGGAGCAGGGTCCCTCAGTGTCTTACAAGCAGATGTGCATATCCTCATGCAAATAATTTTGGGGACCCAAATTAACATAAGAGTACAAGAGTATTAAACCAAATCCACTACAATATACTGTATCTCTGCTTAGAACTTTCTCCTTTTAAGACTCAGACTATGATGAGACCCAAGATGTGTAATTCCAAGGCCACAACTACAGAAAATTCCAAAGCCTTGAGCTTCCTCAGTTGAAGCCTAAGCAGTAGAACTAAAGGAGGAAAGTGTCTTTGTTTTCTGCCTCAATTCTTTGTTGAGCATACTGTCACTCTTGATTTTTATTCTAGAGCTCAACTTTATAGATGCTAGGGGAGCATCATGTGGTTTCAGTTTGTTAAACCAGCTTATTTGTTAATAGAATTCTATTTTACTAGAGATTGCACACTTTCTACATATGATGATGTTAAAAGACTACTTTAAACTAGTCTGGATACGTTCATTCCTTCCCAGTTCCAGTTTCATTAACTTTCTTACAAAACAACAAATCAAAACAAAACAAAACCAAAAAAATCTTTAAGAGTTCATTTGGCATAAAGTATGTTTGGGTGAAAATCATTTTTTATCATGCTAATAGCTTAAAAGAAAGTCTGTCTATGAAAGTGCAACGTTTTCAAAACACACTGGGGCAGGTTGAAAGTAGCTCAGTAGCAAAGTCTCAGCTATTTTCTTTTCTTTTCATTATGTTCTGCAGTTTTTATCATCTAATCTAACTTCCCTGAATCCATTGAGATTATGTAGACCTGGATATTCTTTTTAATATTAAATAATTTTGGTTCAAAACTTACAATAGGATGAAATTGAATGTGAATGTGCTGATTTCCTGTCAGTCCCTAGAAGCAAAGAGAGGCATTAGATTGTATGGAGTATCTTAACCAAATCTAACATAGTAATTTTTGTTTTTTTTTCTATCTTTTCTTTCATTTTATGAAAAAAAGAAAAGCCTATCTAGGTAGCTAAGGCTGACACTGATATCCTCTCCCTTCTGATCCAGCTGTCTAAATACTAAAATGTGAAAGTGACCACATTTAAATTTCCAAGTTTTTTATTTTTTAACCAAACACATTCTTTATGTATTCTAAGTTAAAAAAAATGACATTCATATTTACCTTCTAAAATTGGCCAAGAAATATATAACTTCTTGTATGATTACAAGTAAAATACAGAAAAATAAAAATCAGTAAAAGCAAAATCTTTTACTATTAAAAGGTATCTAATAAATGCCAAAATTATTTTGACAGAAAGTTTTATTTGAAAAAATAAACTTCATTGTTCTACATGAAATAAACTTCCAAGACAAATTAAAATGTACACGAGTGACTCCATGTGGTGTATAGTTATTCAGATAAAGCATTTAAAGCTTAGAAATGAGTTATTAGGCGAATAAAATAAAAACATATTTTCTGTTTTAGTTACAATGACATACTATTTATTTAAAGCACTTCAAAGAAGAGACTAGGGAGAATTGTTAGTAAGTAAAGTATTTACTGCTCAAGCATGCGAGGCCAGATTCCCCATTGAAATCTCAGCATTTGTTAAAAAAGCAAACAAACAAACAAACAAAAGATGCAGATCACACATGTAATCCCTATGGTCTGCTCTACAGACAACCTAATGGATTGGTGAGAACATCAATGAGAGCCCTTGTCTCAAAAATTAAGATGTAGAGTGATTAAAGAAAAATTTCAACATACACCTCTGCCCCCCCCCCCACACACACGCAAGTACTCATGCACATGCATGTGCAAGTGACCATACATACACGGAGAAAAAGAGATTAAGAGAGAAAGAGAATTCCCATGATTCTTCAACCATAATCTTGTCCCATAGAGGTTACCCCTACTGAAAGTGCTATTTCTGTTATTTGAAAAATGTTATCACAGTTGCAAACTGGAATGGTGAATATTAACATAGAAAATTGGAGACCATATTCAATTTAAATGAAGTTTCAGGGCAACACTCGTTTAAAAAGATGGATTTCATTCATACGGGAGATACAGAATATGGTGATATGCCTGGAAGTGAGCGTACATCTTGTGTGCTTCTATAAACTCAATGTCTCTCCTGGTATTCTGTCACATATCATTTATATGCTGTCCCATCCTATTGCCTTGCATGATTTCTATTTCTCTCTATCTGCATGTAGCCTTCCATCACATGCAATTTAAAACATTATTTTCTTTTATTTCTAAGTGCTTTGCTTATAAGGCCATTTGAATATTTTAAGGAATGAAGAGGCAAGAATAAGTACAACAGTAAATTCAAGTTACAATTTGTAGGAATGTCTTCATTCCTACAAGGTACACTTAAACAGCTTACTTACTCTTCTGAGCATCTATCCCTAGTATATGTAAACAGAAAAAATTTCTCCATTCCATGTTTGTTTCTAAATTTTGAAATGGTATAAAATATAATAAAGAGCTATCCATGCTTCAAGAACTCCATAACAATAAATTTGTCAATCAAATATTATTGAAATAATGAAAAAAGACATTGATACAATT
Source organism: Rhabdomys pumilio (assembly GCA_030674055.1). Lineage (NCBI taxonomy): Eukaryota > Metazoa > Chordata > Mammalia > Rodentia > Muridae > Rhabdomys > Rhabdomys pumilio. Next base: position 159,871,622 of record JANHMN010000001.1, read on the forward strand.
TGGTATATGTTCATGTTTGTCCCTTATTTTCATTGTAGACAAGGACAAACTCTGTCTTGTTAAATCCGTCTGTTTGAGTAATCCTTTAGATATGTACCATTAAATATTGCAAGACCATCACATATTCTAGACTAGATGTTATAAAAAATATGTCTATGTAATATATACAAAATAAAGAAGACTGTGTATATGTATTCATATATATTAATTTCATATATATATTCTCATATATGCATGATAAACTTGAAAGTATATCATTGTGTTTTCATGTGGAATATAATTTTATATTGAAACTTTAACACAGTAAACTCCTGCGGTTTGTACTTCACAATAACTATTTACATGATAAAATACCAACTGTACTCAATAATGAAAAAGCAGATTTCTTATACAAAAGTTAATTCTTAGAAGAGATCAAAAATTAAATACTTCACTTAATAACAGTTTTCCTCAAAAATCATCAAAAACAAACAAACAAACAACAATGAAAATAAGAACTTGATCTGGGCCAACAGGTTGTTGTATCGTGAGTGATAAGGTTCTACAAGAAACAACCAGGACATCAGAAGACAAAGAATAGAATACAGAGAAGATAAAAGAAATTGGCCTTGTTCAAGCTATGTCTTATGCCAAGCAATCTTATAAGGAAGTACAACACCTTATATATAATTTGAAGGGGAGAAATGAGACAGAGTCAGATATCATAAAATGGTACAAAATCAGCTGGTTGTTAATCAAACAGTGTTGAAGATAGGCTATCTCAAGGACATGAGAGACTAGCACATACCATTTGTCCATAAGGTGGGAAGAGTTGGGCTCTCAGGATATGAAGCTGTAGCTCCACCAAGGCCCTGGAGCCAGATTATTACTGCTGTGCCCAACATGTTCCCGGTTTTAGATGAGGAATTACGTTCCTTCTTTCTATATCAGAGCTTCAGGGGAAGCTTCTGTTGATCTATCCAGCCCTCAACAAAAAATGAATATTGATACTATACTTATCTTTCTACAATTTTTATATTAAATGATTACTTAATGTTTCCAGGTAAAAAATGACATACAGGGCAATGAAACCACAATCATCTTCTCCTAAAGCAGCATTTTTCAAAAAACAAAATTAATAAAATATAAACACAATTTTTCTAAACATTGAAACTACAGGAAACAATTTTAAACAAGGTAGACTCAGGAACACTATACACATAAATATTCCCCAAGAAACTGATAATTGGTTTGGAATTGTCCATGCAAGCATGCTGGAGAACTCCTAAAAACAAAACAAACAAACAAAAAGAGTGTTAGCAAGTTATAAAGAACATTTTGATTCACAATATGAGAGATTTTAGTTGAGGTGGGTTGATCTTTCTTGTAGTTAATGTCGTGGTGAAATGACAACTTGGCAAGGAACCTGCTGGTCTTCTGATAGTGATGAAGTAAAGAAAAAGAAAGATCAGAATACCTGCAGTTCTTTCAAAGATTCATTCCAGTGATCAACGGTTTCTCAGTAAGACCCACATGTTAAAGGTACCAGAACTCCCCAATAGCAACATATACACAAGACCAAGCCTTTTGGAAACATTTATCAAAGCTCTAGATTAAATAGAAGGTATTTTCTATTTAACGGTTGAATTAACCATGGTTTAAAAATAAAAAATGAATCATTTATACAATTTTGAGTACAATACATATTTGATAAACTAAGTGTAATTGAAAATAAGAACAAGAAAAGGAAGCTGAGTAAGGATAAACAGCTATGTAGAGAGAGATGGTTAAGACTAAGTAGATACAAATGATGCTGCAATGAATAAAAATTCAGCAAGTAAAAGTACTTATTGGTCTTCCAGAATATTCAGGTTTAGTTTCTAACAGTCATATAGTTGTTCACAGCTGCCTGTACCTCTAATTGGTGGAATCTGATGACCTCTTTGGGTCTGTGGGAACTGCAAACACATGGTGCACATGCACACATTCAGGAAATACAGTAAATACAATAAAAAAATCACTTTTTAAAAAAATATTAAAAGTGAGTGTTAATGTCCAGAATAAATAGAAATCCTTATAAGTATAAACATATTAAATTGGAAAGATACACCAAGACAGAAATAAACAGTAACTCTGATATTGTAGGCCTAGTAATTTCTAAATATAATCAGTTCAGTCCAAATCTATCAGTTAAAACATTTATTGAAGTGATATACCTATCTCCTCAGTTAAATGAAACACATTTTCAAATTGGCATATATAGTTATATTAGTTACTTTTCTCATTCCTTTGGGAAAAAAGTATTCAACAAGAGCAGCATAAGGGAGAAAGGGTCTCTATCTATTTACCTATTGATCTATCTATGTATCTATGTATCTATGTATCTATATATCTATGTACCTATGTACCTATTGATTATTCTTTTTATTTATTACAATTATTTATTACTCTCCTCTTACCAATTAAATATAAATATAGTGTGGCTTATTTTTACTAACTATTCTAATGTATTTTAGTTGATTTCAATGTTTAAGTACAAGTAAACAAATAATATACTGGAATGGTTCATTATTCTTATATATATGGTACTACATTTTTGGAAAATATTTTCAAGAACTCATATCTCCATATGAAAGGGAAAATGTAGTATATAAGTTAGAATTTGACAAATATTCTTTATTTACCTGGAGCTACACAACCTTCCTACTATTAATGTACTAAGTATATGTTTTATCTTAGACTTTCCATGTGATTGATTGTACTGTTCAACTTTTGGGATTTGAGTAGCTGACTGATTTAGAATTTAGCTAAATATTTATATGATTAGACTCTAGTGGCAATAGCTGAGTGATTTGTTCAGTATAAAACACCTCCATGAATGTTGTACAAACTGAAAGAATAATACTTTGTAGTTGCCTTAAGTTAACAAATGATAATTGTCTAATATTGGCTAAACTATGTCACATCAAAATTCAGGTGTTGATATCTTCTCTCCTAGTGTTTTTGAAACACACAACATTTGGAAATGGACCCTTTAAAGAGATAATTTGAGTAAGTAAGGTCCAGCGGGTAGGCTCTAATTTCTAAGTAAATATGTTTTTTTTTATGCAGAGATAAGATGACACTGAGGACATGTGGTCCAAAAAATTGGAGGACAAAGTAAGAAGCTATAATGTACAAGCCAGGGAGAGAGGCTTTATGGGAAACCAGACTAGATGACACATTGATTTTTTAGCCTACAAAGAGCTGAGAAAATAAACTTTTGTTGTTTAACTTAAGTGATATGTTATATTTTATATAAAATATATATGAATTTAACACAAATCAATTATTAATATTGTATTTTCACCATGAAATACACACTTAATCTTGAGAGAAGCTGACAATGGTTCAATTGAGTGATTGGTCACTATAGACAATTTAGAAGGGAATATTGTTTATTATTCAAGAGAACAAAAGGCATTGGTACTGTTACAGTAGAAGAGGGGACATGAATGTTATACACCATTGTTTATACCCAAAGCATCAACTGTTTGCCCAAATTTGGCACAGTTCCTGAAGTCCAGCTAGTCTCATCCTCTAGGCCACATCTCCTGAAGATTATCAGAAATACACTTCTTAGACAGTGCTTTGTGTGACTTAATCAGAAATTTGGTGATCTGCCCTAGCCAAGTGTGTCTCTATAAGTCTTCCAGTAGACAGTGGACCCCTTGCCATATGTAGAAGAGTGCTTCTACTCTTTTATCAACTTTCTAAATTAGTTCTAAACTCAAAAGAATAGATTGACTATGTGCCTTTTTCTTGCTCAACAGAATTAAATGTTAACTATGTGACCATCATTCAATAGAGAATGGCAAGTACTTAAATAGAACTTTACTCCAGAGCCCAGGTGGATCCCATCGCTTGCATTTACTCTCTGTCCAACTTTCTCACCTACATAACAAGAAAAGATAGTAGTGCCTAACTCATAAGATGAATAGGGAGTTCTAATTAGTTAGAATATATTAACTATTTAGAATGAGGCCAGAGTGCTTTAAGAGGGAATATATCTCAGCTGTAATTGGTGCTAGTATATAGAACACTGCATCTCTTTCTTCACTCTTCATATCTCATCTCATTGTTTTACACTAGAGTTCCAATATACTTGTAGCCTGCTCCACATATTCCTCTGGGTTTTTTTTCTTTCTATTTTTTCTTTTTAAAATGTATGCTTTACTTCTGCTGTTCAAACTACCTCCAAACCCTTTCAATGTCACTTTTCCGCTTTAAAATGGTTAGTCATTTTTCACAAAACTCACTATCTCCACCAGTATGTTTTCCATTTTATCTCCTGTATTTGTCCTAGGTTGCATTCTGACATTCTGTTCTTCTCTTTCATGTGTGTATATGTGTGTGTGTGTGTGTGTGTGTGTGTGTGTGTGTGTGTGTGCGTATGCATATGTATATGCATGTATAATTTTTTCTTAACTTAGTCTGCTAAATGCTTTCTCATGTCTGAAAGTTACTTTTCTCTTCTTCCTGTGCTCTTATATGCCTCGCATGTCACTGGTCACCATGGAAGTGGTTGTGGATATATAATTGATTTCTAGGTGAGAGAAGCAGGCAGCGGAACCATATTCCTTTTCCATTTTGCCCTTGGAGGCCCTTTGATTTTAATATATACCTTGTATGCTATATTGTCAGTTAAATGAGAAACCAGAGAAGGAAAGAATTATAAGATGAGAGAATTTAGGATAGAGACACCTACTAGCTATGAAGGAACAATAAATATTGAAGTCATAAAGTGACTGTGATTGGTGGATTTATCATCTGTAATTATTATAAAATTTTCTTATACATACAGCGTTAATTCAGATTAGCCAATATATATGCTTCATGATCGTACTAAATCATGATATTCAGATATATATATATATTGCTAGCTGACCTGCTAAGAGAATATTGTTTATCAGAAACATTTCCTGTGTTATCTATAATTTTGTTCCTAATGAAAGGCTTAAATTTGGCCAATGGTGAACTAAAAGGTTTAGGACATATTAATAAAACTAATGTCCTTTAGGCTATTTTCATATGCTATTTCGACTACTGTAACTTATTGCTGAAAAGTCTTGACCCACCAGCACATGAATAATGACACATACACATATATATATATATATATTCATGACTAAAAATGAATAAATGAATAAATGAATAAATAAATAAATCCCTATGGTGTGTTCTCAACTAGCGAATATAAATTAATAACCCATTTATACTAGTACACGTTTATCACATGATCTGTTACCTCTCATTCATTACTCATATGTCAGACTTCCTTCATAGCTGGTTGGCGAATACCGTCAATTCTTCCAGAGTTACAATCTTTGCCCAGTTGTTATGACCTTCTTCTTCTGACAGGATATAGGCAGTTAGATTTTTACTAAATATATTACAAAGTGATGGAAAAGAATGTTTGTAAGCCTTCCAGTCTGCACTAGTTCCATGAGCAAACCTTGAACGCCAGCTCTGCACCCAAACCCACAATACGCACAGGAGGCTGGATTCTCAGGAGTGCTAATATGCCTAGAATCATAGGCAAGAAGGCTGTGACACCCATCCCAAACATGGAGTAAATGGGACCCCTGAGGACCCAGAAGCCCCCTCCAGGCCTGTGGCATGAATTCCTCCTAGTCTTCACCAGTGCCCTAAGCACACTGGAAAAAAATGATTCTGATTTAAAATCACTTCTCATAATGATGATAGAGGACTTTAATAAAGACATAAATAACTACCTCAAAGAAGAGTAAACAGATAGAAGCCCTTAAAGTGGAAACACAAAATTCCCTTAAAGAATTATAAGAAAACACAACCAAACAGGTGAAGGAATTGAACAAAAACATCCAGGATCAAAATAGAAGTAGAAACAATAAAGAAATCACAAGGGAGACTACCCTGGAAATAGAAAACCTAAGAAAGAGATCAGGGGTTATAGATGCAAGCACAATAGACAGAATACAAGAGATGAAAGAGAGAATCTCAAGTGAAGAAGATACCATAGAAAACATTGACACAAGTGTCAAAGAAAATACAAAATGCTAAAAGCTCCTAAACCAAAACATCCAGGAAATCCAGGAAACAATGAGAAGACCAAACTTATGGATAATAGGTATAAAAGACAACAAAGATTTCCAACTTAAAGGGCCAATAAATACCTTCAACAAAATTATAGAAGAAAACTTCCCCAACCTAAAGAAAGAGATGCCGATGAACACACGTGAAGCCTACGCAACACCAAAAGAACTAGACCAAAAAAGAAATCCCTCCTGTCACATAATAATCAAAGCATCAAATGCAAAAAACAAAGAAAGAATATTAAAAGCAGTAAGGGAAAAAATGTCAAGTAACTTTTAAAGGCAGACCTATCAGAATTATAACAGACTTTTCACCAGATACTAAAAAGCTAGATGTTGGACAGATGTCATACAGACCCTAAGAGAACACAAATGCCCATCAAAGCTACTATACCAAGCAATATTCTCAATTACCATAGATGAAAAAATCATGATATTCTATGACAAAACCAAATTTACACAAAATCTTTCCACAAATCCAGCCCTACAAAGGATAATAGAGGAAAAACTCCAACACAAGAAAGGAAATTACACCCTAGAAAAAGCAAGAAAGTAACCTTCTTCTAACAAATCCAAAAGAAGATGGCCACACAAACATAATTTGACCTCTAATAATAAAAATAACAAAAAGCAACAAACATTTTACTTTAATACCTCTTAACATCAATGGACTCAATTACCCAATAAAACGACATAGACTAATGGACTGGATGCATAAATAGGACAAAGCACTTTTCTGTATACAAGAAACACACCTCAGTGACAAACACAGATATTATCTCAGAATAAAAGACTGGAAAACAATTTTCCAAACAAATGGTCCCAAGGAACAAGCTGGAGTAGGCATTCTAATATTGAATAAAATCAACTTTAAACCAAAAGTTATCAAAAAATCTAAGGAAGGATACTTCATACTCATCAAAGGAAAAATCTACCAAGATGAACTCTCAATTCTGAACATCTATGCTCCAAATGCAAAGGCACACACATTCATAAAAGAAACTTTACTAAAGCTCAAAGCACACATTGCACCTCACACAATAATAGTGGGAGACTTCAACACCTCATTCTGAGCAATGGACAGATCATGGAAACAGAAACTAAACAGAGACACAGTGAAACTAAGAGAAGTTATGAACCAAATGGAT
>JANHMN010000001.1:159878871-159907284 GCA_030674055.1 Rhabdomys pumilio
TTCATCAAAATAACAATACCAAAGTCTGGACAATACTCAGCACAGTACAGAAACAAATATTTGAATAATACAAAGGCAGCCTTTACACAGTGCACAAGAAGATTATCCCAAGAGTAACTGTTTCCATGCTTTGAGTCTTCCACTATTTTATAATGAAAAAAGAGAATCCAAGAAGTTGAGTTATGTCAGCAGGTTTGTTCCTGACCTCTGTGAGCTAAGTCTACTGGAGTAGAAGTTCCACATTTTTACCATGAAATGTGTTTCCCAAGTCTGTGATACCTGTCATTCACCGAGGTTTTCTGTCTTTTCCAGAAATACACATACAATACTTGATTCTGTGAATTTTATGAGATCAGAAATTTTTTAAATTCCTGGACATAACTGTTCTTTCTTAGAGACCATATCCATTGTTTATTTTCCTAAAATATTTTTTGTTACTCATGAGTATCTACACAGATTTTATTTTTCATTACTTAATTTTTAACTTTACAGGATTATTTCATTGACTAAATGCCCAGCATGTTTATTATGGGAAAGATGAGTTCAGTTTTTCTTCAAGTAATAAGATAGTTTATGATTTAATCTCAAACAAAATACCAACAGTTTGCTATCTCCCAAGGAGAGCTCAGGCATCCTTCCATAATCTGCTTGCACCATCATTAATCTCTTGGCAATGGGTAATACTTGTTTCTCTTAAATAGAAGACATGCCATCAAATATGAAATAGTTATTTGATACTTCGGCACAGCAAAGCACTGTGATGACAGCATAATAAATCTGGACACTAAAAGTTAACAGCCACATTAGTGCATTAGTGACAGCATAACATAAACATAAGAGCCCACAAAGGCTGCCTTCCTTTCTCCATTCATTTTTCTTTATTATTTTAGTTCTTCTTTTAGTTAATATCTCTTCTGCACCTCATGCATAGCTGAAACCCTGCAAAATGGGAGCATGCCTGCTCATAACACTTGTTTTGCTGAAAAAAAAAGAGGTAAATTTATGTGGCTTCAGGTAAACTATTTCATAATAATGTGATTTTGAGGATTTCCATATTTGAGGATATTGTAATTTGAATGCAATATGTTTACCTGAATACACTGTATTAGGAAATTTTTTTTTTATTTATTTCAACCAAGTTTTCATGACAATGTCCCCTGTGCTTTACGGATGCATAGCAATTCTGACAGGATAGGAGCTCTCCAGTTCACCTTTAACCTGTCTTCACTGAATCAGGAATAACTGAGGCAGACTTAAAGAAACAATGGCCAATGATGCAACTAGACATAGGGCCCCTGGTGGTCCCATGGAAGCCATCTTCTTTTTTACTTTTGTTAGTGTAGACACCATTGCAAGGTTGCCTTTGGAAACTGCCTCTATAATATTTATCCTTAGAAATCCCATGTCTAGGAAATATATATATATATATATATATATATATATATATATATATATGTCATAATTTGCAGACCCACACACATAAGGTATCCACTGATTTTACAGATTTTTCTGAGGTGGCATAACTAAATATTGTCAGAATCAATCTAGAGTTTTAAAGATTATTGAAAGCCAGTATATAATTTACTTGAAAATGCAGCCAATATTTTTTTAGGAATCTTTGGAAAAGTAACAGTTTAGTTTCTGAATAATTCCAGGTCTCTATTTTCCAAAGTATCTACACCATTACTACTAATAAATGAAAGAATAATTATTGTTTATGTAATGCTTCCAATGAACCAGATACATTACTAAGCAAAGAATATGAGCAGTAGTTATAATTATGGACTCTGGAATCTCACTACCTAACTCTGAATTCCTACTTTGCAATAATGGCATCTCAGCTCCATGTACTTTAATAACTCTGTTTTCTCATTCATATAGTTATGGATAATAGCATTCCATAAGAGTAGGATAATCATGTAATTCCTATGGCTGTCTTTTTACCTGATAAACTATCTAACTGGCCTCATGTTTTTCTATTTTAAGACGACTGTGCTAAGAAAACTTCAACCCTTTTATCCTAGTTACAGTTATTTTTAGCTTACACACTTTACCGACTTTTCTTTTTCTAGCGATCAACTGTTCCAAGTTTCTCTTCTCTCATAATATCCAACAGTTCTGTGTCACTCTAAATAATATATTTTCATTACAAGTTACATATTCAACTCATTTCAGAAAAACATTCAAAGCAAATGTATGTAATTCAAAACAAGGAAAATAAATTTTTTAGAATATTTGATAAAATGACATTTTGAAATTTAATTCATATTTAATTTAAACTCAAGCTTTTATAATGAAAACAGCAATCATATTCTTGATGTGATACCTAAGATCCAAAGAATTTCTCAGCTGATTATTATATTCAATGGTCCTGTTCTAAATCCTTTGTCAGAAGAGGATGGAACATACAGGCCCAGACTTCGCTCTGATAGCACACGTTTGTGGCTTGCGATTCTAAGAAACCACACTACCACTATGCTTTGAGAGTGCTTCTCAGAGACCAGGAACTTTACAGAGAATATGTGACTGCTGCAAATCTGTAACATAGCAACATGAACATTTGTAGTAAACAAATTTGTTTCAAATAACTTTATTCACCAAGGAGAGTTCAGGTTGTCTTTTGGGCTGTGTGGTACTTAATGTTCTATTCTTTCTGTCTTGGATCTGAAAACCACACATATTTTCTTCCTTCTTTGTAAATTATCACAATGGAAAATGTTCTTCTTTCCAGGAGATGATGAAAGTTGCTATGCAAATTTCCTTAGAGTTATTATGGAGACAATGTCAGGAAAATAGTTTGATTTAAATGGATGAATGTTTATCAGCCTTCATTTTGGAATCTTCTGCTGGATGAAATAAGTTGTTCTGATTTCATTTCCAGTAAACTCAAATCTCTTAATAGAGGACTCTTAATGATCTTGCAGTTAAGTAGACAAAGAATATTGGTGGACTAGAATCATTTGAGAATGTGGTATAATATACAACATTAAATGAATTTCATATACATAATTTTGTGAAAAATGTGTAGGAGAACAATTGATATAAAACTAGTTTCCAGGCACTCTCTGGGAACACTGGATATTCTGATTCTATTACTCATAATCTCTGTTGAGGACATTTAACAAGCTTAAGAGTCTTTCTTTACAATTGTCACAGTTAACACAGACAGCACTTATATACCCTTCTGTAGACAAAATTTTTACCCATTATTCTAACCCTTCCTGGGTATCTCAGAAAACATTCGTCTCAATTGCCAACACTCTACAGTGTCTTTCATGTGACAAGTTTTCCCCCAATCTCTTCCCTCTTCTCATTTGAAGATGGCACTCTATTCTCATGGAAAGTCTCCATATGCAGCTTTAGTTGCATATCGCTTCACTCCTAAATAAGCCTTTCAAAATAGATGTTACACTCTAGGTTTTTTTTTAAAAAAATTAGCTAGGAATCCAGCATAATTCTGTTCCCAAGTGTTTATTGAATGCATTCTAGCTAGATGGACATGTTATTAAAAGATAAGTCTTGCTGGTAAGGATTTTGTCATCACTATAGTCAAGGTTTGCCAAATAGTCATTAATTTCCTATAATTAAACAGATGACTAAATGATTGAAAGATATTTTTGAGACATGAATACATGAGTTTAAATTACTCTTGTCCTGGTTGCTTCCTACTTAGTATTGCCCTGATCATATGACTAAGGCCATCAACATTGTTTGACATAATTTGGGTATAATTAAGCTTGCTTCCAAGGAATTTTATAAAAATAACATAAGAATATAAATATCAAAGTTCCAGGTTATTCAGGTTTAATTATAAGAGATATGTACTGGTAGTTGTGTCTAAACTTGAATATGCACTCCTCAAAGTTTCAACATATATTGCTTTGTTCTTTTTCTGTTAAATTGGATATTTTACTTATTTACATTTCAAATGTTATCCCCTTTCCCAGTTTCCCTTCTGCAAACCCCCTATCTCATTCTAATTATCCTGATTCTACGGGGGGGGGGGCATCCACAAACCCATTCCAGCCTCACCACCCATTCCTTCCTCTACACTGGGGCATCAACCCTTCGTGGGACCAAAGCAGTTCCTCCCATTGATCCCAGATAAGGCCCCCTCAGCTCCTTTAGTCTTTCCCTTAACTCCTTTATTAGGGTCTCTGCACTCAGTCCAATGATTGACTGTGAGTAGCCCCATTTCTATTGGTCAAGATCTGGCAAAGCCTTTCAGTAGACAGCTGTATCAGGCTCCTGTCAGCAAGTACTTCTTGGCATCAGCAATAGTGCCTGAGTTTTTTTGTCTGCATGTGGGATAGATCCTCAGGTGAGGCAGTCTCTGAATAGCCTTTCCTTCAATCTCTGCTCTACTCTTTGTCCCTGTATTTCCTTTAGACAGGAGTAATTCTGGGTTAAAATTTTGGAGATAGGTGAGTGGCTTCATCCCTCAACTGCAGGACCATGAGTAACCTCTAGATATATTTTCAACAGGTTCTCCCTCCTCTTTGTGGGGTATTTCAGCTAATGTCATCCCCCAGGGGTCCTGGGAGGCTCTTGCTTTCCTGGCATCTTTGACTTGCTGGTTGCTACCCCCAGTTCCCAGTCTTCAATTGCTACACACATTTGCTCAGTTTCCTAACCCTCTGTACACCTCTTTCATCTCCTCCCGTACCTGATTCCTCCCCCTTTTCTCCTCCCCTTCTTATTTTTCTCCCTAGTCCCCCCTTTTCCTTTGATTAATTTTTCCCCTTCTAAGTAGGACTGAAGCAGTTACTTTTTGGTCTTTCTTTCTCTTGAGCTTCATTTCATGTGGTCTGTGAATTGTATCATGGGTATTCCATGCTTTTTGCCTAATATCCACTTATCAGTGAATATATATTATGTGTGTTCTTTTTCGACTTAGTTGCATCACTCAGGATAAAACCAGTTACACTGAATCTAATAGAAGAGAAAGTAGAGAAAAGCCTCAAACATATGGGCACATTGGAAATTTTTCTGAACAGAGCACCAATGGCTTATGCTCTAATTGACAAATAGGACCTCATAAAATTGAAAAGCTTCTGTAAGGCAAAGGACACTGTCAATAGGACAAAACAGCAACCAACAGATTGGAAAAAGTTCTTTACTAATCCTATGTCCAATAGAGGGAAAATATCCAAAATATACAAAGAACTCAAGAAGTTAGACTAAAGAGAACCAAATAACTGTATTAAAATATGGGGAAAAGAGCTAAACAGAGAATTCTTAACTGAGGAAACTTAATTGGCAGAGAAGCACCTAAATAAATGTTCCACATCCTTAGTCATCAGGGAAATGCAAGTCAAAACAATTCTGAGATTCCACCTCACACCAGTCAGAGTGGCTAAAATCAAAAACTCAGGTGATAGCAGATGCTGATGAGGATGTAAAGAAAGAGCAACACTCATTCATTGCTGGTGAGATTGCAAGCTGGTACAACCACTTTGGAAATCAGTATGATGGTTCCACAGAAAATTGGACATAGTATAACCTGAGTACTCAGCTCTATCACTCCTGGGCATATACCCAGAAGATGCTCGAACATGTAATATGCTCTACTATGTTCATAACAGCCATACTTATAATTGCCAGATGATGAAACAACCTAGATGTCCTTCAACAGACGAATGGATACAGAAAATATGGTACATTTACACAACGGAATACTACTCAGATATTAAAAACAATGACTTCATGAAATTAGCATGCAAATGGATGGATCTAGAAAATATCAACATACAATCTTATTTCAACATAAAAGTAGTTAAAGATCTCCCATAACACACACACACACACACACACACACACACACAGAGAGAGAGAGAGAGACAGAGACAGAGACAGAGAGAGACAGAGAGAGAAAGAGAGAGAAAGAGAGAGAGAAAGAGAGGGGGAAGAGAGAGAGAGCAAGAGGGAGCAAAAAAGAGCAAGAGAGATATTTCTGCTTTAATACTTTACACTTGTATTAGATTTTTAGTAATCATAAAAAGAAAAGGATGTCTTCATGGTATTCTCATATGTGTATCCCACTGTGTTTTGTTGATTTACTATTATACCCTTCTCCCACTCTCATTAAACCTTTCCCTAATCTTTTCTCTGCCTTTATTTTATTTTAAATAAAATATATACAGTATGATATAATAACTATAGCTGCTTGTATTTTCATGCTAATTAAATTTTCGAAACTGCTCAGAGGAGTGTCCACTCATAAGATACTGAAAGACCCTGCCCCCACCCCGTTGGTTCTTAATGGTAAATAAAGATGCTGACGACAGCCAATGTCTGGGCAGGGCAGACTGAGGTGGAACTTTTAGGATGCCCAGGCAAAGGACAAGGAGGAAGGAGAGGAGGAGAGGAGGTCCACCATGCTTGAGGACAGAGAGGCCTGGCAACCATGTGAAGGAGCTAGGGAAGAGCAGCACAAGAAGGCTGCCCTACTAAGTCCTGGGAAGCCAAGATAGAATATACAATATAGTAAGTAATAACTTGGGATTATAGATGGGAGTTGAATTCACTACATAGAGGTTATGAAGTGGTCCAGTCATGCAGGCTGTGTGTCTGTGTGTTTGTGTGTGTGTCTCTGTGTGTGTTTGTGTGTGTGTGTATATCTTTCATTCAGGAACATAAAACATTGGAGCATTAAGCAGGATTGTGCTGTTGGGATTTATTTAATTGATTAGTTTCTACAATAACACACACACACATATTACATATTATCATAATAGTCTTCAGTTCCATAAATTTTTCCATAAATGATAACTTTCCTTCTTTATATTTCAATAAAACACTATTGTATTTATATGCCATATTTTCCCCATACATTCATCTGTTGATGGTTGTCTAGGCTGGTTCCATATTTTGGTTATTGTGAATAATGACTGCATAATTAAACATGAATACTCAAGAAATATTGACTCTGATTTCTCATGGTGTATACACAAAAGTGATATGATGAAGTCATATTGTAGTTCTATTTTTAGTTTTGTGAGGAGCCTGAATCCTAATTTAAGAGGGCCTGTAGTACTTTAAATTCTTACCAACAATCTGTACTTGTAATTTTTCTGACTTTTTATAAGGTCAGTAATGCCTAGCTTACCTTTTGAAATAGTCTTGCTTTCTAGTCAGGCAGCTAAGTGACTTGTTCTGTATTTTTGCTGTATACCTTTTCTATTTCTTTCTACTTTTCAGTTGCCCTCTGTCATATCACTTCTCTCTTTGGTACAGAATCTATTTTTTTCTTGAATTTTCTCAATTCTGGTATCATTTAGTGGCTGCTTTTCTTCTGCCATCTTGAAATGTCCCATTCTTACCTAAATTTTAACTTTCAAACTGATATCTCTGAGTGCAATGCTTAATGACTTATGAAAGTTCAGGAGCCCATAATACCCATAGCCATGAAGTCTCAGAGAAGAACAAGGAAGGACTCTATGTTGGAAACCAGACTAGAGACTACATCCATTATAGTGTATCAAAGAATGTGGCTAAATTTTTCCCATGTCCTACAATACTGTCTGGAAATGAATTCAAAAGGAAGTTGATTAGTTTATGTAGTGGAATAAATTTAATCACTGCATAATATTCAGACATTAACTTGGTTGCTGGTAGTTGCTTTCAGTCATGTGTATGGTAAAAGTTAGGAACAAAAACCAGTGCAGTAAAAATAAAAATGTCAAGTTTACCTAGAATGAGCATATCAACTCTTTTAAAAGTTTGGACACCACAGGTACAGACAAATTAGCTCTAATTGTTTTTGTTTGTTTGCTTGCTTGCTAGTTTTCTTGAAAATAGATTATTTTCTGGCAGTTGGAGAGATGGCTCAGTGGTGAAGAGCACTGGTTGCTCTTCCAGAAGTCCTGAACTGAAGAAATCCTGGAAATGGAAAATCTAGGTAAGTTAACAAGAACTGTAGACAAAAGTATCACAAACAGAATACAGGAGATAGAAGAGAGAATCTCAGGCATAGAAAAATACTATAGAAGAAATAGATATATTAATCAAAAAATGTTGACTCTAAAAAAGTCTTGACACAAAACAGGTGAGGGTTGGAGTTGGGGGATGTACCCTCTCAAAGGCAGTGGAAGGGGAAGTGGTGTGAAGAAGTTTTGGAGAGAGAACCAGGAAGGGGGCTCTATTTGGAATGTAAGCAAATAAAACAATTCTTATAAATCTATCCATATATATAGCCCTACAGAAAGTACTAGAAGGAAAACATCTACTAAAGTACAAAGGAGGCAAATTACACCCATAAATACACAGTTCCATTAGTATTCTCAGTTAAAGAGATGGAGTTAAATAAAATAATTATACAACTTATCCAAGACAATAGAGTCAAAAAGCAGCATAAAGCTTAGGTAACGGCATCAATATTTCATAGGCTTGAAACTGCCTCACTGTGACATGAGTGGCTGTAAGAGTAGGTAGCTTTTTGTATGAAAAACAGTGTATGTCTAATTGTACATACTAAAGATGGTGGAAAGGAAGTAGGTTTTGGAAGCATGCAGTGTTAGTCTAAGTTGATATATGTAAAAATCAAGAGATGTCCACTCAAGTACATAATGCTGTTTTATTTTTTTATGTCTACTCGTACAAAAGTTAAAGTTTTTTCCAATACAGTAGATATTAGGCCAGAGAGGAAACAGTCAAAAAAGCATAAATAATGCCATTTGAACTTGGGTTCATGATACTTTGTGTGTAATTTCTCAGTAAAGTAGAATACAGAGATTATCTGGACAGGTAAACTCTTAAATGTAGCACATAGTTCTGGTGTGTGTGTGTGTATGTGTGTATGCGTGCGTGTGTGCATGCATATATTTCTTTTTTGGAGGTATTTTTTATAAACAAGAGATGTAATAATACTCTAACTATAAAGGGTGTGTTCAGATATAGGTTCGTTCATCTGTTGAAGAATCTACACTCACCAGGAACTCTCATTGCTGATGTGTAACTGATAATTTTTCTATTATGTGTATCTATACTTAAATGATAATCAATCTTATCATCTTATTAAAGCAACTGAAATACATAACACACGGAAGAAAGGGAGATACAAATTTGTATACAACCAATGGTAAAAAGATCAGTGAAAAGGTGTTTAATAGATTTTTTCATTGTTTTGAAGGCCTCACTTCATTCTTTTGTGAAAAAAAATACAGACAGTAAGCTGAATTGTCTTGAACACACAATGAGATCGATCAGTCACCAACAAACACCATCTTTATCATGCCCTCGTCACCATTTTTATTAAATTATATGGAAGGTTTCACTCTTTGGCTTCTATTCCAAATGAATTCTTCTCCTTAACTGGATTTAAGGAAATTTTGTTAATCTTCAATAAAAACATCCTGACTGAATATTGTATGGTAGAAAGACTTGTCAGGCCTTGGGATTTTGTGTGTAAATACTGTCATCAAAATTCACATCCTGTTTATCTTGGAGTAGTAGATCATCTTTGTGATAGTATTTATTTCACATTAGTCAAGGACATAGTAAGATTTTGTTCATATCATTAAAAAGACAAAATAAAAAATTCATTTAACATAGAGTTTATCAGTAAACATTTCTGAATCTTCTTCCTCTCCTTTACTCTGTACAGTCTAGGGTATTTTATAACTGTGTAATGATCAAGAACTCATGAGTAGATGAATTGAAGAATGGACAGATTGACAAATAAATGTATTTATTTTATTTTAAACTTATAATATCAGCCACTTGCCTAACAAAAACTTTGTTTCTTTTGTAATAGGATTCCCTTATAAATCACTGAAAGTTATTAAATTCTGAATATTACCAAAAAATCTTATTTACCCATTATTTATTTTAAACTGCTCAGTGTATAAATAAAACAAGAATAAAAAATCAGGCGAACATACCAAGACAGGAAATTTCTAACCTTGAAATGGAATATTTCTGATGCCTTTGTGTAGCAGATATACTGGTTTGCCAATATCCTAAAGAACTGAATGCATCCATTGTCATTTTATATAATCGCAGTTACCCTCTTTATTGTGCCACTCTGAATATGATAATGATAATACTGTTTTTTGGAAGACCAGGTTAAAATTATCCTTTAGCTGATTTTTCTCTGTGTTCGCTATAGAAAGGATGCTGTCAGTTACAGAAAAACTTTAAGGACTCCATTCCAGTCTCTGCTTCTAAAGTACAACCCAAGGCACCTCCCTGATGACTTAATATCATGACCTTGTTTCTAAACAAGGTCTTTAAAGACATAGATAAAATCAGATCATGCAGAAGTGGTTTAACTCTGAAATCTAATATGGCTGGTAAATTTATGAGAAGCAAACAGACAGACATATGAGAAAACTTAAAAGACAAGGACAAAAATTATAACAGATAATTGCAGTCCATGAAACACCAAAGATTTCCAGAAGTCAGAAGAAGCTGAGGAAGATTCATGGAAGAGTGCCTACCTGGAAAACTCTAGAGTGGGCAGTTCTCCACTTGTAGGTCATGATGCCTTTAGGGTGTCATATCAGATACTCTCCATATTAGATATTTACATTACAATTTATAACACTAGTAAAATTACAGTTATGAAGTAGCTACAAATTGATTTTATGTTGGGGGTCACCACAACATTGAGAAAGGGTTAAAGGGTTAACCCATTAAAGGGCTGCACCATTAGGAAGGTTGAGAACAGCTGCTCTAGAGAAGGACTCTGTAAGATTGGGAACTTTGAACTTCTTGAATTCTGTGAGGGAAATCCTGGTGTTTCAAACCACTCAAATCCCACAGGGATTTTTTTGTTGTTGTTTTGTTTTGTTTTTTGTTTTTTTTTGTTTTGTTTTTTGTTTTGTTTTTTAGTTTTTTTTTCTCTCAGAAGCTCAGAGAAAACAGTAAAGCTGATCCACTGTGGCATGGCAATGTCTTTGCATAAATGAAGGGTTTTTTTCCACCTTGTATAGCTGTAGAACTGTATTTCATGCCAATGTCTTTTGCAACTAAGCCTTCTATTTTGTCCACTTCTTACCCAGCGAGAATCCGGAGAAACATCCAAAACAAAAATAGACTGTATTTTTTTTCTCCTGGATAGCATTTTGCTTTTATTTAGTTCTATATCTAAGCCTAAATTAATCAAGAATTTAGTAAGGACTAGTTTGTGTGTTTTTCCCTCCACAAACCAGCCCATCTGATATGCTATGACACTCTCAAAAATTTTTTTAATTAATCAATAGAACATGATGAACTGATAATAAGCTTTTGAAGGTACACTCTTTAACAGCAGGGTAGTTCAGTACTATTCTAATTGTTTCCCCAGCACCAGACCTTAGCTGACATTTGGCTTCAGCAAAACCATTTTCAGTCTATGTTTAGAAAGACCATGAGAAATTTCCAATGTCTTGGCCAGATATTATTCACAAAGTCTGAATTACACACTTTGAAAAATGTTATGTTGTGTGTTATTCAAAATCTGGAATCTCATTTTGGCAAGGGATTTTGATTAGGGATACTTAACAGAAACTCATGCACAGACCCACATCTTCAATTTATAAGAAAAAATATGTGAAAGAGACTTTTGATATTATATATTTAGCATTTGTAAACTATGAATATCTAATATCATGTGAATTAGTTTACTTTATTTCCTATGTGAATGGAAAACCTTTATGGCCACTACACAGTGGACAATTCTTAACTCTGTTTTGCCGAAATGAAGGTAGTATCAATAGAATACTTTTGCGTGCATTCTTCTCAAACTGATAAGTGGCAGGTTGTAAATATTTGAATGAGAATGTCAAACACCTTTAAATCAAAGTATATTCACCCAATAGATGTTCAGAAATATCTCTTCAATTATGTTTATATTAGATTTTTTTAAAAGAAGAAAATAAATAGGGACTCATTTTCCTACGAAATATACTTGACCTTTCTTCCAAATATCTAAATTTTAATTTTAGCAGAAGTCAAATTCTCCTGCTCAGAAATCCAGATAGCTTGCCAAAGTTACTTATTCCTTGATTTTGATTCACAAGAGAATTAAATATCTCCTGAACACTTGTCCATGAAACTCTTCATATCCCATCACTGATCTGTCATAGATGATTTTCTGGGGAAAAAAACCCTTTACTAAAGTTAATATTTCTAAAACATTTTCCCATGTGGAAACCGTCTCTCCAAAGTTAGAAATGAAGGCAGTACAAGATTAAGCTTGAAGACATGAAATGGGAAAGTGGAAACCGTTGAAAAGCCAAGAAGCCACCCAAGTGGCTGCAGAGCAATACTAGGGAACCTGGCCAGAAGCAAGGGCAAGGCCTCCAAATGCACATACCAAAAAGTGATGTTCACAGAGGACTCCTGGAGCTGCAGCAGAGTATCCACCATTGTGAGAAGGCAAATGTAGTTACCCACCCATGTGAGTGGGATTCTCCTGCATGCCACAGCACTTCTCTGTGGATCAGATGTCAACTTTTGGTATTTGGTCCTTTCTTTGTACAACAGATTCTGGAACATCAAACTCAAGCAACTTACCCACTGAGCTGTCTCATTGGGGAACATAAGTCCTTTAAAAACTTGTCTGGGAGTGAGTTGAACTATTTCAGTTCTATGAAAAGAGGGGTTAGTGTCTCGAAGTCTCACATCTACATTGGGATTTCATTTCAGCAAATACTAACATGTTTCAAAGTTACAATAAAAATGACTATTCTGCTTTCTCACTAAAAGGTAGTTAAGTGGACAAATGGAAAGAATGTTTCTTATCTTTCTAACAAGGCAGAAAAAACATCAATGAATCAAGTACTGGCCTGAGCTGAATCAAAACAATTTTACCTCTTTCCTGCAAACAATAGAGTTGTGCAGTGTAGTCAGGAGACACATGTTTGTCAGTGACTAAGATCCTTTACTCAGTTCCAGAAACGATCTCCTTGGACAGGTTTGCTGTGCTTTGATTCAAGGGTATTCAAAAATATCTTTTGAACCATGGAGTTTGTATAGTTGTTTACAATTCTTTTCTTCCAAAAAATTGTAGGGAAATAAAAATGCTTTACAAATCAGTTATTTTGACTGTGGTGTGTGTTTTGGAGACATGAAAATCAGTAGCTATTTTCGTTTTGTGGATTAAGAGAAAAATAAAGATATAAATGTACCGCTTTCCCAAACCCATAGGTAACTGCCCCATACTTATGGACAATTTGGATTGTCAGAAAGGAGGCGAAAGCTGAGGATATTTCTAGAGCTTCTGAAGCAATCAGCAAATTTTGATAAATAAAATGTTTGTTAGAAAATTTTACTAAAACAGAGAAGTTCAGATAACTCTTTATAAAAATTAACATTTGTTTCTTCAAAACTGGACATTTAATTTAGTGCAAGCCACAGGTGAGATACAATGTATTGTGTTTTACATTTCTGTACATGAGATGGTCAGCTTCATGTTAGACTAGGGAGCTTCTGACATTTGGAAGATTTTACTATGTGTCATATAGGGATAGTGAGTGACATGTGGGAACAGAAGGTCTAGCATAAAGTACAATATGTTTATTTTCTGGTTAGCTTATCAATTTTTAAGAAAGTACCCCAGTGGCAACCATCAGAGAGTTGTGTGTGTGTGTGTGTGTGTGTGTGTGTGTGTGTGTGTGTGTGTATGTGTGTGTGTGTATGTGTCTGTAGCTATGATAAATGTAATAATAACATAGATAATCATTAGTTAATAATTGTAATGTGAAGAGCTTCAACAAGACGGGCACTGGTGACGCACGCCTTAATCCCAGCACTTGGGAGGCAGAGGCAGGCAGATTTCTGAGTTCGAGGCCAGCCTGGTCTACAGAGTGAGTTTCAGGACAGCCAGGGCTGCACAAAGAAACCCTGTCTTGAAAAACAAAACAAAACAAAACAAAACAAAACAAAACAAAACAAAACAAAACAAAACAAAACAAAAGCTTCAACAAAATCTCCATTTCAAGTGTCCAGACTCCTCAAGGAACTCTAGAACCTCTGAGGTTGTTTAGCCTCCATTGACAAAGGAGCAGTGCCACCGATTGTGGGTGCACAGACCAAAGAAGTGATGCAGATTGTCATCCTGTCCACTTGGGACCCAACTACTCAAGTCAAGCTTTCACTATACAGATGAGGGGTTAGCAACAAAGCTCAGTATTAAGAAGTCCTTGATGTGGCTGAGGGCTATATGAAAATCTCCTTCTGCATCCCCTATGGGAATGCTTATGCTACTGAAGGATGCATCAGAATTACCCTCTGTATAACTGAAAACTATGTGCAAGTCTCTCTCTACCCTTACTTGTATCTGTCTGCTTCAACTTCTTTGACATGTATAAGAAAGAGTTTTCATTTTGTTGTGACTCACTGAGTTTAATTAGTATTGCTTGCAGGAATATGGGTGGGGGTTAATCACTGCAAAAAAATAGTAGTTATTAGATCTAATGGCTCTTCAGGGATTAGTAGGGTTGTCTAAGAATATCTTCCATCCTCAAAAGGATGTGGACAGAATGACCCATCTTGTAAAGGTTTTGTGTAGGTAACCACAGTTGCAATGGTTCGTGAGGGCAATGGTCATGTTATCTTCCAGGAGACAGAATTTCACAGCATTCCTCCCTGTCTTCTAGCTCTTAGATTTGCCCCCCCCCCCCAACACACACACCTTCTGTGATGTTCTATGAGATACATTGATGTGTTTAGGACTGAGAACTCAAAAAGTCAATGTCTTTGTTCCTCAATTTTATTTATTTGAACACTTGTTTTTGTAAACTCAGAATAACCCAAACTACTGCACACCTTCCAATATCTGTGACTTTGCATCTCCTTGGGGTTCTAGAGCTCACATGCAGGACTTTGAGCACACTAGATAAACAGACTATCATTGAGCTACGTCTTCAATCAACAATGCCTTTGTGAATCTGCAGTATTATTATTAATTTAAATTGGGCAAAACCTTATAAAACCTTTTCCAAGGGATTAGTAAAGGATAGAGCTCTGATTAGATTGACTTTTAATTTTTCACATTATTTACTCATTTATTTTCTTACTCATTTACATGTGTATGTTAACCTTCTGCATGTTTGTGTGAGGCCAGAAGAAAATTTTGACGACTGGTTTATCTCTGTCAAACTTTGTGTGTGTTCTATTAAACTCATGTTTTCAGACTTGCTTTGCAAGCACATTACATGATCTACCTGCTAAACAAGCTCACATGCCCCTGAGTATACTTATCTAACTCATGGGAGCATAAGGGAGAAAAAAAATCACATGAATATTTACCTCATACTTTGTTTTTTTTTCAAAATTGCAAACATGAAAACCCCTCTTTTTTTCAATTCAAAAGTATCGTTTGAGTTTTAGAATAGTAATGTCAACACTTATTTTGAAACAGTTAAGTTTGATTATTAGAGAAAAGAATATTGTCTCCAATTTGTTCTTATTAAATACATACATATTAAGCTATGTTTAGATATGCTGACTAAAGTCCAAGACTTGTAAGTGAATAAATGTACTTGGCATTTCATCAGATTTGATATGTTTTCTGCAAACTTTTTGTTAAAAAATAAGTATTTTAATGAGTGATCTTAGCTAAGATACCTAGGATGACCATAGTCGAGATGCTTAACTGTGGTTACATAGAACCTGAAGAGGTTACCCCCTGTAGTCAGGCAGGACTGCCAGTGGAGGGATAAGGACACCAACTCATCAACAAAACTTTCAACCCAAAATTTATTCTGTCTAGAAGAAATGCAGGGACAAAGATGGAGCAGAGTTTGAAGGAATGGCTGACTAATAACTGGCTCAATTTAAAACCCAACCCCTGACGTTATTAATGATACTCTAAGATGTGGGTAAAAACTCGCAGGTGAGTCCACTGATGACAAGGCCGCGAGGCCCCGCAGCGGGGTCCTGCCGCACTTTCCACACTGTGAGTGTCCCACATTCATGCAGCCGCCACAGGCTGGCTGGCGGCTGTGTCTGGGAGGTTCCAGAGTTCCAGAGGCTGGTAATCTGGCGGCAGGCGCAGGAAGGCCCAGGAGATACATGGAGTCCAGTTTTCCAAAGCTTTCATTGTTCATGGCATGGTGAATGGGTGTAGATGGTGCGCGCTATCCCAGAAAAGCTAGGGGAGCTTAGCTTTTAAAGGGAGGAGGAAGAGGGGAGGGAATAACTTAATTAGCTACATCCCCCTTTAGATCATGCCCTCTAAGTGACTGAAGGTGCAGGTTCAATGGAGATTAAGCCTCGTGGGTTCTGGGGGCTTGGTCGAACACTCACAACCCAAGGACCAGGATAGCATTCCATGGCCCGACACTAAGATGCTTGTAGACAGGAGCATAGCACAACTGTCCTCTGAGAGGCTCTAGCCAGTAACTGACTGAACCTGATGCAGATACCCCAAACCAAACATCTGATGAAGGGCATTGACTCTTCTGGAAGAATTAAGGCAAAGATTGAAGGCTCTAAAGTGAATGGGTACCCCACAGGGAAACCAACTGAGTCAACTAACCTGCACCTCTGGAACTCTCAGAGACTGAGACACCAATCAAAAGGCATGAGGCCCTGGCACACATGTAGCAGGTGTACAGTTCAGTCTCTACGTGCGTTCCCCAACAATGGGAGCAGAGGTTCTTCTTAAAGCTATGGCCAAGACTTTGGAATCTATTCTCCAACAGGGCTGCCTTGTCTGACCTCAGTAGGAAAGGGTGTGCCTATCTGGCAGTACTTTGATGTGCCAGGGTTGAGTGAGACACAAAAGGAGGAGTAATGTAGGGTGAGGGACTTTAAGAGTGGACAGAATATGGGAGGTAAATAAATAAATAAATAAATAAATAAATAAATAAATAAATAGTTTTAGTGGCTGGAGAGCTGGCACAATAGTTAAGAGCAAGGTCACTCTTGCACTGGACCTAGGTTTGGTACCCAACACCCACATTATAGCAAACATCCATCCTTATTTCAAGTTCCAGGGAATCCAGCAACTTCTGACATCTGAGCACACCATATACACATACATGATATGTATACATACACACAGGAAAAACACATGCATAAACTAAAATTAATAAATCTTGATATTTTGAAGAAAAATAGCCAAGCATGTTGTTTTGTGAGATCTGAATATTTTGTAATATACTGGACAATAAATTTCTTCTAAATTGGTCATAATGACACATGTCTGTAATCCCAGTACTCACTTGGGAATCTCAGACAAGAAGCTTATGCGTTTAAAGCCAGTCTGGGTTCTACACCAAGCCTCTGTCACAAACGTTTCCCCTAGGGTCTCTTAGGTGTTAGTTTAAAATTAACTTCTGTTACTTGTGTGTTGCAAGAAAAATGCCACATAGAAGAAGATAGGATTTTAGCAATTAGGAATGTAAACATAAACCAGTATTTGAAGCAAAAAGCTCCATAGACTCAGAAAGAAATATTTTTAAAACATGCCAGCACTTCTTCAGAACAAAATCAAGTGTTTCCTACCACTGTATCAATGTATTTCTGGCCTGAGATGGGATTCCTTTCAAATATGCAAGAATTTGACCATTGACAAATTTCATTTTGAAACAGTTTTACTCAAGTTTATAAAACTAAGTTTTATTTTCAAACATTTTGAGTGCCAAAGGACTTCCACTGAGTTTACCTTCTTCTAAGCATAGTCTTGGAATTATGGGAACATGGTACCTGAAGAGGTCACCTTCTGTTGCTAGGCAGGACCCTCAGTGGAGGAATAAGGATGCCAACTCATCCACAAAACTTTCATCCCAAAATTTTTCCTGTCTAAAAGAAATGCAGAGGCAAAAATGGAGCAGAAACCTATCGTAGGGACAAATACCCATCATTATTCAAATTTTGTCACAATTGAATTGTCATATTCTGAAGTTGGTTATCTTAGGGCATTCTGCACACTGTTCTCTAATATTCTATACTGGTAACAGATATTTCGTCACCAGGCTCCCCCCACTAAACAATATGCTCACACATTTTCTATAATATTTTATTTTAAGTCAGATATCCTTAAATGAAACTTGTTTTAACTATTTGATAAAATTAAAAATTTAGTAATCACAATAACTTTTTTCCCCATTTCTGGTAACTTGAACTCAAAGGCAGGATAGACTCACCTAAATTTCTGAAAGACTTTTATTCAATGGGTGCTTTTCCTAATCTAGTACCTTGTAATATAATCACACAGTGATAGATTTTCAGTTGGGTTAACAAGGTACAGTAGAGCCCACAAGCACTTACTAATATAATTCCAAAATTACTCATAATAGCCTCAAACTATGTAGTGTTTTTCAGTCAAATGTGGTGGTTCATGCCTATAATCACAGTACTTAGGAGGCAGAGATGGGAGGGTTGAGGCAAGATCAAGGCCAATGTGAATGACCTAGTGAGTATCAGGTCAGTCAGGCTGCATAGGTAGACCCTCAAGCAAAGGTAAAATATTTCTGAATAGATTTGTATTTCACAATTCAAAAACACAAAGACTAGATTGACATTAATATTATCTTAGCCCTTGCCAAATATTTGCTTTTAGATAACTTTCCTTTTCTGTGGTCTGTGCCCTGTTAGTTACTGAGATTAGATTGGGCCTCAACTTCTTAGTCCAAAATCCAGATTCTAAGAAAGAAGTCAAAATACACAACTACAAGTGTTAGCTCAGTGACCTTGGAGTACAGCGTACACCCCCCACGTTGTAGATACTTCTTATCCCTCCAGGGCCTCAAACCTATTATGATTTTCATTCTTTATTTTAATTTTATTTATGAGTATTTTTCTGAACATATGTATGTGAACCATAGGCATCCAGGGCCCACAAAAAACAGAGATGGACATTGGGTCCCCTGGAACTGGAGCTACGTTTGTTTATGAGCCACTACGTAGGTGCTGAGAAGTGAATCCCAATGATCTGAAATATTGGAAAGTGCCTTTAACTTCAGAATCATTCTCCAGCTCCAGCTTTTTAAAAATATAAAGCCAGTCATTAAATATAAAATTATTGCTATATTTGTAAAAATTGACAGTAGTATAAAAACATTGAGAGATCCACTTAAAGATAATTTCTGTGCATACATAGACATACAAGTGTACTGTTAGAACTGGTAACTAAACAGTTATTTCTTTTTAAATATATATTTGCTCCTATGGAGAGCCAAACCAACCCAAGACTTTTGTAGAGTTCCTGATGAAAGGATGAAGGAAACTATAATTCTTGTCCAGGACTAGACTTGGCAAGATTGCTGTAGAGCAAGATAAAGAAGTCAAGGTTCTGGCTTTCGGGGACCCAACTCTTTCCCTAAGCTGAAGTTATGGTTCTTTAGGCAGCAGTGTTTGAGGCATCCTTCTCTCTTTGCCAACATTGTCTTATTTAGCTATCTGTTGACCATGGTCATTTTCCAAATATGACTATAAATGATGTTGAACTTCTTAATAAGTTTGTCTGGCAAAAGTTATTAGCTTCTGCAATACTTCCTTGCCCCAGTTATTGCTTTTGTCTTCAGTTCTCATCTCTATTTCTTGTTTCCTGTCCTCCTACTGGCAGGCTACATTTTTGAGACCCATATTCCTGTGGGTTTGGTTCTGCTCACAACCATTTCAGCCTAACTCTTGAAAAATTGTCTTTAGGGATGGCATTTCATTCCCTAAATGTTAGAGAATGTTCTATATGATGTCAGTAACATGCCAGATCATTAAGACTCAAATTGATCAAATGAACATTGATCAGATTAAATTTCAAATATATTTGGCAGTTCAAGGAGTCATTCCAGCTATTTGAAAGGATGAGTTTACATCAGATATAAAGGGGAAGAATATCTCCCTATTGAAGACGTTTCTTGGTCCTTCTCAAAAGTGAATGTTGGTAAGCCATCCTACTCTACCCTGAGGTAATTCACTATATTTTTGGGTTCTCTCATGAACTCTAGTACACTACCTAAGTTGTAAGGCTGGCTTTAATCTTACACTTTTCTTTCCTGAGTCTTTTGAGTAGCAGAGACTGCAGGCCTATACCACCAGCTAAACTGACCCTAAGTCCCTGGAAGCTCAGTTTGTCATGTTTATGCATTCTATAAAATTACTTATTAATATTGTCCTATTTATGCTTCCATACAGAATGGTAGAGAGCTGTACATTGATGTCTTGGCAAAGAGAGACCTTTAGATTTCTTTTCACTTTTCATTTGTGACCTGATCTTGGTATGGTTTCTGTTCATCTGACTTTATTTGGAGAGAGTTCCACACGCAGTCCCTCTCACTTGTTTATACCCTGAACTTCTGTCCCTTTGCCTCACCTCCCACATCCTGGCCTAGTAAACATGTGTCACCATGCCCAGTTTTATATATTATGGACATCAAATTCAGAAATGTATACCTGTTGGGTGTTTTATACTGGTCTACTAGCTGTATCCTCCCAGCTCTCATGAACTGGCTTCTTCAGAAAAGTTGAAACACAAAGAGGGCCATAAAGATATCCACTCCACTCCAACTTGGAGCTGCAAGTAGAGCAAGCTACTGAGCTACATTTGACCAGTAACTTATAGGACACAAACATAGACACAGTGACTTCTACCTTATCTACTTAAAGGTTTGTTTTTAGTATTTTAAATTGTGTGTATGTGTGCAGTGGAGGTGCATAGGAGTAAATGTGCCCCTAGAAGCCAGAGGTATCAAATTCCCTGGAGCTGGAGTTACAGGCAGTTGTAAATCAAACACTTCAGGTGCTGGGACATGGCACTCAGAGCTATCTCTCCAGCCCTTCTGTTTCTCTTCTTGAAAATGGTATTTCTTAAAAATTTAAAAATATTTGTTTTATTATTTTTATCTTCTTGAGTTCTAAGTAAGTACTATTTTATATTTACTTGTTATTTTATTATTACTCAAGTTATGTCTGCAGTCACATAGCTATGATTTAACTGTAATGGTAAGAGGTTCTAACAGCACATGAAGATAGCAGTCTGTTCCCAATGAGGCAGTGGTCGGAGAAATTGCCAAAACTCACTGTGTCTGTTTATGGAATATAAACAACTGTTCTTTCAAGTTCTTATCAGTTGTCTTTGCAGAAAGAGAAACACAGTAGTACCTGACATCTGCTTCCATTGGCCTAGATTCTCTCGAAGAGTGGTATAAATGCTTTCTACAGGGTCTTTGGCCTTGCAATGTATTCATACTGTTTCCAATGAAACATAACACACTCATGTGTATCATACTCTGCAGGGGGTGTGATGCACAGAAAGGGATATATAACTCTGAGGTTAGACCACCTTGAGATTTTTATAGTACTATTCCTGCTGAATCTAAACTGTCAATCTGTGTTCCTAAAGAATGTTTCCCAGGAAAAGTGCTATTGCTTTGTAACAGTCAGTGCCATAATAGATGCTGACTGAGTAAAGATAAATAAACAGAGAAGGACAGAATCACAGAGAAGCCACTTGGAGTTCAATGGTTAGGCTTCATCCTTTATTAGATAGTGAATAAAAGACAATTGATTTTTAAAACTACAATTTAAGAGACCATTTAAACAAAATTGTTTCCGTAGCGAAGTGAGGCAGACAGGGTCCAGGTATTTCTGAGTGTTCTCATATGGCTGATGAAGAAAATATGGCTGATTTGTTTGTTCACAGCAAACCATTAAGGTTATTAACGCTTTATGACCCAGGACTTCTTGTGACCCACGGCCCTGACTTATCGCCGACTGCTTCCTTTGTTTTGTTAGCATGGGGAGAAAAAACAGAAGCATATTATAAGGAGGTTACAGTGGAAGAAAGCACAAGTGGCATTGGCAGGTGGAAGGGCTGAGATGCAGAAAAAAATACAGTGAACAATCAAAAAAATTAAAACCCAACACAAGTAGAAATTGCTGGTCACATGGTTATAAACTCTATAATTAAGACCACCAGTCTGAACTAGTTCCATTCATATGCAAAACTTAAATAAATAAATAAATAAGTAAATGAAACACTTGCTGAAAACAGTCTAGTGTTTGCAGAGACTGTAAATGAGAAATCACCACGTTCAATGGCAGGTATGTCTAACAGATCTTTGTACCAAAAAACTGAAGAAAGATTATATTTTCTCTTATTCTTGCTTTCCTTTCACTTTTCATTGTTTTCTTTCCTCTTTTAAATGTTGTTTTGGTTGTTTGTTAAATAACAGATATGTATAGCCTGTTGTTTTAAAGATACACTTATATGACAAATTCTACAGGTAGACACTCAAAAAGTCCTCTAAAGACCACAATTAACAGTCAGCACCAATACACTATGCATATTCTTCACATATAAATGACAGCTACTTAACATCTCTCCCTCCAGCGACTCCTTAATTCTTTATTCCTCTCTGAAGGATGCCTACAATTGAAATAAAAGCAATTTCAGGAAGGCCACACTCAGTCATTCCCTATAGTTTTAAACAGTGTTTATAAAACATTTTCAAAAATAATTTTTATTTTTAATCCTAAGTCACAGAAGGCTAATGTGTATATGTTTTCTTCTTGTTCTCTTGTTGAAGGTTATCATTCCTGGATGCAATAACCCGTGTGCATCCAGCCCCACCATATCCATAGGGGCAAGCTAGCTTTCTATGGAAAAAGCATAGTGCCTTTATTACAAATTAAAGGCACAGCTATTTCATGCCATTTGTTACCAATTTAATGATAACATGTAACACTGAGTAGTTATAGAATATTCTCATATAGATTTTCTTTTTATAATTTAATTTCTTAATCTTTCTAACATATATACAATTTACATACATACATT
Organism: Rhabdomys pumilio; assembly: GCA_030674055.1. Classification (NCBI taxonomy): domain Eukaryota; kingdom Metazoa; phylum Chordata; class Mammalia; order Rodentia; family Muridae; genus Rhabdomys; species Rhabdomys pumilio. The sequence continues at coordinate 159,901,583 of JANHMN010000001.1, forward strand.
CATATATATATATATATATATATATATATATATATATATATATATATATTCCCCTGATACATTTCCTTTAAAGATAAAACATCTGTTTCTTTCAGCTCTGTAGTAAATATCAAAGGCAGTTCTTATTTCATAATGCCACTGGAGGAGTGATGGTCTAGGGGACATTGCTAATACAGTTTGTTAATGCCATATCATTGGTGCTCAATGAACTCAAGGATGTCATGTCAGAAGGAAAAATTAACAATAAACACAGCCATAGCTCATGCTTACGTCTGTCTTCATACATTCATATTTAAAGCAAAAACACTTTGCTATGGTTCTACTGGCATGACATAAAGGGTTACAACAGATGACAAGTTTTTTTTTTCTGCTTTTATCAATCTGTGTTCATTTTACACCATTGTCTGAGATTCTGAAGGCTCCTCATGTTTGGAATTAAACAGTTCTACTTATTTCTTACTCCTTGCCCATGACACATGGGTTGATTGGTTTTCAGAGACATTGGCATTCCAACCACTTCACTTTCTCCAGCAATGCCTATTCCAAGCGGGAATCTAATACCTGGTAAGGAAGTGTCTTTCTTGGTCTTACCCTATCTCTAAGCACAGAGGATGGGGTCGCTGACCATGGAGGTTTCCAGTGTACCATCTGGTCGGTTTTTTGTTGTTTTGTTTTTACTGATTTTCAGTATAAAATAGCTGTTCATTCTACCTTTTGCATTTCTTTATAACCTAATGGCATAGAATGAGACACAGCACTACTGTTTGACAAGATATCTACTGTATCTACTTTTGTTTGGATACATATCCAGTAACTGCTGTCATAGCCAGAGGACCAGCAAGGGCACTACTATTCACAGTGTTGCTTTGTTTTTGTTGCTTTTTTTCATATATATATATATATATATATATATATATATATATATATATTATAATCTACAGAGTAAATTATTATATATATTATGTATATACATTGGAACCAGTTAATGCCCTTAAACAATGTATAATTGTTTCAGAAAGCAGAAAGACAATGCAGGGGAAACAGGTGCCCAAAAAAGTCCAGTCACAAAGACTCTGGAAGCTCTAGATACCACTAAGAGTCAGTGTTGGTGATAACTTCTAAAACAATCAATGTTCAAGAAGAATGTTCTAATTTGGAAAAAAAAATGCCTTGTCTCCCCTCCCCTCCCCCTAGCCCAACTCCCCACACTTTTTTATTTTATTTTTTTAAATAATCTTTTCATTTTACTATCAAAAGTCCTGGCTCTCCAGATATACTTTAAACTATAAATAAACGCTGCATAGTTCTCTTTTGTTTGATTTTAGTTTCGTTTTGTTGTTTTAAAAATTATTGCAGTACAACACCTCCTGTTTGGAATTCAGTAAGGAGCAAAGAGCACAGGAGTGTGGGTCGTCCGAATGGGTCCAGGAGCTGGCCTCAGAAGGGCGGGAGGAAGTGCAGAGGTCTGGAAGAGGGTAGCTGCAGGAGCAGTTCGAAGGCTGAAGGGAGAGTTCACCGCCACAGCAGCTGCAGCTGCTGCAGCCGCCAGTGGGTTTGGGAGAATTCTGGGAGCCAGTGGCTTTGAAGGTTCTTTTGAAAATACCAATTTTACCTGCAAACAGATTTTAAAAGGATCAAGAACAAACATTTTAGAGTTTGTAACTGGAAAGTAAAAGGGTAGACCACAGTAATGAGCAGCTACAAAGCTAAGAGCTGGCAATTAAAATAGAAAGTATAGAATTGTTTCTTTTGGGAAAAGTTGAAGATAATTACCAACAGCCCACCAAGCATCCTTAAGCATCTTCCAGAGTTGAAGACAACAAATTTCGGCAGTTTAGTTGAAATTTATACCTCCATAGGAGGTCCCTGACTTGAGGAAAAGAGCAGAGGAATGTTGTGCTAAACTTTGTACATACAGTAACTGTCATGCAAGCAATATTGTTTTTAAATTGACATTAGTTACACTTCCATGCTTCTTTCTCTAGAAAGCGTATTTGATGTATTGTGGAAAGGACATTTTCAAAGACTTATATATTCTTGCATTTAATTTCCTTCAATGCATCACCATACGAAATTTAAACCATACCATTGAGATGATGGTTTAAAAAAAAAAACAAATTTGGGAAGGCATAAATGTTGCCTGCATTTCATGTTTTATCTCCTGAACACTTTAACTCAGCAATTTGAGGTCGTATATCTGACATCCTTTCTGAGTGGGTTCTCTAACATCAAGATCACATTCTAAACGATTGTTCACTGGACTCAAAAGCCTGCCTTTTCTCTAGTTTATGTACGTGGGGACAAATTTCAGCTTAGACAGATGAGCCGAGGTTAAAGGTGGTAAACACTGGAACAAGTCAAGTCAGGAAGGATTCCATTGGTGGAGGGCAGGCTGGATCTAAAACTCAACTGTTTTTTATTGTTGTCTATTTATTACACCTGTTCCACATAGTAACTGAGAGCCTCCACCCCATGTACCTCTTACACAGACTGTGGGGCGTAGAGATAGATCATCACCTTCTCTTTTAGGGAGCAACAGTGTCACTCACCCCCAATGGATGTGTTGCCTTCTGCAGTTTGTTGTAAGGGCTGTACTTAGGTTTAGGGGGCTTCCCAGCGGCTCTGTCTTTGTGCCTTCTACTGCTAATGTGCTGTAGAAAGCGAACAAAATGACAGTTTTAAAATCAACACATCAAAAGCATTCCACAAACACATATATCTTTAACCTGGAAGAATATAATGCAGATTTCATGCAAGCTTCACAACAACAGAAGGAAAAGAGCAGTGTACACTTCTTGTTTGGATTCTGAAGCCTTTCACACTATTCATTTTAATGCATTTTAAATAAACAGAACAGTTTTCTTCTCTCACCTCTATTTGCCTTATCACTCCACATATCTCCTCAAAAGTATTTACAGAGGAAAGGATGACTCAAGAAATGTTATGTGCAAATCAACAAACATGCCCAGACAGGCATGAATGTATTTCCATATCAATAACTATCCTCATATTTGAGTAGTCAAATGTCAATCCCTTAAATTCTAAAAATAAATAACTAAGGTGCAAAATACCATCCATAAACAAACCACAACACAGTGTGAACATTCATCTGGAAAAGTACCACTACTTTCCTTAGAAGGCTGTTTACAGCAGAAATAACTGTCCACTGTTAGTCATTGCATCAGCAGGTGGATGAAGGGCTAGAGATTTAGTACAGTAAATACGGACAACGAGAAGACAGTGCAGTACAAAATTAGCTGTAGCATGAAAATATCTAAGTATGCAAAACAGAGCATTATATTGGTCTTTAAAAAAAGCTAACTGTTTTGAGTGGAAACCTCAGTCAAGTTTTAATATCCCTTCAGCTCCAAAAGTAGCCTCCCAAGAAACAGACAAACTCATTGTCAACAATTTGCAGCAGATTTTATTTATTAGCCACTGCGTCTTACTATTCCCTCAACAACTAAAATAAACATATGCTAAAATAAAGACAGTGAATAAAAGATACCTGAGGCTGTGAGTAGGTGGATGGATGTACTGACAGGTGTATGATGATGATGAAACTGGGTAACCTGGTGAACGAATGGTGTGTGAATGGATGTGTGGAAGGATAAGTAGATGAGTGGATTGATGGACAGATGGATAGGTAGTTAGAAGATGATGGATGAGTGGTTATATGGATGGTTTTCTGGGTAGGTGGATGAGCGGAATGATGGATGTGTGAGTGGATGGATAGGTAGATAGATGTATGCGTAGGTGGAGAGGTTGGAAATAAAGGATAGAAACATACACAGACTACTCAGAGGGTGTCCCTGTTGGTTTTCTTATGTTACCTGTTTGAGTTGTGTTTCCGAGTTGACATGCACATCACATATTTCACAGTGAAATGTTTTGTTTTGGAGGCCTGTGTTTCCCTTATTAACAGGTCCTTTGCCTTTCATTCCTGCCCGAGGAAAGGCCTTGATAGTTCCACTTCCATTGCGGGCTTCTAGCATGGTTTTGTGCTTAGTACCTATGAGGAGTATTTAGAAAAAAAAAGAGAAAAAAAAATAAAAAGAAGTGAAAATATACTATTAATGATAGCATTCAGATAGAATTCCAAATGAGGTTTTACTGGAATACACTTATGACACAGTAAATTGTGACAAGGAACTCTTGTTTTATAAGACAGTACTAAAGCATTAACTTTTCAAAAGGCTGAATATCACATGTAAGCATCATCCATAAGTAGAGTAATTAAATGAGAGGCCTGGGTCAGTATTCAGTGGGTGTAACTTTGCCTCTTGATAGCAATGTGACACAAATGATAGGAGTGATCTGTTTGCTGAAGGTATGGTTGGATGTGTACCATCAGGTTAGGCATGGTGCACTTACAGCAGCGGCTCTAACTAAACACACACTTTAAAAAGAATGCAAGTAAGCTTTCTTGTATCTGTGCTTTAAGCTCAAAGAACAAAAGTAATAGTAATAGTAAATATCATTTTAAATTTTTTATCTTAGAAGCCAAAAAAGGGTGTTAGATCGTCTGGAACCAGAATTAGAGGCAGTTGTTATAACACCCTGACATAGGTGCTGTGTACAGAACTGGGTTTCCTGCAAGAACAATAAGCTCGCATGACCACTGAACATATCTCTTTAGCCTGTCAAATAAAGCTGTGTAAGAATACTTAGTGATAAACTATAATTTCAAATGTAAGCAAGTGACTAAGAAGAAGAAAAGTTATTTAAAGGCTAAGTAGTTATGCTGAAAATCAATTTGTATTTAAAGTATGAAGTTACCAAATCTAGGGATGATCTTACCTATTAATGTAATCTTATTAACATTTGTTTCTGTCACATTAGCATCAAAAGTAAATGAGGCAATATCACACCTATTGAATATTGCCCTAAGCCTCCCTCTCTATAGTTTTATACAGTTTCTACTGGCAGTTTCCCCTCAAAAATTGCTTCAAATGTACCACACCCCCCCCACACACACACGCAAATATTTTTTTCCCACTTAATGGTGTGTATTTGCTATGGATTTTTCTTTTGTCCTATATTGTGCCCTTCCCCCAGGCCTAAGCAGGCCTGCAAGTCATTGACCACAACAAGACCAAACAACAATAGGACCTAGAAGGAGGCATTGCCTTGCCAGTCTTGGCCCCTGAGGTCTGCTACCGAGCTAAGAAGAATGGACTGCCTGCTGAGCTAGCCTTGACACCTTCCGGACTACTATCTCCTCACCTAGCCCCTGGGCAGTACCCAGAAGAGACTCTGGGGGGTGGGGCTTCCCCTTTATATGTGAAAGCAAATTATTAAACTTCGGGCCTTGATCAGAATACTTTGTCTTGGCCCCACGTTTCTCTCGCCCTCCTTCCCGTTAATCCCTAGGCTTCTTCTCAGGAGAACCTGGTGATCGTGGCTGCAGGTAGCTACACTATATGCTATTTTAATTTTAAATTTCAATTTTGTAGCTCCTTATACTTGCATTTATGGGATTGTTGCTTAGTGCTTAGTTCTTTAAATATGACAAAAGGGTTCCTGAGTCACATGTGAAGAACTCTTGAATATTCATGAGAAAACAATGCTGTGTGCTATAGATCACATGATGTTAAACAAATGACATATCATGAAAAAAGAAATATAGCCACATTTTCCCCATTCAAAAAGAGCAGAGCTTCCTCAAGTCCAAATAAGAAATGTCCTTTCTTTTTTTTTTT
>JANHMN010000001.1:159914238-159929050 GCA_030674055.1 Rhabdomys pumilio
ACACACACACACACACACACACACACACACACACACACACACCTCAAGCCTAACAAAGCTTCACTTGTCCCAACATAAATGATATTTTCTAGTCATTTTTATGTTTTACTGGCTGATGAATTCTATGTAATAATTGCCAATTTTCTGTCATTGCTGGTTTCTCTGCTTCAAAAGATCTAATCTGTTCAGAGGAAGATAATTGCAGAGCAGTTGAGATTTAAAAAAAAAATAGGCCTGCATCTCACCACTGTTGTGAGCCTCCAGCTGGGAGGCTGAGTTCACAGCCACCTTGCATAGAGAACAGTAAAGCAGCCGCTTCGCTTTTTCTTCCTCAGTCTCTGTGGAAGGACTTGAATTGTTGCCAGTGGCTGCTGCTGCTGTGGGGCTTTTGTCCACTTTAGAGGTGATCTCAGTTGTTACTGCACTGCTCTTGCGCATTTCGACACTTCTTGGAATTATGTGTGTTCCTGTGGTACTGTCTGTATTCAAAACAGCATAGGACAAAGAGTTAGGAAAGCTTGGCATCATGTTTAGCTACTTAAAGGCACATCAGTAATGCTACATTCCACTAATAATGATAATAGTAGCTCGGCTGCAATGTCTGTTATTTGTGAATAAATCCTGACATCTGTTACAAATGATCAAAATTAATTTTACACATTAAATAAAGGTTAGACAATGCTTCACAATATCTACAAGTATGAGTAGAAACTATTCTGTGGGAAAATAGGCATAACACAAATTTCCCTGAACACACTCCATGGAGAAATTTGATGATATGTTAGTCTTACCATAGCATTACTATGAGGGTTTTTTTTTTTTTTAATTTAATAGAGACAGAAGATAAGTGTTCTTAACTGTTTTTCTTTTTCTTAGTTCCAGTTTTCCTGTTTTCCTAAGACATTTATTTCTTTATATAAATATATGCATACATAAATACTATAAATGATATAATTTATCTTTTAGTACACATTAAAAAAATATACAGAATGCTGGTGTCAAATTGGTCTGATTATTTCAGCAGCTCATTGAAAACATGGCTATATTTGTAAAGAATTATATAGTTCAATACCCAATATCAAAATCACTGATATAAACACAAGTGGAATTTTAGTGTGAATATTTATTAAAGGCATACTGTATTTCAGGATGTGTGCAGGAATTCATGGCAGGTATGAATATACACTACTCCCAAGGCATCCGAGGCTTGTTACACCGTGTTAGTGTTTCAAGAAGTTAATGACCATGAAAGTGTTGATGTGCTGTAACCAAACAACCCTTTGGCTCCAAAGTCTGCTACTAAATTTAGAGAGATCAACCTTCAAAGTGCAATCATCTCATTCTAACTTCTGTCAATGATATACTGAACTCAAATATATGTCAATCTCCATATTAACAATGTTCATCATATTTTATAATTACTTGCAAATAAGATCTGTACTTGGATACTGTCTGTGGTCACGTCTTTTCTGCTTCTCAGCTGATTCTTAATCTTTCAGTTTTCAGACATCCCAGTTTGCCTTTCTAGCTGGTCTTAAATTGCCCTTCCACGTGTCCTTTTATAGGCTGTCATGGTCTCTGTTTCACAGCACACTGAAAATTTGAGACTAAATGACTTCACCAGTGTATATAAGGAATTGTTTGCAATGATGTAGGTTTGAGTAAAAACATGCTTATTATATACATCATGTATGTGGTATGTGTGTTGTGGGGTGCTTGTCCACACATAATGGCTAAGATTAATCTCAGGTGTTGTTTATTTGATAAAGGGTTTCATTGGTATGAACCGTTAGCCGTCAACTAAGGCGGGCTAGCTAGACAAGGAACCTCAGTGATCTGCTTGTCTTTATTACTACATCAGTGGGATTACAAATTTGCCACCATTCTCAGCTATTTTATGTGGGTTCTGGTCAAACATGGTCCTCATGCTTGCACAGCAGGCACCTGATTGACTGAGCTATCTCTTTAGTCCTCTAACTAATTATTATGAGCTCATATTGTCTTGACCTGATTGTAGAGAGGATTATTTCTAAATTATGTATTTCTTTCTTAGGTATAGGGCTATGAACTGAGTCTGCTTGTCAGTCACAAGAAAAGAAAATAGACTTTTGTTAGAGCTCTGAACCACTGAGTGTCTTTCCAGTCCCAAGACGCCCAATTTCTGATTGGCTTTTGCTTGCCCAATAAACTTTCGTTATTCAAAGGTAGACAATAATCCCCAAATATCTCTGAGAATCTAAAGTAGCATAAAATCACTATCTTTCATATATTTTTATAGCTGTTCACTGTACCCAATGACTCATTGAAAACCCTTACCTCTGAAATTATTACTGCTATCCAATTTACCAAATACTAATCTTACATAATCTTTAAAACCATTTCATTCAACCTTTAACTGGGCTAGGAAAATCAGTAAGTTCCAGATTTTAAGGAAATGTGCCAGGGCCACACATCAGAATATACCGAGGCAGGGAAAAATATTTCATAAAATGAAAAAATTGAAAATTTCAAAAAAATTGATGCAAATAGAAATTTTTTGTCAAAACTATTGATATATCATTGATAAGATTACAAGCAACTGTGAAGCACTATCACTGAATTTATTTGGACTACATTCTATGGCTAGTGACAATTGTAAACATCATACTTAAACCCAGCATGAACACAATGTGAAGTCAGAGTGCACTGCTGTGGTATTTATTGCACGGAATGATCACAGGAAAGATTTCCCTGGTAATGCTTTCCTAATAATAGCATTTCCTCTGGATCAGTACATTTCTTTTATGTACTGACACTGTTCTTATCTTTGGTAAAATTTGTCAGTTATAAAATACGAACATGCTCTTCTAATCCCTGTTATAGCTATACTAGTGTATTCTGCATTCAGAGGGTAATGTTCATTTATTCCAAAGACTAAGGTGAAAGGAAAGTCACCAGGTTTGGAGCACAAAACTTATTGAAGCCTTAATATCATTATGGAAATTCCTCACAACACAGGTTTTTTTTTTTTTTTAAATTCCTGGCTAATTGCTTACCCTCCCACATGTCTCTTTTGTTCCCTATTTCTGACTACACAACTAACTTTTAAGTTTGTAAAAACATTTGAAAAAATAGAAAGCGATATCTTGTTAATTTTGAATTTAATTGTATCTCTTGGTTTTATAAATGGAAGATTTCTATACATTGATAAATAGACAAATATATTATCTTATATTTTTCTATCTTTTATAAATTAATCAGAAAATCAATCAATATGTATTTGGTAATAAAATTAGAAAAGATGTTTTTATATAACATGACTCATTAAATTACCAATTACACACAATTCTTATCTACTCATTAAAAGAATGTTTAGGCTGGTCATGGCTTGTGACCCAATGTTCTGCCTCTTTGCTGGGAGTGTCTAGACACTGCCAATAACGAGCTCAGAGAAGGTAGGGCAAAGTCTGTAACAGGGAACCCACATCAGTCTGAGAGTTTCCCTTCCAGGTGTCAGTGCACTTCTGTGTGCCAGATGGGAAGAAGAAGGCAAAGTCTGGAATGGATCTCCTCTCAGGGTGCTCAGAAACCTCTAGTCTATTGGCCCAGAAAGGAGGTCAGAAATGCATGTCCAAGGTCCATGTTTATCCTCGGGCCATCAGACTGCACAGTAGTCAGGGAGGGAAAGTGCAACACAGGCGTGGCAGAATACAGGTCCAGTAGGGAATAAGTGCCAAGTATCAAAGGGCAGGAGAAGAGAAAAGACCTTCATCAGGAGTCTTAATGTCATGGCTCTTTTAGGCAAAGCCTTTCCTCATCACAATCTTTAAAGAAGCAGATCTCTGAGATGATATCAGTTTGTTCATTCATATATTTTTTTTAATTGGGGGTAGATGTAGACCCATACACTTTATTCAGAGTGAGCCAGGAATTAAATATTTTGTGGGGAAGGGTGTGAAAATATCCAAGAGGTGAAGATCATTGGCTGAGGCTAAGGCTATCTACATACTTCATAAGCGTGCAGAAGAGCTCCATGTGCTATGAGACATGACTATGTGTCTGTGGTTCTCTCAGTTGGTGGTGGAAGTTATGTATTCCAGAGTTGACACTGGAGACTGGGAGTTGGAAGCTCCACTCCTACCATCTCAGATCTCTGAGATTCCCATGGGTTGAGCATATCACACTTCACCAGTTCTTATATCTGTCTGGTAGCACAGCCCACGTGCCCTACAATGACTCATTCAGTAAGAATATTCATTTGTCACCATTGCCTTATAACTTATGCTAATCCTTGTGCCCCACAAAGTGTGAGGACAACACCAGTTCTCTCAAGTTGTCCTCTAACCTACTTATGTGTGCCATGACATCATACAAACAGACAGAGAAAACAATAGGTGAATGAATGAATAGATGAATGGATAGAGAAACACACACAGAGAGTACAGGGACACACACACATAAATGTAATAAAAAGAGAAAGAACCTTCAAAGTTGATAAGATTACCAGCATGCCAGGAAGTAGAAAACTCCCCTATGACCTTCATCTTTGAAACCTACAACCTCTGTCTAGCCTCAGAAAATGAACTTAAAGTTATTTAGTTATTTAGAGAAAGGCACTCTACCTTCCTCTTGACCCGTGATCCCCTTTGTATTGTCAAGGCTGTCAAGACAAGGGAAGTTTTAGAAACTGTCATATTGCATGGTGCTCAAAGACATATGACAACTGAATGAGAGGATATAGTATTGATGCAAACAAGCAACCCCCACACAGAGCACTCCATAAGAAGTTGGAATAATGAGTTGGCTTTAGGATGTTGCTTATCACTTTGAGTTCATTAGTTTTGACAAACGTATCACAGCACCGTGAAATACTAACAACAAAGAACAGTAGGTATAGGGTATAGAAAATTGTTACATCTATTTGTAAGTTTAATACTTTAAAAAATTAAGTTTATTAAGTACAAGAAAAAAGGAGTCACCAACAAAATTTGCAGCTACTGAACGAAGGGACATCTGGACCTACAGAACACAGCTCTCAACTTTTAGACAAAAAAAGTTTCAGAGAACTTTCCATGGTCAAGCCTTTTTTCTCAAGTGAATATTTAAACTTGATATTTTATAAACTCACTTCCAAATTTGAGCCTGACATCTTACTCTGAAATGATTCACATATTTAAATGCAATTCTATCAGCATTTTATATTAAGCTGCTAACTTGCATGTTAAGCTTCTATGGGAGGCAAGATTCTCAAGCTCAGATCATGTGCTTACTGATGGAAGAACTTAGAGAAACACTATAGAAGCCTCAAGCACAGAGTCACTACAGAGTCTTCATTTGCTCTATTCATTACTGTATTTATTTTTTGCACAAATCAGGTACCTAATAAATATATATGTAAAGAAATGAAGAAAAGCACTGCAAGGCACCTTTTAATGTATTTGGAGGTATTAAGTCATTTAACTCATAAAAATCTGAATACCACACATCATCTTTATACCCAACTTTGCAAAGAGATTGAGCAATGTAAAAATTTGGAGCTTTCCAGCTGATAGATCTGTAGCAGATAGCACAGTGATCTGCATTGCCAGTGCTTCAGTTACACTGATCCTTTTTCTTTGATAAAATTAGATATTGCAAAGGATTTTAAATAAGTCATAAATTACCATGAAATCTAAAGGATAACATCTCAAACATTTGCCTTGAAATGGAAATAGTCATATTATAATCTAGTCATGACTGTCCAATCCTGGTTTTACGCTCGTCTCAAATTCCCTCAGAATAACAGAGAAAGAGGAAAGCTCTATTTGTTAAATTACCTCTGATGCAGAGTGGTAAGAATCATGGTGGCCTTTAATGTATCTTCACCACCACAAAATACAGAAGACAGGGTGTAAATATTCACTCTTCTCAGTTTTACCCAAAGCTATTTACCTAAAGCTGTGTATTCACTGTTCAGTCAGTGTCTCTACAAACACTATATGTGACAGGAAGCTGAAAATAATGGCTGAGATTCAGGAGGAAAAAAAATGTTATGAGCTTGTGTTTCTGTGCTGCCTTTCTGCAAGGACCACATAGTAAATATTCATTAATGCTACTGTTGCTGTTTGGCCTTGCCATCCAAATAGATTACTAATACTTTGTGGAGTGATAGTTAATTGAGAATGAAAGAATCTTTGTAAGTCAGTGTTCAGAGTGGCCAATTAATAGTCCCATATTCCATAAAAACATCCTAAATACAGTTTATTTGATCTGCAAAGCCTGAATGAGTCTCGAAATTACCCACAATTTGAATTCTGTATAACAATGCAGAAAAACCACACTACTCAGACATGCATTTCCCCCAGTGACAGACTTTAGAACCAAGTCTGGAAACACAGCTAGGTCCTACTAAACTCCTAATCGGTTCAAGGGATTAATGCTCCAACTCTAAGGTATGCATTATATTTTCCTGTGGATAGAAGACTCTAAATTGCCCTGATATGTTTTTCCATTCCCCATGTGATTTTAACTCTCAGACTTGTTAATAAATAAACACAGAAATTCTCGACTATGCTATCACAATAAAATACAGCTTGCAGGAAGCCATGGGTTCAATGCTTTCTTTTCCGGCACTGCTTAAAAGTTGTACCTCATAGTACACAGCTGTAGTCCCAGCACTTGGAAAGTGGAGACGGGAAGATCAGAAGTTCAAAATCATTCATGGTTATTTAGGAACTGTCAGTCCTACCTATTAGATACATGAGACCCTATGTTGAAAAAAAAAGAAATAAAGACAAGAAAAGATAATTAAAGGTACAAAGTGACATGAGAGGAAAGAGAGAGAATGAAGGAGAAAGGGGAATGAAATAGAAAGGGGGTGTGTTTCATGGCCAAAATGATCTGCCCAGCTGATTGGCTACTGGGGAAGGAAAGTCAGTATTTTTGCTGTATGTGTCCTCAAGTAGGTTGAACATATCCCAGTGATGTGTATGTAGAAGCATTAATTGGACTCAATGATAATTAAAAGCAAAATATCCATAAATTTGAGAGGAACTTGTGGTAGCAGAATAAGAATGGGAGAATAGAAGTTGATATAACCAAAATATATTGTAGTTGTATATGGATTTCTCAAAGAATAAATCAAAATATACTAAAAAGAATCAGATGAGGCAGAGGAAATCAGGAAGACCATAGGTTCTAATTCACCTCCCACTGGATAGTAGGACGTTGTCTCAAAAAATAAATTTGTCTAATAAAAAGTGCTGAATTCAGGCAGCTAAGTGTGTTACTCTTGAGAAGTAGAGAGTGAAGAGGATTTGGATCAAGCAGAGGAGAGAGGCTGCAGCTCTTGCCAGCATTAGAGGAACAAGTCATCAGAAACTGTCCAGTGTCCCTCTTTAGGAGGGTCCAATAGTTGGCCTGGCATAGATGAAGTTTATTTTATATCTTCATACTATATACAGCATCGAAACATCCTTGACCTTTCACAGGATCTCATTCGTATCAACTGGGATGTAACCTAAAAGTAGGTTACACTGTTATGCAAATGTTTCTTACAAACAAGCCAATAGAGGCTGAACATCAAAATGAGTGATGCTGGCAAACTGCACAGTGTTAAGAACTCGTGCAGCTTTGCCCCATGTTTTGGTAAAAGTAACAAATATAAGTTTCATGTAAATTTTCCAAACTATAAATGGCAATGCTTCCATAAACATGAGTTAAGAGTCCTGGGTTAGCCAGTCTGTATGTCCTGGGCCTGTGTGTTAGTGTTGGAAGACACTTTGGGACCCAAAGTGGCTCATGGACTCCATAGTTAAGGAACAGTCACAAGGCTTTACATTGAATTACCTCAGAAAACAGAGGACAGAGATATTAATTAGAAGCTATTACAAGGTCTACTTCTACAGATAACTTTCCTCTCTCCTCTTTTTGGAATTCACACAGAAGGGCAAGCCTAGGGGGAAAGCCTTTATGTGCATGTGCCCCCACTCCCCACCCAGCTTCACTTCATGTTCTTGTATTTTCTATGTTGATAACAGAAAGATAAGCAATTACAGGAAGACTTCATCACATCAAAACCTCAGCTTCTTAATTCCATTCCCTATATGTTTTCTGTTTTAATATATCACAACTAGACCAGAATCTGTTAGGAAAAATATAATGTTGTTGTTAGATTTGTGATATCAGGTATTTTTCATTTTCTTAGTTTGTGTTTCTATCTTTGTCAAATGTTAGACCCAAAACTGACCAGTTGCATAAACAAAGTATTTTTCACTTCCTGAACTAAGTTTCCACCCTTATTGACTTTCTCCAAATACTTTGAAAATACTTTCATTCTTTACTTCATTGTTTTGCAGTGTCTCACTTTGACAGGTACAGTGTAAGACACATTCAAGAACCAAGCACAATTATGTCTCTGTAAATTAGTAAGCCTGGAACTTCCCTTGACATCCTGACCACAGGAACATTTTAAGGGTGATATTGAATTCTACCTGCAGTCTCTGATTCACTATAGACTGAGTGGGAGCTTGAATGTTTCCTTTCTAGCAGCTCACCCGGCATTACTGCAGCTGTGAAAAACACACTTCTAAATCACAAAGGATATGACTGCCAATCAGTGTCTGGCTCAAATTTATTAGTGTCAGCTGTGAAGTTAAATACCACTCAGCAAGTCACACACTTAAGAAAAGAAAATTGAGAATTGAGTGGCTTAGTGTCCTTGTTTGCCTATGACTGACAGAGTCCAGGGACATGGGACCTTTTGTGGAAAACTGGAGTGTCTGTGTGTCTCAAGAAAGCCAGGACAAATTAATCACCCATGAAATTAATTTTAGAAAAGTAGAAAACAAACAAACAAAGAAATAACAAAGTGAGACTGGAAGAGATGAGTCAGGGTTTAAGAGCTCTTGTTGTTCTTCTAGAAGAACAAAGTTCAGTTCCAAAGCACCCGTGTCAGACTGTATTTAACAATAGATAGAGTATACACACACACACACACACACACACACACACACACATATATTCTAATAATAGCAATAACAAATACACTTAGCTGTATGAGTGCCTTTGCAAGTGCACATGTGCACAAAACAAGTATGAATAATGGTACCAAGCACATTATGTGCATTTCTGTCATGAAAAGCAGGTCTTGAAGTAATTATTATAATCAAGGATATATGGAGACACATTCAGATCTCTTATGCAGAGCCCAATGAATCTTCCATCCAGCAGTAAAACCAAGCTTTTTTTCTAACAGGAATAGAGTTTCATCTCCCTAATTAGAGTGTGTTTCTAAGAGAATTAATTTTCTGTTTTCCTTTTTAAAGGCTTCCTTAAATCCAGTTGTTTCATTCTCTCTGAAATTAACCTACACTAATGTAAGTCAGTCATTAGGCAGGCTCAGTCTGTCTGTGTGGATCTGGCCATTAGTCACAGAGCTAATAAGCACCAAGATAAAATATGAGTGTTTTGTCAGATTCTGTGCTATTTCTACTCATATTAAAAGGAAATAGAAAAGAAAAAAACAATAATAAATAATTAGTGTCTCCCAAAGGAATTTTACACAACTGGATGCTGTTTTAGTTAAGATTTTTTATTACTGTGAAGAGACATCACGAGCACAGAAACTCTTATAAAAAACATTAAAATGGGGCTGGCTTACAATTCTAAGGTTTAATCCATTATTGTCGTGGCGGGAAGAATTGCAGCACACAGGCAGATAGTACTACAGAGATAAGTGTTCTACATTTCGATCAGCAGGTAGCAGGAAGAGAGTGAGACTAGATCAGGCCTGAGCATCTGAAACTTCAAAACCTGCCCACTGACACTTCTTCCAACAAGGTATCCCTCCCAATAATGCTACTTTCTGTAAGCCTATGGGGGGCATTTTCATTCAAACCACCACAGATGTCATGAGATTTGAAAGTTACCCCTTTAAGGCTTCTTAGATATTGTTTTTCTCTCAGTAGGACAAAAGAAAAAAAGTCCTTTATGGATAGTGGTTCCCACATTTCAAAAGATTTTAGAGGTGAAAAAAAAAAGTATCGTACATGGTAGTAAGTTCCCATTTTGCTGACACAGAAGCCTATGTATTTGAAGTCTTGAATCCATATCTGGCAAAGTGTCAAGGTTTGTTTTTGCAGCTAGTGGACTTACTAGTCATCAGCTTAGAACATATAGCAACAGCATTTTTCCTCTGGCCAGATGTTCTACGGAAGAAATAAGAAGACCTTTGTGTCCTTAACTCGTATAGTAGCTGTGTATCTCTCAGGAATTATAGCACAACATGCCACGAAGTTGGAAAGATTTGCTGATTGAAACTGAACACAAAGATGGGTGACCTCGTACCTATTTATATTTAAAATATGTAGAGAAGTTAGAAGATGATCATGCCAAGTCACTTAGAACATGGTATAGAAATATGGTCTAGGTAACTATTGAGAAGAATATAAAATTAAAAATTCCCTCAGTAAGAATCATGTGGAATGGTCATGAAGATAAGGAAATGTTCCCATAATGGAGAGTGCCTGATGAAATACTTGGTACAGGTATAATTTAGAACATTACCTTAGCTGTTCATCGGCCTTTTAGTGCCTGTACAGTAGTTACTCATATTTTCCAATTCAGTGCTAGAATTTCATGAATTAACTAGAGGGAACAATTTAACCATCAGAAAGACCCCACAATATAACCAAGGGGCTGATGCCACAGTACACTATGCAGAGGGTTGGAGTAAGGCATACATTAACTTCAGACTGCTAGAAAAGAATTTCCGGAGAGACAATTCCACTTGAGAAATGATGAAATTAGTTACAAAGATGAAGAACACACAAAATAAACAAAGGCCTTTACAAAGATGAAGAGAATTTTTATTTTTATGGAAACATTTTCAATAAGTTTTTAGTGCTTCTATTACTGAAATTTAAAATAGCAGCTCATTATTATTTTTCTCTTTGATGGATGAGGGAAAAACTAGTAAAATTACCTAACAGAACTTGTCCCTTTCATGTAGTTGCCCTATATATGTCATATTATATATAATATAATAATAATATATACTATACTATACTATACTATACTATACTATACTATAAAATAATATAATATAATATATACCACAATATATTGTGGTAGCCAAGACATTTATTTATTTATTTTTGCTGCTTTATTTCTAATTCTATACTTCGTCAAACATCAATATTTTATTCTTCTTTTACATATTATTTCCCAATTGCCCTTTTCCTTTCCTCCTCCTCACCTCTCCTCTCCCCCAGTCTTCCCTCTATCTGTTTCTCCTCAGAAAAGAGCAGTCCTCCCAGAGACATTAACCAAACACAGTATAACAAGCTACAAGAATAACACACAATTTTTAAACATCAGCACAAACAAAACATTAGGAGAAAATGTACAACAGGAGAAATAAAAAAAAATAAAAATACTACTATATTCCAAAAGGATAAAAGATGAAAGGTTCCTAGAATCCCTGGAAAGTAATGGATCACTGGATCAAAGTCCCTCTTTCCAGCAAGGAAGCGGATAAATTTTCTACAGAAACCATACAAGTGCAATTTCATGAAATTCCAGGTTTAAAATTGAATTTGCAATTTCCCTCATTAAATTACACATAGTGACTGATCTTCTGAAGTATAGAATTCTTTTTAATTTTTGAAAATACAGTCATTATTACTGTATCTCCATTTCAGCACATCACAAAACATTATTAAGCAAACCAACAACAAAATGTTCTTTATTTTTTTTCTAAATTATGCCAAAAACTACTTTGACTTACTGTAGGCTTTGTTTAAGAATATTTGTTTGTTAATAGTTAAAATATAATTTTTGTGTATTCAATATTTAATTTGATAGTGTAAATTATTTTTAAAGTAGACCTACTTTAATATATGCTAATAACTATGTAAATAAGAGTAACTATGTAAATAAGAGTATCATGTCTCAGAGTGAATTTCAAAAGATACATGTGAGCTTTTGGTAACTGATAACTGGCTGGTTCTATCCTGCAGAATGTTAAATATTTTTATAGCCGCAAAAGAATAGAAATATATTTCTATGTGAGCTAACTTACATGTTAATATTTTTCTTTAATTTCTGCTGTTCAGATCTTATTTCAGAAATCAAATCATAACATCTTATTAAAGCATATTTGATATAGGCCAATGATCTATCTTTATCTTTAAGTAAAGTAACAGTAAAAATAAAATTAAAATAATACCCTAGAAAACAATTATTTTTTAGGAGTCAGTATTTTTGTTAGGACACGCACACAAACACACACACGTTTTGATTTTGTTTTGTTTTAAGTCATAACTGATCTTTAGCCTACTTTGTTCCTCAAAGAGATTAATCTATGCTTTATCGTGTTAATTATCATCAGAATACGTTGATATCAAATTGTGCTTCATTTAAAAATGTCTAAACTCCTTTGGGTCAGATTCCCTAAATTTTAATTAATACCAGCTGCTGGAGATGGCAGTCTCAGAGACTCGAGAGACAGGAAGGAGACTGGAACAGTGGGTTAATATGTGGATACATGGTTGAGTGAGAAGACTCATTACCTTCACCCTCTTCTGCTAGACCTGTCTTTTCTTGCTTGCTTGCCACCAGTCTGTGACCAGTAACAGTGACTCCTTGCCTTCTTCCCTCTCTGGCAGTTCCAGAGTCAAGTCTCCATTTGCTTTTTTTTTTCAACTTTCAGCTGAAAAAAGTTGAGGAAGTTCAAAGGAGAAAGAAAAAGGGAGCTGAGGACACAAATATCTTATGTTTTTATTTCACTATTGTTTGTTTTTTTGGTTGATTTTTGAGACCAGAATGACCTCGAACTCAAGATCCTTCTGTCAGCCTTAGTTTCCCAAGTGCCAAGTGTGCATCACTCTCAACTTGGCAATATATATTTTTTAATTATCAATAGTTTTTTTTTTAAAAAAACCAATTATGAAAATTGAAAGATATTACCTTGATTGACTCAATTTGCTTTATAGAGCACTTTCTAAAACCAGTTTCCTTTTCGCATTATGGAAGATACATTCTGGTGTGTTCTGCATTCTATGAACATGGTTTAGAGGTAGAATTAGAGCTGTTTCTCTAAAAATAGATACGCTTTCTCATCAAGTGTGACTGGTTTTGCCTCCTCTAACAAGCTTTTCTTGCCTCAGGAGAAAGTCAGTCCAGGAATACTAGCACTCCAGGCTTAAATGTGTGGAGTTAAATATCTGTGTTCTGGGAGTGTGTCAGGCTGAGAACACAGTCAAGCCTGGTACTTGGAAGTGTTCAGCCAAGCAATCAAGATCACAGCCAGGTCCCAACAGCCAATTCATAGTGTTCAAAACACAAGGCAGAGCCAAGAGGCAGGCTGGGCTAGAAGAAATAAGGTCTCGGTTATTTGAGGACAGGATTTTAGACCACAGCAGGCAGACGAGGTGGCGACACTGTCAGTTTATTTTTAGCATGTCAACCGGGCCTCTTGGACAGTCCTCATGGCTTCATGGAGGAAAATTTCCATGTTTAACACCTGTCCCCTCCATAGAGGAGGCCAAAGAATGAAGGTGGTATTGGTCCAGATTCTGTGCATTGCGTTTCTGACTACATAGGTTTAGACAGGTCAGTTCCTACCACATTATAATAAAGGAACAAGACAAACAAATACACGTATGTGTACATGTATTCTTTTTTGTGAGATTTTAACTTGCTCTCATGACCCACCCCTAGTAGAGGACATTTCTAGAGAAAGCAAATTAGAGATTTTGTCACTTTTTTGTGGAAAAAAATGAACAAATGAATGAATGAATGAATGAATGAATGAATGAATGAAAAGAAACCATGGATTGGTTAACTCCAGCTAGGGAGTCCATTTGTATGATGGAGTCTAGTTCGTTAACATTATGCCCTTTTAGGAAGTCATCCAAAGACTGTACCTGCCTAGAGATGCTTTATAAAAATATGATGCTTTTGGGAAAATTTATATTTCAGGGTAAAGTCACGTAGATAACTCAAATTAATAGTTAATTCAAAGAATTAAAATTTTTGAAAGATACCTGGATATTGAAAAGATACTATATTTTTCTTTGATACAACTTATTTCCATAGAACATAAGATGTGTTTGTGTATGTGTGTAAAAGGGTTGAGTGTGAGTAGGTAGATGTAGTATCAACATGCTATCATTTCAGTAATAACTTCTTAACAGTTCAGAAAATATTCTACCATGCCTGAATATTTAGAAGGTAATTTCAAAACCAGCTTGTTTCTTTTTTGTTGACCTGTCAGTCATGATAAATAATCGTGCCTCTAACTAGAGGTTAAATTAACTCAGTTCAACAAATTTGAATAAGAAAATTCCTTGTCCTTGTTTATTAACAGCCAAATGGGTATGATATTCATCATTTAACTTATATTTCGCACAAAGGAACTTGTATTACATTCTTCTTTCACCTTTTTCTCTTTTTGGTTACATATATTAGACAGGATCTCACTCTCCAGGTTATCCTAGAACTGATTGTGTCACAGGATAATCTCCCGGACTTTCTGCATTTATGACTTACAGGCATGTATCATAATATTCAGCTAAACTTTTTTTTTTCAATTCAGCTTTTTTTTTCTCTTTTTGATTGGTTATTTTATTTATTTACATTTCAAATGTTGCCCTCTTCCCAGTTTCTTCTCCATAAACCACCTATCTCATTCCTCTTCCCCTTCCTCTATGAAGATACTCCCCACCCACCCACCCACTCCTGCCTCAGCACCTTAGCATTCCCCTACCCTGGATCTTCAAGTCTCCACAGGACCAAGGGGCTCCCCTCAGTGATGCGCACTAAGGCAATGCATTGCTACATATCCCCTAGA
>JANHMN010000001.1:159941500-159961178 GCA_030674055.1 Rhabdomys pumilio
CTCTCTCTCTCTCTCTCTCTCTCTCTCTCTCTCTCTCTCCATTTGCCTAGTATAAGACTTCCCAGATTTACTCTTCTGCAAGGATGTACTGAGTCAATTAAAGAATTAAGCCCGTGTTATGAACATTCTTCATAGTAAATAGATACTTGATCTTTCGTGTTTATCTAGGTTCCCCTAGAGAACAGTAAGCTGTTTGGTTGGAAACCTCTCATCCCATAGACACTGTTGTTCTGAACTGTGGGGGTTTGAGTCTCTAAAGGAATAATGACTGAGAAAACACAGTGTAAACTTAGAAACAAACATTTATAAATGCTAAAATGCTGTTTCATAGAATTAGTATCAAAGGAATCATAAATTGGACACATTAAAAAACACATAAAGGAAAGGCCAAATGAGATTAAATGAGATTAGGTCTGATACGTAAAGTTACATATCTTTTAAGCCTTTCAACTCCTTGGAAAATTTGTTTTGCTACCATTGCTTATGATCAACTTTTTATTTTCATGTCTCCATTCAGTTCCTATATTAGCCAGGCTGTATTGTATTCTGTACCTTCTATGATCGACTCAGAAAGGGGAAAAAAAAAACAAACAAACAGGACAGTGGCCAATTCTGCCTGTGGTACAGTTGGTCTTGCATGCCCGATCACTCAGCCTTCAGCCACCCTTACGCCTGAATATTCCTTTGCCCACGTGAGACAGGAAGGGTCTGTAGTTACATTCTAGCACAAGGGGGAAAACGGAGTTGGACAATACATTATGGAAAGAGTAAGACTATAAATTCTATGTTATATGTATATAGTCCTCATGAATTAACTTTCTTAATTTAAATAGGAAAACGTAAAGGTTTTGAACTAAATAAATGATGTGCCGCCCAAGATAGCATTTACATATGCCATGTCATATCCTGGGTCATTATTTGTTAATGTGATTTCCAATTTGACATGCTCTAGAACCACCAAAGATATATTTCTCAGGTTATATCCACAAGACAGTTTCTTGAAAGGGTTGATTTGGGAAAGATGAGGCACTAAAATCTGGGTGGCATCCTTTCATGGGCTGTGGTACTAAGCTGAGTGAAAAAAACAACAACAAAAAAAGCCTGCTCTGCAGAAGTATTCACTACTCTCTGTCTAATTCCTGATTAGACCCCACAAAGCCTACATTCTGACTCTCCTGTCACCATGCCTTTCCTCCATGAAAGACTTCCACTTGAACTCCCTAGGGAGCTGGATTGACTCCATCCACCCCTTAAGTTGCTCCTGTCAGGGTGTTTTAATCAGGGCAACAGGAAAAGTAACTAAGACAGCCTCTGAGTCCCCTGAGCACTGTGTTCTACTTCATTTCCTTTTAAAAAGTTGTTCTTGCTTGCTAATATTGATTCAAAGAGCTATATTATTTTCATGAATAAAAGCCCAAAACAATAGTTTGTTGGTATTGTAGAGAGCCACTAATATATAACCCCAGTAGCAGCACAGATGTTCTCTCTTAACAGCCCAGAGCAAACCAGCTCATTTGTTGTCAAGTATACTGTCAGTGGGGGTATTTACAATGGAAATAGTTTGCTGTTAATTAATTGAGTATAAGAAAATTTCAGATAATCAAAACAATCCCAAAGGATGGAGAAGCTCTTCACACCCCTCAAGTGAAAAATATCAAAATATTTAACAATAATCAGTTTTTCTTATTCAAAAATCCTGCAGTGGGGAGGAAACATTTCCCTTAAGTCTCCTTAATTTGGATACAATTGAAAAGATGACTTCATTTTGAAAATATTCCTGCGCTTTTCTGAATATCTTTGAATACTAAAGTCTCAAAAAGTCAAAGTAAATCTGCCTGTGGTATTCTCTTTTGGAGTCAACCGGAAATATTGCTGTTTTCCATTTCATGCATGAATGGATGCAGAAGACAAAATACCAAGTTTGATTAAGCAATTTTTCTTATCTAGCAAAGAAATGCTGTGTTTCCATAAGGACTTGTTAGAATTATCCCTTGAAATGTATTCAATACAGTGTGAACTGAGTATTTAAACTATATCTCATACTCATTTTTGTAGCCCATCCTGCAGAAGCTTTAAAGTAAAGGAAACTTTCCTCCTCTCCACCTCACCCCCTACTCCTTGCCTTCCTGCTTCTTTTTCTCTTTCTGTGGATTTTTTCTACATTTAATTTGTTTTATCAGTGTTGGAGACTGCAAACCCCAAGGTCTGTACATGCCAGGACCTGAGTTTCATTCCCAGCAACTTTTTTTTTCATATTTCTGTAATAACTTCATGGCCAAAGGAACAGCTTGACAAAGGAGAAAAATTCTATTCCATCTTAACATTCAATGACACCAGGAACAGAGTGAGAAACTTTCGAGTGATATAGATATTAACTAGACTCTGCAGTTATTGTTGCAGAGCTGAGAAGTAAGAGTAGAAGAAAAGAATTGTACCCAGGATAGAGCAGAAGAGCTGGATCCTGATCAGGAGTAGTGATGATTCCCAAAGACGATGTGAATAAAACCTCTTCAACAAACATGACACTCAAGCACAAATGCACCATTCTGTGAGCCTTCCAGGAAAACGCCTGCATCCAACACACCAGATGCTTGCTCATATATTATTAAATTAAGTTAAATTTTCCCTAAAACTTACTTGAAAAAGCAAATTGTAATCTAGCTTTATGAGGCAGTACTATAATAAGCAGCTGAATCTGAACCAGTTTTATCAGTCAATCTTTAGACACTGTGTGAAATCACATCATGTCCATGAAAGACAGAAGGGTGACCCTGTCATGTCAGCATAATACAAACACCAGCCATTAGCCAGAGTGATGTTACAGACCACTCCCCCCCCTTTTTTTTGTATCTGCCTATGACCTGTTCAGAATGCTAGGTGGACTTCTCTAAACCTCTCCTGCTTTTGAGAATTTTTTTCTAAATTTTGCCCAAGTAAATGCTGTTATATATAATTTGATTAGTTTATTTATCAGCACAGAAATGTGTTTTAAATCTGTTTATTATGTACCTGCCCACATTTGTCCATGTCTTTATCACCTTTTGCCTTGATGGTGGAATCATCACCAGTCACCCTGACACATCCTATTGTATGGTACTCTGTTCACTTTTATTGTACTTTGTTCTAAAATCATAAATATTTTTTGAAATTTGAAATCCATCACTTCTCCTTAAAGCCTTTTAGTAGTTTCTCATCACTCTTTAAAGTACACCTGCTTCTCATAGTTTGCAAATGTGTTTCCTTCTTACCTGTTTGGAGGCCATCATCTCCTTCCATATAGATAATGCAGTGGAGTCCGGCTAGAGAACTAAATAAAACTCTCACTTACCATGTTCATGTCCATGTGAGGTCTGGCAGTAGTTTAGTTTCTTCCAAGTATACTATGTATGATTAAAATGAGAAATCCAGGCCCTTTGGTCTTTTTTTTTTTTCTTTTAATCTCCTCTTGGTTTCTGGAAATTAGCTTCAAGAAGGGTCTAAGAGGCTTAGGCAAGTTTGGTCTTTTCTAATTGGGTGTGTTTTCTCTGTTCTACCAAAGCTAAAGTCATTCCTGGCTGCTGCTGTAATCCACTAAATGTCTCTCAAGGTCATTTAATTTTTTCAAATTTTCTAAATGAACCCCTAAGTATTTTTATCTTGCCTACTGAAACTGCAATGGATTATAAATTCTATTGGTTAACATTAAAGATATATTTACTTATTTTTATTTTATCTAATAGGACTGCTTTTCTTGTTTCAATATGCTTGCATATACACTCTATAATGGCTGATTTAGACATCTTTGGGCTCATTTTGGTCAGCTTATCTCTTAAGGTCTTCACAGATTAACTGCGTAGTGATTAACCAACCCAGCTTAGTTATTCCCCAACTTCTTCCTTTAATTCTCTGCTTTTTATGTGAATAATATATGCATAGTATTTGAATGTATAACAAAATAAAATATAGTTTCTATATTGTTCCATCAACATGTAGAAATAGCCATTCACTTGAGAGACTGGACCTGGCTACTTTTCATCAGTAGATACCTAGTAATTAGAGAGTAGCTGGTGCCTGGCACAGGTTTAGTTTTAAACGACAGACAGTATTCTTCTAGATTCTGGGAACTATTCCAATCATTATCATTCCACTCTGGTCTCACTCTTTTTTGCAATACTGGCCTTAGCTAAGGAAACATCAAGATTTATGCCATTATTATGGCTGAGGAAGTTCTCCCAGACCACACCATCAAAGAATGATAAAGAATTACAATATAGGATGATAGAAGAAGCCAGTCCAGTTTGTATAATTGTTCCATTGCCCTATAGACTTTGAGCAGGTTCCTGGCTGAATAGCAAGTGACCACATCATATTCTAAATTTCCACAGAAGAGAAATAAGAGATCCTGGGCAGGGAACAGTTGTCAAGAATGCTATCAAAATTTATTATATCATCTTCAGGTTGCTTTGAGTAAAGAATCTTCAGCTGCACCAAGGTTGTACCTAAAATCACACTCAAGCAATCTTTCTCTAAAATTTCTCCCATTTTTGCTTCCAAGTTTCAAAATCCCTCACAGTTATTTTAAATCCTGAAAGAAAAATTGTACAACCACTTTAGACACTTTAAGATAAGAGATATTTTCTAATCAAAACCTTTTCACAAGACTTGCAGTCCTCATGAAACAAAATGTTCTTACAGCACTTGTAAGTCAGCTCTGACTTTCCCAGGGAAATTCTACCAAAATAACAAACTCCTTACCATGTACTCATTCTGGCCTGCTTTAGTGACAGGTTTATATTTTAAGTATGACTGTCTTAGCTAGCTTGACTATAACCTAAGACAGTAGAGTTACCAGAGAAAAGAGTCTGATGGCCCAATTCAGATTGGCCTGTGGCTATGTTTGTAGAAGCCAGATTGCAAATTTGTAGTAGATAGCCTAGCCCACTCTGGGTCATACTATCCCCAGGCGGGTAGTCTAAGACTGTTTAAGAAATCAAGATGTAGAAAAAGAGAAACACTCCTTCATTGCTGGTTGGATTGCAAACTGGTACAACCACTCTGGATATCAATCTGGTGGTTCCTCAGAAAATTGAAAATAGCTCTACTTGAAGACCCAGCTATTCCACTCCTGGGCATAGACCCAAAAGATATTCCACCATACCATAAAGTCACGTGCTTCACTGTGTTCATAGCAGCCTTATTTGTAATAGCCAGAAGCTGGAAAGAATCCAGATGTCCCTCAACCAAAGAATGGATACAGAAAATATAGTTCATTACAAAATGGTATATTATTATTCAACTATTAAAAACAAGGACAACATGAACTACGTAGGCAAATGGATGGAACTAGAAAATATCATCCTGAGTGAGGCAACCCAAACTCAAAAGGATATGCATGGTATATACTCACTGATAAATGGATATTAGCCAAAAGGTACAGAATATTCAGGATACAACCCACAGAATATAAGAAAGTTTATAATAGGGAAAGCCCAAGTGAGGATGCTTCAGTCCCACTTAGAAGGGGAAAGAAAATTATGACAGGAGGCAGAAGGAAGAAGAGATCTGGGTGGGAGAGGGGGGAGGGGGAAGGAAAAGTGGAGCAGGATCAGGCATGGGAGGAGACAGGAGAGAAACCCAGAGGAGCAGGGGATTGAATGAAAATATACAATTTCTGGGGTTGGAGGCAGGGGGACCCTCTGGAAATTCCCAAAAACCTGGGAAGTGAGAGACTCTCAGGACTTAATGGTGGTGACCTTAGCCAAAATGCACAACAGTAGAGAGACAGAAATAGAAGTGTCAAAACAGACAAGGCTACAAGTGGAGGGACTGAGTTGCAACTCACCATCAAAATTTCTGACCCAGAATTGTTCATTCCTAAAAAAGCAGCAGGGACAAAAATGAAGAAGAGATTGAAGAAAAGTCTGTCTAGTGACTGACCCAGCTTGGGTCATGGTTGGTTAGGGCAAGGCATCAAGACCTGACAATATAACTGATGCTATAATGTTTACAAACATGAGCCTAGCCTAGTTGTCCTCTGGGAGACCCTACCAACAGCTGATTGAGATAGATGTAGATACTTACACTCAACCACGGAACAGAAGTTGGGTACTTCTATGGAATAATTAGGGGAGCTGAAGAACAGGGTAAACCCTTAGGAAGATCAGTAGTCTCAACTAACCCAGATCCTCTGGGGATCCCAGAGATGACCCAAAACCAGGCAGCATACACTGGCTGGTCTGAGGCCCCTGGCACATACGTAGCAGAGGACTGCCTGATCTGGCCTCAGTGGGAGAAGATGTGCCTAATCCTTGAGAGACTTGAGGCCCCAGGGAAGGAGGCTATCAGGGTGGGGAACTGCAGAAGAAGCATCCTCTCGGAGGCAAGGGGAAGGAAAATGGGGCAGGGATCTATGGGTGGGGAGAGGACAACAGGTGGAATGTAAATAAATAAAATAATCAATTAATTTAAATAAATAGATAAATAATATGAAAATAAAGAAATCTACATAACCATGAGCAAACAGCATAATACTGCCAACAGCATTCCTCTCCAGCCTCTGTTTCAGTTCGAGGCTTCAGGGTCTTGACTTGAGTTTATGCCTGGACTTCCATCAGTGATAGGGAGATATGAGGTACCAGCTAAACACATTCCATTCTTTCCTTTGCTGCTTGATTTTTATCCACTTGATACAAACTTAGACATATTTGGGAAAAGTGAATCTCAACTGAGACAATGCCTCTGTAATTCTGGCCTGTAGCCAAGGCTCCAGGGAGGGTTCAGACTACTGTGATCAGAATCATGCGGTCCTAGATGGTTCATGAAGCAAACTTAGCAAGCCGTGGGGAGAGAGCCAATAAACAGTGTTCTTTGATGTTCTCCTACCTTGCATTTCTACCTTGATTTTCTTCACTGACAGAGTGTCACCTAGAAGTCAATGATGAAATAAATTCCTTCCTCTCCAAGTAGCCTTTGGCATGATGTTTTTGTTCAATAGATCTCCTGACTTCCCGAAATCTATTTTGATCAGAGTGTTGTCGCAGCAATGAAAAGCAAACGAGCACAATGACTAGGACACATTGGCATAATTGATGGAACCTTTTCTCCAGTTGTCAGCTAGAGAAATCTTGTTGAAAATACAAAGCAAGGAAAACACTGTTTTGGTTTGTCTTATAGCTAATTCCATAATGTTGTTTTTTTCTATTATATGTTCTATGAAAGTGAAATAAGTCACTATAAAGGTGGTCACGTTTGAAAAAGAAAAAAAATCAAAATGAATTTGATTTAGAGAGGATAGGACTGCTGTCTTCTGTTTTTATTAACATCATTATCCCTGGACTCATTTACGTTAACAGTGTGATTAAGTGCAGAACATTACATCAAAATATCTTTGCTTTTGTATAATAGGTATGAAGGCATTTGCTTTGAATCTGAAACAGTACACTGCTGTTTGTGATGATTAGAAAATAACTTCATATGGAAATAACTTTTTTTTTTTACTTTCAAATACTCTATTAGCTGTCTTGACATCTACATTCAGAAAGTTAGTACTCAAGAGACATTGTTTATTCAGGATACGGTTTTTAACATAGTCTTTCTACGGAAATAAAAAAGTTCTCATTTTGAAACCCAAAGCAACTACTGGCACCAGCTGCTTTCATTTTGTAATGAAGCAAAAGAAAAGATTCTTTCAACTCTATCATGTCAAAAGTAAATAAAATGGGCTAAATGTATGGCTTGGTGGTTAAGAACACTGGTTCTTCCTCCTAGTGGACCTGGGTTCGAAATTCCAGCACTTACATGGAAACTAACCATATAGGAAACTATGTCTGTAACTCTGATTCCATAGGATCTAACACCCACACACCGACATACTGTATCTATATCACATAGGGATGTTAGTAAATAGCAATGCATGCAAATTAAAAGTAAATAAATTATTTTAAAATACAATGAATAAAATGTAAAGAAATTTTAATTTTTTGAGTCATAGAGCTCTTCTGCTCATAGATAAAGGCATATGTTTAAAATGTCATGCTCCCTACCATTTTCTGTCTTCCATGATTACATAGGACACAAAGAAACCTCATGCAATGTATGGGTAAAGGAAGGAGTAATTGTTCATAACAACCAAGACTTTAAAACAGATCTGACTGGTACACCTAGGAAATGCATTTCTTTTCTTGTGGTTTTCAAAGCTTCATATAAGGTGATTTTAGCACATTCTATAAAAGAGACCTCAACTTTTGATACAGTTCATACGCATTTCAGTGCATTTCGAATTTCCAGGAAATCAAAAGAGAAAAGCAACTTTATGATTAAAAAAAGAATCACAGTTAAATATTCCAGTTTGTGTGTGTGTGTGTGTGTGTGTGTGTGTGTGTGTGTGTGTGTGTGTGTTGGGGTGTCGTCTTTGTCTTCCCATGTAGCAGGGAATGGCTTTGTATTACCAAATCCTGCTATTTTAGAGGGTACTAGAATTACAGGCCTATGTCTCCAAGGCCACCCCTATTTTAGAATACAGCCTTGTAATCACTCCTTATCTCTGAACTGCAATGACTGACATATTCCATATAATCCTGGCTGGGAATTGAACCCTGTGGCTTATACCCACTAAGCAAGTGCTCCCTTACAGAGTTAATGCTTCAGCCCCTCTTGCTTTTTTCTTGCTTGCTTGGGTTTTTTTTTGTTCATTTTTTGGGGTGTTTGTTTGTTGTTTTTGTTTTGAAATAAATTTTTATTATATACTCAGACTGGCCTTGAAGTTGTGATTCTCGTGATACTTTCTCCAGATTCCAGGGGTTTCAGTTGTATGACTCTAAGCTATAATTTTAAGGAATTAAAATTTCAATGGATAGAAAAGTTGCAAATTATGGTAGTATTTATGGCAGATTCACTCTGTTTTAATATGGGATTTAAGCAGAAAGTGAGACAAATTGCTGTAAATTAGGTGGGGATTAGTGTAAGTTTCAAGTTTGTATTCTGGAGGATTCTCGGGGAGATGTTATTGATTTTAAGAGCTGGATTCTAATACACTGTTGGGTCACTGGATGTGCTGTCCTTGGGATGGATAAACTTATCCTGGAGTTCTGGTTAGTTTCCTCAAGAGTGACTTTCACAAAGAGAGGTAGCCTGACTTCTCAGTTTCTGTGGCCTTCTGTCTTGTGGAGTGATTCTACTGTCTCTCTCTCTCTCTCTCTCTCTCTCTCTCTCATGTTCCTACCAAAATACCACGTATTATGTTGTATTCAAGCCTGGGGAAGTCTCATAAGAGACCCAAAAGATCAAGCTCCTGGTTCTTGGACTTTCAGTCTCTGAAAGCATTAGTGAAATAAACTTTTATTTTATAAATTATCTAGTGTCATATGCATTGTCATGGCAGAAATTGATTGGCATACAAAAACACCCACTTTAATCAATCTTGGAATGAGTTTGAACACTGTCAAAATGAACAAAGATTTCACTATTTAATTTTTCACTTAGGAAAGGTGGATCTATGAGGGCAGTAGTGAAAAGGGATCATTACAAGAGATCATTCCTTGAATTTGTTATTATCTAATTTGTTATTGCCTAAAGATTAAAAAAAATGACATGATACAATTCTCACAAGCAAATCATTGCATTTTATTGGGGACTATTTTCCCTTACTCATGATAAAAGATTTTACATATATTTGAGCCATTTCTTCAAGATATTGTGTATGTATGTGTTTGTCTGTGCATGTGTACATATACATATGTACATATACATACATACACACACACACGTGTGTGTGTTTGATAGGAGACCTCTACCATCCTTCATTTTGCTGTTGCTATATGTAAAATTTACTCAGATTTTCTTTTATCTTAACAGAACACAAACTTGTTGGGAAATCCTGTTGCTCCGGTCAAAGTTGAAGTCTGATGTTACCTGAAAGCCCAAGCTCAGTGCAAAAGGGCAGACTTTCTTTGTCTTTGGGGCTTCCTCTTCTCTACTGGGGGATCTTGGACCGCATCACACACCCGAGGAACATTAGGTACCCCTACCCCTGAGATTCCTGGAATGCTTCCCCATGCTACTGAGCCATCTCAGTCCCTTAGTCTTCAGCTAATGACATTTGCCCACCATGCATAGTCTCACCTCCTTTTACAAAAGTATATAAACCTTCATTTACTCCAAATAAAGTATATTCATAGAAACCCACTCTGAATAAAGAAATGTGCATAGACTAAGACCATCTCAGAGAGCTGCTTCATTGAAGATTGTTAGAAAAGACCTTTGTCTAAAAGAGCTGTACCATTAAATTCCTCAGAAAATTTAATGCTTCTCTCTCTACCCTTTTTTTCCCCAACATTCATACCTAGCCAGACTGTGATCCTGGAGAACCTATCAATTCTGGGCATTGCTTTCTTCTTTCACCCTGATGTACAGCAGTGTCTGGACACCCTGAGAGTGAGGAAGCAGAGGATGTGGAAACATAGTTGGACCCCAAAACACATTTCACACAAACCTAGTAAAAATCAAAATATAAGTTTTCTGTTGTAACAAGCTTTGTTTTTCTTTGTCAAAAATCTACTACTAGTTTCTTTTCATCTTTTATTTTGAGAAAAAACCTATTTTCTCCTCTGAATAATCTGTCCAGGAAGTTTTCATTTTTTGCCTTTTGTGGAAGCTACTCTACAGGTGATCTTCCTAAGATGACCACCTGAGATCAAGATCAATGACGGAACTCTTGTAGGTAAGGTCTAGGAAAAAATCATTTTAGGAAAAATTCCTGCTATCAATATGTTTTTCCTGTTATTATTAAACATATATAACTATCACTAGGTATTACCCACTCTTTTGAGCGGATCTCTGAAGATCTATGAAGATGTTCTGTCTTGTAGTGATGCTATATAGACAAATAGATGAATTCTTAATTCTTAATGATTATCCTATAAATCTCTTTTATAGTGAGACTGCTATTAGGTCCTTTCTGATAGTCAAAACTGCAATGTTTCTAGATAGTAACCAGACTTTCTACTACTCAGAGTACATTCCAAGAGGTGGTAAAGCAATCAAAGTTCATAAAAAGGGAACTGAGGATTTATTATAGGTGCAAGGATAGAATATCAAATATTGACTGGGTTTGTCTATACAAAACTTCACTAATATCTTAGTTATGGTTTTTAACTCTAAGTGAACATGTGGAGCAGTGACAGGCGATGAGTGTTGAGCCCGATAATTACTCCTAATGAATATGCATGTAAACATTCACTATTGTAAACTCCTTATTTGTTCTATGATTTGATTTTATGTGTGAACTTGTGATGAATTTTTTAACCATGTGATCATGTATTATGAAAGATGTGTGAGTGCTGAGGACCAAAAGAGATTAAGAAATAATTTTTCCTTATCCCCTTTTTTCATTTTGTTTTTTCCCCTTCTTTTCTTAGAGAGCTTTCATAGGAAGCTTTTTGCAACTCAGAAATAAATGCTAAATTCACTTTTCAAAGTGTCTCCTTTTCCCCCCTGCAACTTCAGGCTGAAAGTTAGAGCCCTGCAGTTCCTGCTGAGATAGAACAAAGGCTATTTTACTCAATACCTTGCTGTTTTAGAATGAGGTGCTAAGTGCCAGAAACTGCAGATTGTGGCCTGAGAGGATCACTGAAGACAGATGAGCTACAGTAGCAAAGTAAATTCGACTTAGATAAGTAAACTTTTAATTATTACACAGCAATCCTAAATATCCCATAAGACAAAAGTCTTACCCTCCATAGATGCTCTTTCCCTTCCGCTTCAAGCAGAGCCAACAAGAAATAAGACCCCACCAGAGCTGGCCCCTGGCAATTATCAGTACTGTAAACTATTGTGAATTCTAGAACTGTAAATTAATTCCATTTGCTACTCAACATTTAGACAGGAAGTGCATATGTTGCGCGATTTCATCTTGGATGCCATCTGAGAAATTCATTTTTGCTTTGTCTAACTTTTGTGAGCATTTTCCTTCTCATGTTCGACCCATAGTTTAGCACATGTAATTAACACAAGTAATATGCGTTAATGAGCTCTTATATAGCATCTAGCTTCAATGCACACAAAGTGCTCTACTTACCTAATTTATTCGATGAACATATGCATCTGAAGCTACCTCTGGACTTAAGGAAAACTGACTCCGTTAAGGAATAACATCCTTCAAAAGATTTTATTGAAGTGCAGAGATTAAAAAAAACAAGATATGTGACTCTCCTTTTGTAGGACTGAATTATCTGAGGTTCTTGATTTAGAATTAGAATATTAGAAACACACTTCCAGGACTTAGCCATTAAAGGTTAGGCTCATAACCAAAAATATAAGTAACACACATTGACTTCCTGATATCGGTGTTCTGCAGGCTGCCGATGACTAAGAGCCTTACGTCTGAATGCCTATAATAAGAACTTAATTTCCAGTGAGAGGCTACTTTGCAGTAGCTGCTAATTCTACATTTACCTGCCTCTGTAATTTGCTTGACTTATGCCTGATTCTTACATTAATATTCATTACAAAATCCCTCTCTAATATTACTTGAGTTGACAGAAATGCATTAGCTATGACAAATGCTCCATAAATTATGCAATGTTAATGCAAGAAGAGCCTATGGTAATTATTGCTATTTAAACAAAGAGATTATTCCTTTTGGCCTTTTTTTTCCTTTTTAATGTTTTTTTCCTTCCTTTTTAAAAAAATTCAATATTTTCTTTATTTACATTTCAAATGTTTTCCCCTTTCTAGGTCTCCCCTTGTGAACACCCCTATGCAATCCCACTTCCCCTGCCTCTGTGAGGATGCTCCCCCATCCACCCACCCACTCCTGTTTTTCTGCCCTGGCATTCCCCAACACTGGGGCATCAAACACCCTCAGGCCCAAGGACCTCTCCTTCCACTGATGTCCAACAAGGCCAAGCTCTACCACATATGCGGCCAGAGCCATGGGTTCCTCTAGGTTTACTCTTTGTTTGGTAGTCCAGTGACACTGCTGCTTTCTCCATGGGGCTGCAATCCCCCTCAGCTCCTTCAGTGCCTTCTCCAACTTATTCATCAGGAACCCCGTGCTCAGTCTAATATTTGGCTGCAAGCATCTGCCTTGTATTTGTCAGTCTCTGGCAGAGACTCTTGAGAGACAGCCAGGCATCCACAATAGCTTCCAGGTTTGGTGACTGTATATGGAATGGATCCCCAGGTGAGAAAGTCTCTGGATGCCATTTCTTTCAATCTCAGCTCCACGCTTTGTTTCCATATTTCCTTCTGTGAATATTTTGTTCCCCCTTCTCTCCAGCCACCAGAGATTAGAACTCTTGACATGGTGGAAAGTATTTTCTATAATATCATTTCACCATATTTAAACAGTCACATACAGAGATAGTGGCCTGTAATAAGTATTGTAGGTATTCAAAAGAAAAATGCTCTCTCTAAAAGAATACACAGAGCATGAAGTTTAGAAGTGATGAATCTCACGGTACATGGGATTCGAGGCATTATCTTGCTTTTTTTAATGTATACTTTAAACTAGGGGACCGTTTCTTCACAAAGATGTCAATTCCTTCAAAAATACATTCAGATATTTAAGTACAGGTGGGAAGACATCCAAAGATATGATTTGCACAGGTTGCTCTTTAGGGATCTCAGTATAAACCCTGCAAACTTTAGAGAGAACAGAAAATATATATCCACATCTCAGCCCTCCACGTGCCATTCTATCTTTATACCATACTTCACAGCGCTCAAAGTAGGAGACTTAGGACTTAGCATGTCACAAGATGTGTTGGTCTATTTTTGGACAGCTTTTGTTTTTCATTATGTTTATATTGTGTTTATTTTTAGACAGAGTCTCATTGTGTCTTATAGGCTACTTTTGAACTTGCTGAGGGCTAAGATTACAGTCCTGGAAATCAACTAATTAGCTGGCTTTCATTTTTGAAGAAGCCTTTCTTTCTGATTTAAACTTCAGATGTCAAACTGGATCTCATTTGGCCTAGAAGACATGCAAATGTGCTAAATATTAAATATTTTGTTGGGAGATTAATGATAGCTGAGAAAATTTAAAGAAATTTAAAAAATCCAGTTCTTTGTACTTTGATATTGTTCCCAACATTTTGTTTAGGTTCAATGTGGTTACTAACACTACTTTTTATATACTTTTCCAAACCTGCACCTTCCTGGGTGACTTTCTCTGTTCTTGAAAGGGTCATAAACTTTCTAAAATAAGGAGACCACACTAATCCCACAAAATTAAGCTTGGGTTGATAAGACCATGAAAGCAGAGTCATAGAAAATATTAGTCTGGACTCGTTTGATAATTCTGAGCAGACTCATCATGTATGCCCTTAATGCTAGCAATCTAGAGGTCAAGGCACAAGGTACAAGGTCAGCCAGGGCAACATAATAAGACTCTGTCATGACAAACTAAACCCAAAACAAACAAACAAATCTATAGTCCTAAGTAACACAGGACAACTCTTAGAGCCAGAGCTGTCTAATGGTTGTCTCCTAAAGTATGTGTTCTACTCAGTAAGAAGTCAACAAAGTATCTAGTTTTGTAAATAGTTTTATTATAGCAGGGTCCTGTTTCTTTATTTGTATATTTTCTGTGACTGCTGAGTGGTATTTGCAGAACTGGTATATGGGACATTATGACTGGAAATTGTTTCAAAATTTCTCTCATCTACAAAAATTCTGCCAAGTATAGCTTGTCATTGGACAGGACTACTCAAGAACAGACTGCTCAGGGTGTGGTTCTATAGCAGAGAAACAGACTAACATGTACAACATCCTGAGTTAGAGCTCCAGTCCTAGAAAAAATACTATAAGAAACAGCATTTCCAAATCTAACAAACCCAAGAAACTATTCTTTCAGATTTTTACCTTAGAACTTCTTTAAATCTGTGTTCCCAATGACTGTAATTACTACATAAAAATTGCAGATTTTTTTTTAAGTGACATAACTTGGCCTTTAATTTGGCCCCTGTGATATGGCTTTGAATATCTGCCAGCATGCCATTCCAGTGGGATAAAACCTATCTTTGCATGGCATCACTCCACATACTGAGACATGCTTCTGTGTCAGTTGTTTTTATTGTGGTCATTTGTTTTTTACTATGAATGTATTTTAGACTCATATAGAAGTCTAAAGAAAGTTGCAAAGAGTAATTATCTGAGTTTCCATACTCTCAGTTGTATTCTTTCCAAGACAATATCATATGACCATAACTACCAACACCCAAAACTTTGACATTGAAAGATGTCATTCAGCTTTCACCAGTTTGAGTGGGCACTGTTTCTCTAATATGTATTTCTATGAAATTGTAACACATATATAGCGTTTTACAGTTCCCACAGTCAGGAGCAACCTACTATCTCATTCTGACCTCACATTACAGTTGTTCCAACTTCCTTTTAGTCTTAAACTCTGAACAATACCTCATCGATATAACTTGTAAAATACCATGTAAAAAATGGGTCCTTTCAGATCACATTTCTTCCCTCCCTATAAGATCTTAGACATCCTCCAAAGTATTTACAGAGAGAAAAAGTTTGTTATTTCCAGTTGCTGAGTAAGATCCCATTGTGCCAGTCCATCACAGTTAATTAACTTGTCCAATTGAACACATTTGGTTTCATTGTTTGGTAAGGAGTAACAAAACCACTGTAAATATTTGTGTTATATTGTTTGTGTGTACATAAGCTGTTGTTTGTCTTAGACAAATACTTAGCCAGAAATAAGCTCAAATCAGATAAGCATGGCATATTTTCTCTGATTTGTAGATCTGAAATGATATTTGACACATAAAACTATACATATATAAATAATTTGGAGAAAAAATGACACTGGAGGGAGGCATAAGAAGGAATAAAGGGAGGAAACTGGGAGGGGGAACATGGTCAAAACTTGAAAGACATGAAATTCATGGGCAATAGAGAGAGAGAGACCAATAAAACTTTTAATATAAAGACTGAGGTTGCTTGCTTATATGGTAATTACATGCTCATTTTTATAGAAGCTGTGGAACTATTCTCAACAAGCCACATTATTTAACATTTCCTTGGCAGGGCCTAAAATGTTCCAATAGAGGCAAATTATTATCAGCATCTGTTATTGTCAGCTTGTGTTATTTATTTTATTCTAGGCATTTTGATAGGAGTGCAATGGTATTTTATCTTGGCTTTAATGTACATTTTCCAAATGCTAATGACACTGGAGATGTTTTCTTTTTGTATGAGTGCTATGGCATCTCTATGGAGGTCAAAGCACAACTTGTAGGATGATCTAAGTGTTACCCACCTATCGTTAAGTTTGATATGACGTGCTTTCCCTGGTGAGCCATCTTGATGTACATCTTATAGTGTATTTATTAAACACTTGAGTAATCTTGAGCAGATTATCTACACACTTTTTGAATAGTTATAAATGAGATTGTTTGATTTCTTATTACCATGCTTCAAGTGCTCTTCACATACCACAAATGCAGACTTTTGTACAGCTATGTGAATTGAAACAATTTTCTTCCAGACTGAGCTTTGTCTATAACAGAACAAAAGTTTTCAGTTCTAATAAAGTCCAATTTATCGTTTCTTTTTTTCATTTACAAGTCATGCACTTGATGTCATTTTTAGCCAGACTCATTTCAAAATATAGAAATTCCACAGTAATTTGAACATGGACAGTTTCATGTTAACTGTGATAGGACTATGTACAATAAGTGCCTGGTAAAATGTAAGTGATCTCTAAACAATAGAGAATTATGAGGTACTGGGGCATTTATGTGTTCAGGGAAGACCCGTATTCTTAAAACATGACTGAACTTCAAACATGATTGACTTGGAGAGATATAATCACACCTCAATGTGGAGCTTCCTGGAATATGTCTTCTAATCACACAGGCACTGCTCATAAAGTAAATTGGGAAACGAGTAATTACAGAGTGTGTGGAAGGTCCAGAGATGCTCTAGCCTCCAGTTTTGCAAGTGTATGGCCAGTGAACACTGGAGATAAAGAATGAAGTTAGTCTCTTCTTGTTGCATCTTTCTCGCACATCTGACAAAGGTTAGCATTGTGGCAGCTCGTCAAATTATGTTAAAGGATCCAGACCAATCTTCCCAGCATACAGTTGCCCAACCAGTTTTTTACCTTTATCCTCTCCAATGTTACTTTCTTGGCTTTAGCTATGTGCAAATAACTTTAAATAAACAGGTACCCTGTTTGTGAGCATTCTATGAGTTACTTTTTCCATGACTGTGATCAAATTAAATTACAAGAAGCAACTTAAGGGAGGATAGATTCATTTTTGATCACAAATCAAGAGATACAATCCATCATGGCAGAAAGACATGACAATGAGACCTGTGTTATTCTGGCAGGAGGTGTCTGTGGAGGAAGTAGACAGTTTGCTCACATCTTTGTAGATCAGGAAACAGAACTATGAGAATAAGCATTTAGATAGCTTTTCCCATTGGCTGCTTTTATTAGTTTTAAAACCTAGCCCATGGGGTGGTGCAACTCACATACTCACATTCAGTTCAGGTGATCCTTCCTCAGTTAATTCTCTCTAGAAACACACACACACACACACACACACACGCACACTCACACACACACACATTCACACACACATTCACACACACACACACACACACACACACACACACTCGCGCGCGCATACACTTTGCTAATTGCCATGGTACTTCTTAAAATAAGCAAATTGACCTAGTTAGATAGTACTCTTACTGTCTTGATACAAAGTGCATATGAAATTGAGTCACTACGATATAAGCGACTGTTTCTGAACGAGAATTAATATGAAAGGAGCTGAGTCCTGACAAGTCCTGGAACTATATATGCGGCTCTGTGGTTTGTTCCCCTTCTGTATGGGGCTAGGCCTGATATATCTTTTATGGTGTATATAGACTTGGGATGTTTTCAAACTGCATTTCTTCCTTATTTCTGCTTGTATTAATTGGTACTAGGCACAAATGATTAGCAGGTCACTCAGGTGATTCTTAAGAGCATTGTAGTTGGCAGAGACAGATACCTACATTATATTCATGATATTTGCCTAAATAGATCGAGTATTGTCAAAGAGTAGCATGGCCTGCAGGGTTCCATTTCCCTAGGAGTAGAAAGGACAGACTTTACTTGACCTGTTTTGTATACACAGACTGTAAGTTCGAGGTTCCAGGGTGCTAGAGGAGGCAGACAAAACAAAACCAAAAAGCAAAAGAAAAACTCAGAATGGGGTACTTTTTCTTTAAGTTCTGAGCTCCCTTGTTAGTTTCCTGAACCTTAAACTGGTAACAACAGCAACAACAAGCTAGCCCCAGCCACTCTCTCACTACCAGTAAGGACACAATGGAGGGCAGCTTTTATACGATGCAACAACTACACCAAAAATATTTCAACATAGGATAGATAAAACCAAAATGTAGCACTATGGTATAGAAGTGATGAAGTCTACAAGTGGAGTTTTGATGGTGATGGCTGATACGTTATCAGAAAATAGCAGGGGTGTGGATCAGACTCTGGTTAGCAAGTGTCTGATAAATCATTACATTTTTTCCTATCAAATAATAACTGACTTATCTGAAAGTCTGAAAAAAAAAAAACCCTATCTAGAGAGTCACAAAACTAGTCAAAACCCAGCTGAGTGAAAGTGACACTCTGGGAATAACAGGGTTAGTCTGACTGATGATCAAGATTCAGCCATCCATACATATGAGCACCAAACTTGAAATGAGGTGTCGTGGGGTGCATTAATTTATAAGTACCTATGAAGAACCAGAACCAAGTGCCATAAATCAAAGGACAAGCTTTTCTAACACTCAAATTTCAAAGAGTCCTATTTGATGATGACATGTGATAAAGGCTCTCATCAGTCATTCCCCACCTTCCCTTCCTGATTACAAAGTACATGCTGTCCATTTCTCCCAACGTGCTGACATGTTGTCAAAAGATGATAAATGCTTTCACAAACAGAGAAGGCTAAAACTGCTTGCAATATTTCTCTGTCTTTCTACAACAACACACATCTCGACTGGTTTTCTGGTCTTCTGAGGAGTAACAAACAAATGCAGTAGCCCTTTAAAAAAATTCAAATTTAAAGAGGTAAACCCAGTCCAGAAGATCTGGATACTAAGGTGAGACTAGGTCACATCTACCATAACTGTAATGCAGAGGTGTTCCATAATATTATACAAAGTCAGACACAAGCCTGTATTCCAATTTTCCCAAAGTTAGCTGTGTTTGCATTATTCCTAACATGAAGTTCTTTTGTTGGCTCATTCATCTGTTCATGCATCAATTTGGTGGCTGTGTCATGCTTATTTTTTAATAGATATTTTATTTATTTACATTTCAGATGCCTTCCCCTTTGCAGATTTCCCCTCCCTGGAAACACCCTATCCCACCCCCCTCTTCCTTTTGGCTTTTATACCATTTTAATTACATGCAAGTATTAAGGTCAGTTCTAGGTTGAGGAACTAGCGATACAATAGATGCAAATAGTGAAGGAACAACAAGACAATAGACACAAATAGTCAAAGAACAAACAAGGCAATAAACAAAATTCCATGAACACTCCCATGATCATTGTTTCTAGGGGCTTATCTAGATGACCAAAATATCTGAGCCTACTTCCCTGTCCTACCCCTTCCCTTCCCTTCCCTTCCCTTCCCTTCCCTTCCCTTCCCTTCCCTTCCCTTCCCTTCC
>JANHMN010000001.1:159964814-159988006 GCA_030674055.1 Rhabdomys pumilio
AGAGAGAGAGAGAGAGAGAGAGAGAGAGAGAGAGAGAGAGAGAGAGAGAAGTGTTTGGGGACATGAACATTGTTGGATAAATCCCATGTAGCATCTTTCTTTTGTTATTTTTTTGCACTATAAAAATGAACTTTTTTTTTTCCATCAGACTCCACAAAGGAGCCCGACGGGATTCAAACCAGCACGACCTCTAGAGGTGGACGCCCAAGCCGCTGTGCCACAGAGCGCTCACTATACTGTACTCCCCCTGAACATCTATGTTCCTGTGTCATCCCCTTCCCCACATTCTGCATTTTTGTGTTTATAACCCCTGTGTTAAAAAGTAAAAATTATGATTTGATAAAAACAAACAAACAGACAAACAAACAAACAAAAATAACACACAGTGTACCCCTGGTTCTGCTGACTTAGTTCCTGACAATCTATTTTCTTGTTCTCAGAAATACTTTGAATTATAAAACGTTATTGTGGTTTGTGTTAGTATGCTGGGTGAAATAATTTTTTATTGATCTTATTTTGAACTTCAAAGTTTGTAGTGAGTTGCGGTGTCCTTCAACATGGTTGTAGGTCATATTTGCTTTCATATTGTGAAGTGCTGATTGGTCTGTTGAACATTTTGAAAAACTGGATTCCTTTTTGAGAATTTCATATATGAACACTGTATTTACCTAACTTTCCCCTTTCTCTCCTCCCTCCCACTCTTCCCAACCCCCCCATACTTTTTGAATGCATTTTATTGTTTGATTATTATTTATATGTGTATGTATATATGTATGTATGTATGGGTATATGTGTTTATACAAATATTGATAAATTAAGTGTTTTAAATATAAAAAAATAAATGCTGTACTCCTTGTTTTAAAAAAATGAACTTTCTACTGGTTCAATTTTGAAAAAAAAAAACCTTATCTTTCCTATTAAGTGTAAATATGACAAATGTTGATTCTCTTTCTAAAGATTTTTTTAAATGTATGTGTTTGTGTGCATGTGTGTGTGTGTGTGTGTGTGTGTGTGTGTGTGTGTGTGTGTGTGTTATATGTGAGGATTTTGCTAAATGAGAGGAATCTAACAGATATGATGATATTAGCCACTAACACAAATTGGAGTTACTGCTAATAAAAATTAAGGGAGATTGTTGTGTAAGATATGACAGCCAGCTCAGAAGAGTGAAAAAATAGTCTGAATCCTAGCTCTGTCTCTTAGGTCCTGTTAACTACAGTCAACTTTCTTGACACAATACCTGGATTCTTCAACTAAATTTAAGAATATCTATTGCTAAGATGTAGAAACTCCCATAACCTTCATTGGTCCCTAGCATAGCACTTTTAAATAATCTTATCAAAGTTTTTGAAAAGGGCATCTTTCTCCTTCATTATTATGAATGATTTGATGTCAGAAGCTCCATGTAACAGCTAGAAGCCTTCATTCTTTGTATTAAGATTAAAATACAGTATTTGTGTCGTCTCCTCCCTTCCTCATTGGCAATGCAATGTATCTCATCCAGGGTCTTCATATGGCTAGGCCAGCATTCTACCAATGACCTATATACTTTGTTCTCTTTAGAGATTATTTTTAATCTACAGAGAATCTCACTTTCTTGCATAGGCTAGCCTTCAACTCATTCTGCAAACCAGGTAGGGCTTCAACCTGTACTTTTGCTGCCTCAGGCTCTTGATTAGCTAACGAGTCATTTCACTTGAGAAGGATTTCCAGAGTAGTGTTTTTACTATTTGCTCCCCCTCAAATTACTTCTTAAGTTGAATTAGATTTTATGTTTACATCTCGTCTTCCTAATCAGATTACAGACACTGCTTAGGTAGAACTACTAAAG
The DNA here is from genome assembly GCA_030674055.1 of Rhabdomys pumilio. Classification (NCBI taxonomy): domain Eukaryota; kingdom Metazoa; phylum Chordata; class Mammalia; order Rodentia; family Muridae; genus Rhabdomys; species Rhabdomys pumilio. Next base: position 159,966,646 of record JANHMN010000001.1, read on the forward strand.
TGGATCTTTGCTCTAATCACAATAGTATCAAAAGTAGCAACTAGTATTAAAATACTTGTTGATAAATAAGTATGGATGGACATGTAGATTAGGGAAAGATAATCATACCCTAGTCTCTGCTTCAAATTTCAGGCCATGATTTTCTTACCTTTTTAGGATACTGAGACTTTTGTAACACAATTCTTTAAAATTAGGATATCAGTAACTTAGAGAGTCCTTCACAGGGTGATCTTTATTTACCGTGTGTGAAGAAAAAACTCATATTTGTGTGCATGTACACACACACATACTTACCCACACAATATTTTAATAGGTCAAAGTTTGGAGGAGCAAGATATGTATTCATTTATAGTAATACCTTAGTGGTATGTTAGGACTTGTCTAAAATGTAAAGAACTCCAAGAGTGCTGAGGGTAGAAATTTACTATAAATTGTTTCATGGAATGAGTGCATTTTATCACTAATACTGCAGTAGAGGTCAGAAATTTTTTATTTTGTTTTCTTTTGTTTTTCTTCCCCAAATTGTTGTTTTAATTGTGATGGATTTAAAAACTATTTTTCTACTATATTTCTATTGTTTTCTAGTAAAAAAAAAACTTGCAAGAAAAGCAGGGTTTGGTGGCACAGGCTTTATTTTTGTCTCTGTTTTTACTTAGTACCTATCAGGAATAGGGGAATAAAAGGTTGATGAATGCAGAACATGAGATCCACATGGCCCATGGTCATTCTGATAGTCCCTATTGCATGCTGATATTCACCATGGAATGTGCCATTCTGAGAGTGATTTATCTGAGCAATCATATAAAGTGAAGCATTGTCAAGACTGTCCCAAAGTGTGATTTTAACGAAAGTAAAGTCAACTAGATTATGGCTGTAGCCTGGCTGAGTGGTGCACCTTCATCTCAGTGGAGTCAGTCTGTTCCCTGCCCTCAAATTCATCCTGTTTTCAATGTCACAACTGAGACTTCAATAGACAGTCAACCTGACTCAATTGTGATTTTTAAAACTTTCTTAAGTCTCATTACAAATCAAAGCAGCACAGTAATTTCATGATGAATCTGAATGCAATTATGATAATTAAAATAGCAACTTAATTCTAAGCTCTGGGAAATATTCATCCAAGTGCTCACGCATTCCAACCTGAGCTTTACTGGCTAATAACGCAGATTTATACTGAAAAGCAATCACATGTTACAGAGTTTAACCAAAAAAAAAACCTGACTGACTAAACACATTTAAATGGTTACTATATATTTGGGATTTGTTGTTTTTCCTGCTAATAGGTTTCTTGAAGTAAACATGGTACATTTGAAATAAGTATCATGTCTTTATAGTACAGTTCTATTAATGGGTACTTTTGCTTGCCAACCCTAGATGGTAGGATCAAGATGTATGATAAGATGAAAGTAGATACTCTACAAGGAGTTGGGATCTTCATGGAGTGGAAAAACAAGAATCTATATCATGTCAGTTGATATTAGACATGAGTTTGCATAGAAGCCTCAAAGAAGGAATCAGGGAGTGATGAATGGCAAAGGATCTATGCATGTTGCTTCACATTCAAGCAAATCTGCACAGACAGCACATGCCTCTTTATGGACAATATTTGATATTCATGGAGATAAAGGGAAGCTTATTCTACACACTTGGCCTCTAGTCCTCATGTGATGATGTTGGGCAGGAGATATGAAAAAGTGTGGAGAATGGGCTAGAAAGAAAACGAAATGAAGCCTCACTTCATGTTCAGGAGTTTGGGACTCAAGGTGATAAAATAAAATGTAGGTCTAAAATGAACTACCTGTCTTTCACTTTTGTTTTTAGTAATAACTCCACAGAAGCCATTGCATCCTGACTACAGAAATTATGCTCTTAAAATGCTTTCCATATTCGCAATTCATCACTATTCTACATGATCTCATGGCTGCACGTGCCCTCTTGTCACTTTTGATCATTGTTCAACTCTGTTGCTATATCTTTGATTTCTGGTTTCTAGCTTAAATATTTCATCATATAAGATTATGTGTGCTCAATAAATCTCCATAAATAAATGTTATAAAGACTGGGAGAGGGAAATCTTCTGTGAACATTACAGGCATAGATTTTGACAGAAGTATGACATCTGTAGATAAAGCCACTGGGAATTTTAATTTTTCTTTTTTTTCTTTTTTTTTTTTTTTTTAGTTTTTTCGAGACAAGGTTTCTCTGTATAGCCCTGGCTGTCCTGAAACTCACTCTGGTAGACCAGGCTGGCCCCGAACTCAGAAATCCACCTGCCTCTGCCTCCCAAGTGCTGGAATTAAAGCCGTGCACCACCACTGCCCGGCGGGAATTTTAATTTCAAAGTCTAATTCTGATATCTACATCTCATAGGTATGTTTAAAATACTTAGATTATTCTTTATTTTATACATTTTACAAATTTCTGGGGAAGAGAGTTTTATATACACAAATATATGCACTACACTTATGGACACACATATGCGTTTGTTCTGAAGGTCTTCAATTAACACTTCTCTGAAATATACCACCTATCAGATAAGATTTCAAACTCAGGACAACGGGAGAACAGTTGATGGCAAGTAATGCTTTGTCTACCACCTCCTTGTCTTCTGGAGATCAGATTCCTTAAAAGAAGATACTCTATTATTGATGCCTTCCTCAAGAAACCCATCAGCCAGGTAATAATGTGTCCTATCATGGGAGAGAAGAAGCTAAAGCCATATTGAGAGGACTCTGTCATAGATTATCAATGATACTTCTACAGGGCAGTCAGCATTCCTCTAAGTACTTTACTTAGTCTACCTTTCTCCTCTCCTTCCCTGTTACAAGAGGGTATAAAGATGCCAGTTATAACTGGAGCTTGGGAATTCCATTTTTTGTTCTATGTACCTCTAACTGCATGGCATTTTATGCACCTTCTCTCCTACTAATATGTGGCTGCCATCTGTTTGTTTCAAAAGAAAATCATCACGTCCATAAAAGAAGATAATGTGCTCCACCTATTCATGTACACATACAGGTGTATACACAGATCGAGATCACAGTTGACTACAGACTACAACATAAAATTACACTCTAGTATATCAATCCAGTATCATCTGTTCTCCCATATTGTACACTATGAAGTAACACCCCAATGAGTCTGATTGCAGAACCTCAGAAGTCCACATACTACTGGTTTCACAACTCTTGACCCTTTTCAAGATGAAAATATTGTATAGCTCTGTGACTCCAGAATGACTTTATATGTGCCTAGACCCAAATTTTTATCTTCATTTTCTTACCAGCAAAATGCTATTATACTCATACATGAAAAAAAAAAACAAACAATACATTCCTGTTATTTTCATGTCACTCTCAAAGTGCAATTTCTCACCACTGATTCTTAAAGAAAGATCTTAGAATTATGCTACTCAAGTAAATCTTGGATTTTTTCTTTTACTGCATTTCCTCTCTTATTTTTTGCAATTGCTTTTCTGATCTATTACTACCAGGGTGATCAGGGGATTAGCTTGAGAAATATCTGATAAGAAGAATCTGGGAGCCGTCACAATCTCCACAATGATACAGGGACTTGCTCCATCCTGTCAAGAGTTCTGAAACTAGTAGTATGTATGGGGACCTCTCTGAAGTCCTGCCATCAGTCTCGTTGGTGCACTACTGCACGGTGTGCTAGACAGAAGAGGAGATAAGGCTGAATTGATACGCTAGAGTGTAAATTTTATACTCTATACTCCATCAGACCTCTACAAATCAGTAGAAACAGATCCCTGAATTTCTTCACACATCCACAATTCTGATTCAGAACTCACAAAAAATGTGTCTCTAAATGCTGTTTATGAAGATGCAGAGCAATACTTCAGCAACAATGGCAAGTGATAGAGTGATAGAAAACCATAAGCCATCCATAACTCCATAATATTCATCACAAATATGTCATGTAGGCAAATGCTTACATTACTTTCTGAAGTACTTTAAGACAGTACTTTCTGAAGTCAACTCCAGGTTGTATATTGTCTTTCTTTTTAACATCTGGGACATTTGTAGCCTAATCCATGGAGCCAAACTCTTCCTACCTTCCTCGTGAAATCAGAAAGAGATGTTGCCCACAGACAAAATTCTCTGTCAGTTTTCCAAATAACATTGTGGTTGGTTGTTCCATAAAATAAATGCTTAGATTCTTATCAGCTCAATATTGTTACTATACAGTTTTTCTGTAAACCTTAAAGAAAGTAATATTGGTCCGTGACTTGGTTTAGAATTCAGCCTGATGCTATGTAGGATAAACCAGTCAGGTGATCATAGAAAGAAAAGAGCCCCAGCTTGGGACCTGAGCATAAGCGGCTGCCCATTTATATCAGACATCCAGTTTATGAAGAGGAATATCCTTTCCTTATAAGTTCTTAAAAGATGACCTGAGAAAAATTTCTGAAGCACAGTAAATACATAGGGCCAATGATTAAGGTAGACATTGGCACTTTTATGTTGGGGAGTACAACATCCCAGATTGCAATTTTAAATTTAAAGAAAAGAAAAGAAAAGAAAAGAAAAGAAAAGAAAGGAAAAATGAAAAAGCAAGAACTAAGTACAACATGTCCAATTCATGCAACTGAAGAGCACAAATTTGAATTTCGATTTAGTATTTTTGTCTGATGAACATATTTACAACTAAGACTTGTGAAAGAAAACTTTACAAATTAGAAAAAAAAATGTATTCAGGCCTTGCCAATTATAGGACTTGAGTCAAACATATACTCAGTAGGCTAATTAACTTCTGACTGGTAGTCACCGAAGGGCCTTTGCAAATGTCAAGTGTTAGGGGATCTCCAAAAGCAAGATGAAAGCAAAGCGCAGAAACACTCCCTTAGGGCTCTAGTTGATGGCCTTTCATAAAAGTTGCAAATGTAAAACTTGATGAGCAGCAAAGAACAACTGTTACTTGACGTAACCATCTTGGAGACAAATTTGAAATTCTAGAGTTACAGCATCCAAATGCTGAGATTTTCTATTTATTTATTTAGTATACATTTAGTTATTAATTTAGTTACTTGTATTAGATAAGGACTTTTGTAGTTGCTGTCTTTGAAATGACTACTGTAGTAGCTGATGATAGTTTGAACTCCTGATCCCTTTGTGTCCACCCCCTATGGGCTATGATTATAGGTAGGCACTACCACACTCAAATGAGGACATTTTAAAAATTGTTTTGGAATCTGTTAAATATTGGTGCTGATAAGCCATCTGAGTAAGTTCCTAACAGGCGTGGTGTGTGTGTGTGTGTGTGTGTGTGTGTGTGTGTGTGAGAGAGAGAGAGAGAGAGAGAGAGAGAGAGAGAGAGAGAGAGAAGAATTTAATTAGGGTTTGCTTAAAATTCCAGAAGCTTATTCCTTTGTTATAATTGTTACAATGGATTAAATACATAGCAGCAGATAAGCAGACATTGTGCTTGAGGAGTCAAATCCCAGACAGCAAGAAAAGAGAGATGCATTGGTCCTGGCTTGGGCCTTTGAAACCTTAAAGCATTCCTCAGTGACACACTTCCTACAAACTACCACCCCAATCCATAGCTCCTAATGCTGAGTCTATGTGGGCCATTCTTATTCAAACTCCCCTCCACATTACACTTCTTGGCCTCCAGCAAGTTTGCAGCCATATCAAAATGTGAAACTTCATTTAGTCAAACTTCAAAAGCCTCCACAGTCTATAACATTCTCAACAGTGTTTAAAAGTCCAAAGTTCAAACTCTTCTGAAACTCATGGCAATTGTTTTAACTGCAACCCACAGTGATCAAAATAAAAAGGCATATTTAATACTTCCAACATACAATGGCACAGAATACACATTATTATTCCAAATGGAATGAAGAGGAATGTAGTAAGAAAATATTGAACCAAAGAAAGACCAAACACCATCAGGGCAAACTCCAAATTTTCTTTTCATGACTGATGTGAAAGTGCCTTTCAGATCTCCAACTCCTTTCAATTTTGTTGACTACAGCAAATATCTCTTGGGCTGGCTCCACACCCAGTCTACAGTTTTTCTTTGCAGATATCCCATGACTCTGGTATCTCCTGTGAAATCATCCAAGCTCTAGGAGTCTCCAATGAAATCCAGGCTTTAATTTCATAGCTTTACACAATAGCCTTTCTGGCCTCTGTACATGAATAACCTTGACAAACATATAGACTCAGTGACTTTCTTTAGGGGGAGATCCCATGGCCTTTCTTGTATCCTTGTCTCTGAAGCCAGAGCCATATGACCAAACCTGCCAAATTCTGTTGTTTAATGAGACAAGAGTTGTTCTCTTTACTCAAACACATTTTCAATGGCTTTCTGTCATAGATGCTTTCCTACACTGCTTAAACTTTATTTCATTTCCTCTTCATTTAGAAGTTAGAAACTTAGATCAGAGGGGTCCTGTTCTGAGGTCACCACTCCCATTATTCCATTTAGCATCAGCCTTTTCTTTAAATTTTGTGTCTCCTTGAGCATAGGACCTAGCTCCATTACACTCCTGGTACTCTTTTTCTCCTCACACTGCATATTTTGCATTTTTACTTGCTAAACTCGCTCCTTTTCATTTTAGATCTGCATAAAAATGAACACTAATAACCACAAAACAGAGTCAAGTAGTAGGCTGTCTTGAAATCTCCTGTGCTAATGTCATTAATTCCAAACTCTTCAATTTACCCTCAAGCAATTTGTTTTTAGTCATGAGCAAAAGTGGCCATAATCTTTGCAGGATCTTTACAAGAATGGTCTGTAGACCACATACAAATAATCTTTCCCTTGGAAACTTCTTGAACTGGCCAAGACAGTTCAAATTGCTCTCTGCACTTTCTTCAGTGCCCCACTAATATGTGCAATTTAGCCTATCTTAAAGCATTCAACTGCTACTGTATTTTTGCACTAGTAAGCTATCTACACTTCTCTGTGACAAGAGTAGCATCGGGTCTATTCAATCTTGTATTGGTATTTGACAACAGAAACCATGTTCACCTTCTTTCTTACCATGGCACATTCAGCAACAAAATGATGAGAGAAATGGCAAGTGTCTTCATTTATATTAAAATGTTAGAGCATCACTCTTATGCTAGACACCAAAAGACTGCATGGGATAAGCCCCAAGAGCAACAGCCTACTCATCCTTTAGAAGCTAGTGACAACAAATAGGTTCTACCAGAGAGTCACTAAAATGACTATTTAGAATCTACAATGAGGTGACAGCACATAGATAAACGGTGCTTGCAGCTTCAGACTTGAGATGCACTCAGGCTCTTAGGAAAGGATGTGGTATATCTATCAGTTGCATCTAGTGTGGTGTGAGAATTAACAAACAGTTCATTTTAGATTCATACAGAAGTATCCATAACCTCAGATCACCAGAGCACAGTGTATGTGTCCACAGATTAAATGTGTAGAGTCACTTTAACCTGTTCTCCTTCTTAGCATTCTATATTTTTATCTGTTTATACTCAAAAAAAATTTTTTATTTCTGATTAAGACATCCCTAGAATTGAGGCTATGAACATCTTCTTTTCCTCACTCATTCCACTGGAAGACAATGATCTCATTGGTCCCTGCATTCTAAATGCTCTACTCTACAAAGTGATTTATTACAACTCTGTCTCCACATCTCCACATCATGCAGAACTACCCATTCAAATAAATACAAGGAACAATTGTCTCATATTTTAGATGCCAGTTTAGGGAAAGAGCATGGGCTTCTTCTCTGTAAATAAGCTAGTCATTTGCACACACTAACCCAGGGCCATTCAGAGCCTGTTATTTTACTGTGAAGACCATTAAAACGAATAATTGGCATCAATAATACTTACCTGCCCATGCAGACGGAAGGTTACACAGGCATTGGGAGCCCAAACACATAGTCACACTTCAAACAACGCAGTACTTGCAACGTATAGGAGTAAAGCCTAGAGATAGCAATGTGCTTATGCAGATTTCCAGTCACTCAGTTTTAGCACTGCGTGTGCATTATCAGCTAGATAAAATCACTCCCAGTGTTATAAAGTAAGTAATGTGCAGAAGTTCTTGAAGATATACACAATATATTAACGTCCCCAAAGGTGAGGACTATGGTTTTCAGGGAATTTATAACAACTGTGTCTCTCTAAACAATCACAAGACTACTTCAGAATGCAAAATCTGTTACATAGCTATTGATTGTGTTAAAGGTTGTGTAAAATGAGAGGGAACGGTTACCATTACACAAGTAGATGGATTCCAGCATGAGTCAATGTAGTGGGCACGTATTTTAAAAGATATGGGGTTAGACAAAGGAGGGAACCTCCGAACAATAACAAGGACAACAACAAAGATCATTGCTTAACCTGTTTTGTCAGAGCTGGTGGTGATGGGATTGGTAGTGATGGAGGTGAAGGTAGTCTTTGCGCTGTCCTTGGCAGTGACAGATTTCTGCTTATTTTTCATGGCTTCCAGTGCTTTGAGCTTCTTGGCATGTTTCGTGCCTTTGTAGTGGGCCGCAGCCTGGCTCTACAAAGGAGAACACAATGAACCATGCAATCAGGCTCATTTCTAAACTGGCATTCTCTGTATTACTGCAAATACAGATTCTCTTTCAATAACAGGTACCACTCAAGTTAATGCTGGCCAGGGCTTTCTATGGAATGATGCTTGGAAAGCAATGGGAGTCAAACTAAGAGTCAGAAGAAAGAAATATGCACTTACGTCTCTTAATGAGCTGAATATTAACACATTGACATTTTTCTTTTAGAGTATGTATGTGTGTGGGGGGTGCAGGAGTAAGAATTTATACTGGCATTGCCTTTGCTCCACCACTAGAGATACTGAGCTCCAGAGAACAATTAACAAAGGATCTAGCCAAGAGTGATTCTCTTCTTTTCTGTTCATAAAATAGGGTTTCTCTTCCTGCCACATGACTGATTTGCATGCACTGTCTACAAGAAGGACACATATAACTTAAGACATGTGCACTCACTCAGCAGGTTGACCTTGAAAATGGAAATGAAAAGGCAAGGTAAGGAGAAGCAGGGGGATTTCTTGATTCTTCATTTTCCTTTGCTTTCTATCAGAACTTCCTCAGAAAGTCCAACGTGATATTTCTTTCTAGAATAATTATACCCAGAAAGTTCTGAATGTTAAATATCTAAGCTGGTAGATGCAGTTCTTTCATGGGTGGATCCTGAAATTCTGTTTTATGAGCAATTTGTACTTCCTGAGGCTACTGTTAATTACAGGGGCAGGGGACATTGTTGAGACACCACCATTACATAGCTAAGGCTAGTCTAAAACTTGAGACATTCCTGTTTCTGCCTCTGCAGTTCTGGGATTTATAGGTCTGCACCATTTCTCCTGGGATATTTTCTTAACACTGTTTTTGAGAAGTGTCTTGAGAGACATTAATTGAAATAGAAAGTCATTGGTTATAAAATATTCATTGAAAAGAACTGCAAAATCACTTGACTTTGCAGCTGCGGCTAGAATGGAAAATGGATAGACAATGGTCACTTTTAAAAAAACAAAATCTCAATGAAGGGTTTATTTCTATTGGGTTATCCATTGCTTTCCATTAATATTCAAGCTAAATATTTTATTTTACTAATAAAATGGCAGTGATTTTATTATACCAGTTAAGAGCAGGCAGGGCCATTAATTATAACGTATTTTTTTAAAAAAAAAAAACAACAAATACTCCACACCTTCATTTGCATCATTCTGATAAGATGTTCCCAGAGGGCGAGGTACCTTTATTGAAAGAACACTGGATAAGAAATTATAGATTAGAAACAGTTTGAACAGAAAGCTCTCCCATGCACTAGTACACATTCCCAACAACATAGAACATCAGGAAACATAGCGTGAGCCCAACAGGAAGTTCAGATACGCCTCAGTTAACTGTAAAATTAATAATTTGTTGCGTTGCCCTGACCCTAACATAGGAAGCCACTCTTGATGATATTCTGTTTTGTTTATACTTCCTAGTTCTACATTTCATTTACCATAATGAACTGCAAGTGAAACACAGACTACAGTCAATTAAATTCACATGGAACCCAGACATATTCTTCAAGTCACTACTGCGTAATATTCTTTAAAACACAGTGATTCCAATGACGATTGACAAAAAATGTTTTTAAAATATGTATTTAAAAATAGAATTTTTATCAACAATGCTATTATCTTCACATATGTATTCAAAATATGCGTATGTTTATGCTTATAACTTTAAGACAAGTTTCCTCTGTAGGCCAGGCTGGGCTTTGGCCTCATACTTGGGTTGTTCTTGCTTCAGTGTTTTCAATATTGAGTTACTGATACATTGCATTCATGGTGCCCAGCTTCAAAATACACATGTTAAAAGATCCTAGAAAAATGTACATTTTCCATGGGTTATAGGAGATTTTCTACAACACACCATACTCTAGGTGAATGAATTTACTTCTGAAATTAAAATCTTTTCTACAAAAGTATCTCTGCAGCAGAACAAGCACATTCCACAAAGAAAGCAAAGCCTTTGTGCAGGTGCAGAAAGCCCGATACTCTCCAGTGGGTCAGGAAGGATCAGAGATGTGAAGGTGACAGAGTGCACAAGAGGTGGGAGGTTCTTGATTGGCATATCTAATATGTGAAGATTGAAAATAAAACAAGTAAAATGCAAACTCACACTCATGCTCACCAAGTGATACCCTCAAAGGACCGTGTCAATCACCTTGGTTACAGATTGCCTAGGTTCTTCCAACTAGGTATTTAAAGTGTGAAATAAAAAAAGAGCCAACTGGTAGAAAGGTGTAAAGTGCTGTGGGGAATCTAGGATGTATAGAATTTGAGATAAATGGACTACAATAGTGGAGACCAGCAGAGGGTGATAATTGATTGTGATTGAGAGTCAGCATGTGTATACTGACAGTGGAGGTGGAAACTCAGATTTAAATATGAATACAGACCAAATAACCACCTTAGATATTTTGAATTTCATTCAACTCTGATTTTTTATTGAGTTCAAAAACAATCCTTGGGGCATTCTGGTATAAAGGTTCTAATCTATGCCTACTATGTTAATTCCTTTGCTTTGATTCGTTGCTGTTATAGTTTGTCTGAAGGAAGAAATCTAGCCCACGTGCGTCATGCTTAGGCCATGTGACTGGCTGCAGAGATGATTAGGGGTATCTATCTATGTCGCTGTATAGACAAGGCTGAATCCAGAGCAGCTGTGCTTCTAGGGGATTTTCAAAAGCACCACTTGGCAAAGACTTGTTTGGGGCTCTTCTGTTTTTCTTTGAGGCAGAGAGACTAGAGGCAGTCTAATATACAAGAGCATCCTCTGACCCCTATGAAGCTAGTTTGTGTGGTCATCAGTTAGCTGCTGAGTTAAGTCATTCCCAGAATCGTGTGCATCCTGAATAGATAAACAAATGTCCCGATTTAAGAACAAATGATGTTAGCATTAAATGAGCAAGTATGCTTAAATTGAGATGATTTCAAATCTTGCACTTTATAACTAAAGCAAAATCATGCACGTAGAAGCCAATATAGCAGAACTATACTGTAAGAGCTGACTTTAAATGAAGTGAATAGTGAGGTGATTGTGTCATAGAAATCACTGCATGGATGTGAATTTTGAGTTAGCATATGGCATCACGGAGTTTAACAGATGCCATCCTGGAGGTATGTCCTGCATAAGAGGACAGTGCCATTCTAAACCCTGTCTCTCAGTGCTATCGCAGGCTTCCTCATCTGCACATTTTCTCATCCTCACTTTAAACTGTCTTTTATCCTGTCTTTTGGAACCTGAGGTTCCAAAGTGGGTACAATTAACTTTTAAGTGGCTGACACTTGAGAGGGAAGTTGTCTATTAACACATACACCAACAGTTTACTCACGTAAATAAGACAGATTCATCTGAATCCCTAGTATCCTGGGATGTTTAATTAATGGCCTGTCATTTTGTACTTCTACAACCTGCTTTTTATAAATTTATGTTTTTTATAAATTTCACTGGATGTGCTTCTCAAAAATTAGGATTTTTAAAATGTAATCACATATACCTAGATACTATAAATAGTCAATATTCAGGGGCTCATATGATCTTGAGTAGTTTGTGATGTCATAAACTTGCATCCTCCTGAGTGCTGGCAAGGAGATTGGTAGAGTGCACATTTCTGGTGTCCACACTAGGTTTCTGGAATCAGAAACTATGAGAAGAGAAGGCTACTGCACAGATAGGTGGATATTTGTAAACTTCAGGGTCATGAGGCTGGCCCTGCTCTCATAAGCAGTACCTTATGAAATAAGGAACTGAAACAGCAGATCTGGTAACTGCTTCAAAGAATGGGATCTGAGTCCATCTCTGACCCTGGGTGGGCATGTGACTTTGTGAACTGTTCAGAGGATTACTGTCCAGTGGAGCCTTTTTGGCAAAGAACAAAGATATATTATTGTATTCCCCTTTAAGAGCTCATCCAAAGGGGAATCTGAACAAAATCTGAACAAAAAACATCTCTAAGGAAAGCTGTGTTAGAGGAACATAAATCCTACCTGAAAATGTGGATCATCATAGTGCTATTTCTCTCTACTCGCAGCTGTAAGACTTTTCCTCTGTAATAGCCTCCAAGCTTGACAGTGCCTACTGTCTTTCTGTACTGAGCTCCTCTGGTCTATACAACTCTCTCTGCGCATCTGAATTTATTCAGCAGTTAGGTATAGAGAAGTGACTGAACAGTTAAAAGCACTTACTGCTCTTGCTGATGACACAGATTTGCTTCCTAGTACAAACACTAGTGTGCTCATCTGCCTGTAATTGCAGTGCCAAGGGATCTGAGATCCTTTCCTGCCTTGTGGAGTTTATATAAACAGTGTGCATGTCTGTATGTGCACACACACACACACACACACACACACACTAATAAAAATAAGTACATCTTGAACCTTGTGATTCAGGAGAAAAAGGGATGCCAACATGAGGTCCTCCTTACAACTACCAGGATTTGAGTGTAATATAAGCATTTTTGGATAATTCTGATGAATACTAACATATTTGACATACTCATCCTAAGAATTTTCTCCAGGAATTTATTCTGGTAAAAGTATCTGCTGAGACTCAGAAACCAATACCCCAACAATGAGGCTTTGGCTTTTCCCCCTCCTTTTGCTCACAGTACAGGGACAATCTTGCTTTCAGTTTCTAGCGTTTGACTAAAGCATTTCTTATAGTTCAACACAAGAGTCAAACTCTTGCCTATTTTTTTATTCTTCTCTTCTCTTATCAAAGAAAGGGGACTGAAAGTTAGCAATGCCCATATCCTCCATGAAGGTTTTGACATCTGATCTATTCAGAGGGTTTAGGCTAATAAACTACATAAGAAATAACACAATGTCTGGTTGGTTGGTTGGTTGGTTGGTTGGCTAGTTGGTTGGTTGGTTGGTTAGTTTTCTGTATTTCATCTCTTTATCATCCCATAACTCATCACCACATTCCCAAACTCAAACTCCTATCCATTTTCACAGTTTGGGAAGATATCCAAATTGTGGCTGCTGACAGTCTAGAGCTTTAATGTATTACTACATATGTACATAATAAGTTTATGTGCATTTTTCACTTCTAGTCTATCTGTGGTAAGTTTATTCCATAGACTCAAATTAGCAAATTATCATAGACTTGTAACACCAAAGTGTGAGTTTTTAATCATTAATATAAAACCATTTAAAGATTAAAACATTCTATTCATAAATACATGCAGTGAATGGGGTTTGCAAGCACATGACAGCTTAGTATCCTGAGACTTCCCATTTGTTTTGGTGTTAGAGCCATAGAAACATTGTGATAATAGTAATTTAATTTCCTAAACTACATGGATTATGTGCACAAACCCTTCTCCAAGCAGTTTCCTTACCGACATCATCCTGCCTGAACTTTCTTTGGTGGCATGTTTTGTGAGATCCAACCATGTGCACTATTAACTGTGTTGCTTCGTCTGCAAATCTGTGAGTCTGGTTTTCAGCACTTTTGATAACAGTCCAAGAACTTGAAAACATTAGATGCGAAGTCAGAAAATGGGGATAAAAGTGTGACTCCCCGTGAACTGTTATCAGAAACACAATTCCTAATTGGGTCCTAGGGAACATGCCTTGTAATCTCTGCTGCCTGGGAGGCTAAGAGAATATGAAGTTTAAGTCCTTTCTGTATAGAGTGAGTTCAAGGCCAACCTATGTGACTTAGTGAGATGCTATCTCAAGAATGAAATGCAAAAGGATGACTGAGGAATACAGCTCAGTGCTAGAGTGCTTGCCCAGTATGGACAAAAATGTACATTCAAGGTCTAGCACTGTCAAAAAATAAATAAATAAAAATAAGTCTGCATCCATGTCTAAAATTCCAGTTCTTGGGAGGTCGAGGCATGAGAATCAGAAATTCAAGGCCAGCATGGGATATGTGAGACTAGTAAAAAAGAGAGAGAGAGAGAAAGATTAAATCCTAAAGACAAGTGAAAAGCACCCACATCTGTGACTGTTTTTACCAATGTTAGTTATATTGATGTTAACAATACCTATCAACAGATCTCTGTATAGAAGCTTTTATCCAGGAGAGGTGAACTGAAAACATAGAGTTAATGTGGAAAATGTCCATTAAAGTCGAGAAACTTGTAGTCTTCTAAGATGTTTTCTGAGTTTGTTTTCCATTTTTGATGTTACATTTCCTGTCTAAGGTAATTCTTACTGAGCTGTATCTTTAAGGAATAATGCCAGGGATTTGACTAGCAACAAGGAATAATGTTTGATTTTGAAAGCTCGTACTCAAGATCAATTCTGGTTTGAAGAGAAATAACCTGCCAAAATTTTCTCAGTCTGTTTTGGGCTGTATTCAGATGTCTCTAGTAAGTGTTAATTCTAAAGATAGAATTGTAAATGTTCCAAGTTTGTGAAGAATGGAGACAAATCTGAAAAATCACCTGGTCTAACTATTGAGTCAGTACACAGGATGCTTTTCCAACACTTTGCTCCTAGTGTGAATGTCACCTCCATTTCTAAAGTCTGGAGACAAATGAGAGATGGTGGATCTAATTATGTCCCAGGGTCAAGTTGTCATAAGCATTTGTGCTCTGGGATGACATGAATGTACTCTCTAAGTAGTCTTTGACTTTGTTCTGTACCCTGGTTATAATGTCTGTCTCCAGCAAGAAAAATCACTCTCAGTAGAGATAAATGAGCAACAGCCCTTTCTTTCATTCTCTAAAGAAAAATGCTACAAGAAGAAATCTTCTTCAACCTCTTATGACTAGTTTTCTCTTACCCAGAATCCATTTATTTTCTAATGAGATGTCACCTGCTCTCATGTTACCACAGAGGGTTAAGTGCCTATTTCAGGCAAAGCCTGAATCCCACCATAGAAAATTGGCTTCAAAATGTTCCTTATTCTGTCCCTAGAACCCACTAGCCATCTCTAAACACTTGCCTACTAAATGCATGTTGAATTAATATGTCATTTTGATTTTTAAATGGAGATATGCTTGTGGTGTCTCAATGGCTTTTGCACGTAAGCAGTGTTCAACTTAATTCTCTGCTGTTGCTTGGCATCGTGCCCTGTCTGCTGAACACACTTCAGGGGAATTTTATGGCACTTAATGCAGACAAAGCATCTGGCACAAACACAAATTATTTTTTTTTCTGGGAGGAATCTTATCATGAACCACAAATTGTGCTATTTATGAGCACTCACTTTGCATAGAAGGTAGGGAAGGGATAATTTCAATATGGTTTGCTTTTAAAAATTTTTAGTGCATAACAGTTTAGGTTATTCCCGGAAATGCTTTGCGGATAATTGCAGTGATGACTTTACAATTTTAAGAGTTATATGGAACATCAAATTCTTTCAAATAGGCAGAAATTTTCAATACTTGGAAACTTTTGTTATAGTTTCATGCTCTAATACTACAGAGACATTATGACTTTAATAATCTGTTTATTTTCACAATAGTAATATACATCTCCAAAGTAATGTATGTCCTATATTTGTTGAAGAGATGCCCCTAGAGGAAAGATCAGTCTCCACATCCCCATCAATCAGGAAAAGTTTCACCCTATACTATTCTATGATTTCTAATCTGAAATAAATGAACATAATTGATTCTTTATCTTTTTATTACTTTTTCTTTTTAATTATATATATGCATGTGTTTCAGGTGTGGGGTAATGTAAGTTTGGGTGAAATTGCTCATGAGTGTCAAAGGAGGCATCAAATTCTCTGGTTATAACCTGGACCCAAATTTGGATGCCCTGGAAGAGCACCAAGTTAAGAGCAGCAAGTGCTTTTAATCACTGTTTAGTCCAGTGCTTCTCAAGCTTCCTAATACTGTGACCCTTTCATACAGTCCCTCACGTTGTGCTGATTCTCAAACATAAAACTGTGTTGCAACCTCATAATTGAAATTTTGCTACTGTTATGTATCATAATGTGTATTTCTGATTTGTGACCCTCAAAGGAGTCTTGACACAGAGGTTGAGAATAACTGAAAATCTAAACCCTTCACTTTTTCGGAAAAGATCTTATCCTAAAGACCACCCTCTAAAGAGTGCAATTATCTCTAAGACCTATGGAGCATTCAGCATGATAATCTGCATTTCATTCAAAAGTTTTGCTTATCTCTTTGTTTTTTGTTTATTTGTTTGTTTGTTTGTTTTGGCTTTTGTTTTGAGACAGGGTTTCTCTGGGACAGCCCTGGTTGGCCTGGAATTCATTTTGTAGACCAGGCTGGCTTTAATCATACAGAGATCTACCCTCTTCTACCTTCCGACTGCTGGGATTAAAGTCATACACCATTAAATCCAGCTTTTTCTTTTTTAATTACTCATGGTTTTGTGTTTTTATTTTTGCTTTTTTGGTGTTTTTTTTAAATGTATGTGACTTTTTCTTCTGAAAATATGCCTGCCTATTAGAAGAGGGTATCAGATCCCATTATAGATGATTGTAAGCCACCATGTGGTTGCTGAGAATTTAACTCAGAAGCTCTGGAAGACCAGTGAGTGCTCTTAACCACGAAACCATCTCTCCAGCCCTCATCCAGATGTTTTGTGAGAGTTGAAAATCATGTAAGTCTCTGAAGCATTTTGGTATGTTATGAAAAGATGATGTGTTGCTCTCATAGATAACCCTCAAACTCTGAATTCTTATGGGTGGAGTCCACACATATTCATTTTTTTCTAGCTCTTCATTTATTTATAAAGGACTCAATGCATAGTTACTGTGGACCAGACATAATTATAGTATGTGGTCTGGAGATTACAGATGAAGTCTAGGCTGCTGCTAAATTGGGGAATTAATCAGCAACAGATGGTAACTAGAGTTGCTGAGAAATGTCATTTGTAAGACAAATTAAGTATATTTCTCTGTTTAAACATTGAAACCCTATACCCAATCAGCTGCATATTTTAAATGAATGAACTTAGACTCTAGCTGACAGTTATGTGGCTACATATTTACATTTTTTAGTGAGCTAAAGTGTACTTCAGCACTTAGCTGTTCTTACAAAAATCTTTTCTAAGACGGTAAGTGCTTTTCCCCTTGATCTTCACATGTCACCCATAGCAAATCTTCCTCTTCCCAGGCTAACACCACAGTAAGCTGACTAAGAAAAAAGAACATATTTGTTCTTGTTGAGTAGAATGTAGTGGCTCACCATTTGGTCTTTGGAAGCCAATTTCAAACTATTAAAGTTCCATCATTAGAATAGTGAAATGAAATAGCCAATGTCCAGCCATAGAAGGCTATAGGGTGTCCTCAAAACCAGGCAATAAGTCTGTTTTCTCAGAGTTAAAATTGGATCAGATGAAATCAACCTTTTGAAGAAACTTTATTAAAGGCCAGGTCAAAAGCAGGATTGCACGGCAGGAACACAAATCAAGAGATAACTGAATGCAGATTGGGCAGCTACATAATGAATGTTATTACCATGTCTGAAATAACGCTGTGCTTTCCCAATAGATCTCACCCTCGTATACAGAAGGAGGAAAATTCAAAATAAGAAGGGATTTTTTATCTCCTCCAAATAAATAGCAGAAGAGAAGCTACCATTGGATAATTTATTCTCTGCCATTGAAATGAACCAATTAAAGCTAGATTAGTGTATATAAAGGTAGTTTCATTGGAAAGCCTCTCTCTGGCTGGTTCACTGGATTAAAGGAAGATGCCAGGGAATCCAACATGGTGGAGGAAAAGAAAAAGAGAGAAAGAGCTTTTGCATGCATAAAGAGTGAAAACTCAGAGGGAGAGAGAGAGAGAGAGAGAGAGAGAGAGAGAGAGAGAGAGAGACAGAGACAGAGACAGAGACAGAGAGACAGAGAGAAGAGACAGAGAGAAACAGAGAAGAGAGAAGGGAAGGGTAGACCAAAATGTCTGAATTATATAGTGAAGAGTTTCTCAGGAGGGGAAGCCCTGTCTCTTGGCTAGAAAGTTCAGGGCAGAAGGCAGGATATAGCAGCCATGCCCTATAGCAGGTAGGAACTGAGAGATGCTTGGAGAACCTGGAGGCAAGGTCCATTTTGGTATGGTAATTATGGTCCTCAGCTGTTTTTTTGTTTGTTTGTTTATTTGTTTGTTTGATTTTTTTGCCTAAATCCCAACATCCCAATCTTTTGTTGATAACAAATGAATAAAGGATGATGTAATTATCTATGACTCCTGCTGTCATGGGGTGTGATTATTTGGGGGTAAAAAGCTGGAATGTTGGCCAAGTTCAGAAAGAGCAGGTTATTTTACTTGCTTTCCAGGTTGTGGGACTATCTGGGGCGAGAGAAGTGAAGGTCCAGTTGAAGCACCTGGAGAAGCCATTTCAGAGCTGTCCAGGATGCAGGTTTTAGAAAACACCTGAACAGCTGCAGGTATGACTTCTGTTTCTGTTTCTTCTGACTTACACGGTTGCTAAAACAATAGCTTTTTAAAATTGTATAAATAGAGCTTTGAAAAGTCTTGTGGGGTGAAACACTGGCAAAGCTTATATCCCTATAATAAGAGTCAAAGTTGACACAGTCATCATAACAGAAGATAATAAGAGAAGCATAGTGATTTGTATAATAAAAATTTGACAATTGTGAGAACCTTCAGAAGGATATTCAATGCTTCTGGTAAAACTCCATTTTATAGTGTTTAGATTTTATGAAGAAGGAAATGGAGAACTTCCTGACTAAACAAAAAGAGTTTGAACTCAGAAGAAGGCTACGTGGGTAAGCAGGAAGTTCTTTCTACTCAGATATTTTAGCTTTTCCGTGTGGCAGTCCCCAATCCCCAGGTGGCAATCTGATTCTGTGAGAATCAGAGTCCCATGATCTACTATGAGGCAAGGAAATTGAAGAATGGCTTTATGACCATCTCGAACCCAGCAAGACTGGAAGAATGTTGAAACAATTCTTGATTTGTAGAACTGACTTTGCTAAAGAAGGGCTCTGGTTTCTAATTCTAACTTCTGTTACTTCCACTGAAGAACAGAAATTTTAAAGTCAATGGCCTGCCTTTAAGGGAAAATAGAAAAAAAGAAAAAAGAAAGGAAGGAAGGAAGGAAGGAAGGAAGGAAGGAAGGGAGGGAGGGAAGGAAAGGGAGAGGAAGAAGGAGGGAGGGAGGGAGAGAGAGAGAGAGAGAGAGAGAGAGAGAGAGAGAGAGAGAGAGAGAGAGGATGAGCCAGGGTAGCTTGTGAGCCCCTTTCTATCTGTTGAAAGTTTTCAGCATGCCATGGAGCATGTTTACATGTTTGCTTGGTTGGTTGTTTATTTATTGCGGGGACTTGACACTAACCACTGCATGTGCTAGGCTAGGGCTCTACCTACTTCTCTAGCCCAAGGCATTATACTCTGAGGTATTCTATTTTGGACCCCAGGAACACAAGGAATTTCAGCAGTTAAGTATCCACCATTCTACAAATGAAGAAACAAGCGTAAAACTGAAGGTTTGTGCAAACCCTAAAACTAAGGCTTTTGGTGTGTTTATTATATCTTCCAAGGTTAATTTCCAGTATCTAAATTACTCTGTTAAAGGCACATTATCCATATGCAGATGAATATGCTTTTAACAGAGTAATTTACATACTGAATGCCTGCATGTAGAAGATCCCGCACAAAAGGCCAATCCAAGTGAATCAAAGACCTATAAAAAAGAGAAAATGGGAAATAGCCTTGAATGCTTTCGTACAAAAGACAACTTCCTGAACAGAACACCAACAGCTCAGACACTAAGATCAACAATTACTAAGTGGGACCTCATGAAAAGCTTCTAGAAGATGTGATCAATAGAAAAATATGGCAGCCTAAAGGTGCTCTTCACCAACCATACTTCTAACCCAGGGCCAATATTATATATATACATACACATAACACACACGCACATAAGCATATATACATACACGTACACACACACGCACATAAGCATATATATATATATGTATGTATATGTATATATATATATATATATATATATATATATATATATATATATATATACCAACTCAACCACAGGGTTGAAGGATAGGCCCTTCGATTGATGATAAGTTCTTGAGGAGGGACTGAAACACTGTCTTATCAGCCTGCACGTGAATAGTTACGTAATATGTCACTACATATAGACAATGAAGGTTCAAACAATAAACCCACACTGAAGCTGAGCACAAGGAGCCCTATGGAGGAAGAGAAGGAAGAGGAGGTGGTGGAGGAGGAAGAATCTGATTTATAAAGGGGGACAATAGCTAGGGCCCTAAGAGGGTGGATGAAATCACTGTTAAAGTTCTGCATGAGAAGAATTGGTACAAAAATTGAAGTTGCTGGACTCCCATTAGCTCGCTGCACAGAGCTGTTCAAACCCAGTTTATTTTTGCTTTTTGGAGGGACATGGGGGTGGTTTCTCTTTCTTTTGAGACAAAGTCTCTCTACACACCCCTGGCTGTCCTAGAATTCACTACATAGGCCGGACCAGCTTCAAACTCAAATCCACGTGCTCCTGCCTCTTAAGTACTAAGATTAAAACCAAGTATGCTCTTGCATGTGGCATGTTTGGCTAGTTTTTATGTCAGCACAAGCTAAGGTCATTTCTGAAGGGGGAACCTCAACTGGAAAACTGCTCTTATCAGATTGGTCAGGAAGCAAGCTTGTGGTATATTTTCTTGAATGAAACTTGAGGTGGGAGGTCCCAGCTTACTGTGGGCTCTGTCATCCCTGGGTGTGTTAATAATGGCTCAGCAAGCATGCTGAGCAATCCAGTAATAAAGGTTCTTCCATAGCATCTGCTTCAGATTCTGCTTCTAGGTTCATGCCATGAGTTCCCTGGAAGGTGGACTGACTACAAGCCGTAAGCTGAAATAAACCCCTTCATCCCTAAAAAAAAAA
>JANHMN010000001.1:159988016-159998713 GCA_030674055.1 Rhabdomys pumilio
AAAAAAGAAAAGAAAGTGTTTGATGTTCTTAGTGGTTCCATAAACCCAAAGAAGCTAAGTAACAGGGAAAGCCCAAGGGAGGATGCTTGAACGATACTCAAAAGGGGAAATAAAATAAACACTGCAAGTGGATCTGGAGAGAGAACTAGGTGGAAGACGGAATAGGAAAGGGAATGAGGATGGTGGCCAGCTGTGGGGAGAGCAGTAGTGTGGAATAACACAGTGGAGGCTCTTGGGAGGATACGGAAGTGAATCTGGCTTAGACTCCCATAAAATGTGGATAAGAAGACTGAAGTGACCACCTCCTATAGCCGGATAAGATGTTCAGTTGAGGGGACAAGAGCCCATCCACAAAACCTTTGATGAAAAATTTGCCCTACCTACAAAATGTGTAGGAATAAAGATGTAACAGAGGTTGAAGAAGTGGCCAATTGATGACTGGCCCAGTTTGAGACCCACCCCATGGGACAGCCATCCCCTGACACTATTAATGACATTCTGCTATGCTTTTAGACAAGAGCCCAGCGTAACTGTCCTCTGAGAGGCTTCATTTAGAAGCCGATGGAAACAGATGCAGAGACCCACAGCTAAATATTAGGCAAAGCTAAGGGAGTCTTGTGGAAGGATTCAGCCAGCTGTGGAGAGGCCAAGGACACCATAACAATACCTACAGAATCAACTAACCTGGGCCCATAAGGTATCACAGAGACTGACCCATCAACTAACAAGCATCCATGGTCTGGACATAGGCCCCTTATACCTATGTAACAGACGTGCAGCTTAGTCATTACGTGGGTCTCTAACAATTGGATCCAAGTTGCCTGCTTTTGCATAGCTTTCTCTTAGCGGGACTGCCTTTTTTGCTTCAGTGTGAGAGGATGTGCTTAGTCCTGATATGACCTGATGTTCAGGCCAGGCTGGTACCCTAAAAGGGGGTCCCTTCTCTGAGGAGAAGAGGAAAGAGCAATAGGAGAAGAGTGCTGGGAGGGTGGGAGTGGGAAAGCTGCTGCCAGGATGTAAAATGAATAAATAAATTAATTAATAAAAAATAAAAAATGACATATTCATGCTTCAGAACAGGGGATCAAAACCAGTACTACATTTACTATTTTATCTTTGTTATTACTGTCTTCTTTCAGTAGTATTTGAAATTAGTACTGAAAAGTAAATTATGAAAAACATTTTTCTAAGCAAAAATGAATAAGTATTTATTTTGTTAATATTAAAAGACAGCATAGATGACTTCTTATAATATTTAGTGAGTCTCTAATTTGTTTGAGTTCACTCGGGTCAAAGTATATTTAATAATTAATCATTTTTATAGTTTCATAACCATATTAAATACAGGAGCTTTCTCAGTCATGCTTGTTAATATCACTGTTTCTACTGCTTAAACCAGCAAATGATTTCCTCCCTAGGGCATATATTAACAATTTACTTTTTTCAGACAAGTACACAAATATGATTAGCTTTGCAAATTGCTTTTTATTCTGTTACTGGTAAGTAATTTTTACATTATAACATTATAAACAGATGCTATTTTCAACTACATATCTAGCTGTAATGAGCTAATTTAATGTGTTAAAACAACAAAAGAAATTCAGGAATAATTTAGTGAGTCAAGTCACTGGGAAGCTCAGAGCAACATTGAGCATAAAGTTTATAAAAATATTTTAAGATTCAGTTATTCCTAAAGAATTGTAGAGTCTCTGGTCTTTGAAATTCATTTAGAGTTGTGAAGTCACCTCAGAGGTTTGTACTTCAAGCATGTAAGTAGAAAGATCCGCACAGATTTCTCTGCTCTCCCATTTCCTTAAGCTTGAGATGTTTGTAACTGCTCTAGGTTGAAACCCTGACTTGTTTTGATATTATTTCATCTGAATAGTTATGTACTCTACAAATATTTCTATTCCAGGAAATATCAACATGGCCACAGCTTGTTGCAGAAATAGAGAAGGCAAAAAAAGATTAACATATATAGCTTCGGAGACACAACGAACCCCTGAAGAATAAGACAGGAGCCATGATGGAAACAAAAAAAGGAATCCTAGAAGGTTATAGACCACACTCATTATGCCAGACAAATGGAGGACTCCGAACACTGTAAGACCTGTTGGATTCACAGAAATGTATATTGTCAGACACTCTGATTTAAAACAGAGCAGCTGAACATCAGTGAAGTCTCTGGAAAAATATGTTTGGGAAATCCAAGCCATGAAAGTATCCAAGTATTTGGTCACTGAATTGGTAAATGGAGTGGCCTCCTGATGCAAGCACTCTTTCTTTAATCTTTCTGCTGATCTGAGCATTAATATTTAATTCTACATATTTACACTTCTAAATTACAAGCACTAGGAAACCTACATGTGTTTCTATCACTTGTGATTGCACAAGAATGCATTAGTATTTTTAGTAACATTATTAAATAAGGTCTGCAGATTGGAATATCTTAAAAGTTCAAATAATAAAAAAAATAATAGAACATGAGCTATCATCCAGTGGGAACTCTCAGATTGTCAGAAATGTGTTTTTCCATGAGAAGACATATAATAGGTATTCAATATCTATTTTGCGGTGATAATTATATCAATTATCAAATATCAATAAACAAAAAATGAATTTGTTTACTTATTAATGTTTTTCAATGTTTCTTCATTTAAATAAGATTTCTTTTTCATTTTCTTATGATCTCAGTGTTGGTGAAAGTAGCCATAACTTGGTCAAATTATTTCAAATCTATAAACTAGAAAGCAGCTGGCAACCTGACTTTTTTCAAATATCCATAATGAAAAATTTAGCCTCAAGAATGGAATATCTTCAGTACCTGTGTGTATCTCATAAACAATTGTAAACCTTTCAACAGATGGTTTGGTACAGTGATTTATCTGTTAATATAAAAATCAATATTTAAATGAATACTAAGAGTCAATTCTCAATACAAACAGGCTTTCTCTGTATAGGAGCATGTTAAGATGGCTTCCTGTGGGTTTTCAGTATCCCAGTGCTTATAATGGACATTACTTGCAAAACCACCAAAACGACAAAAAGTAGAACTTCGTGAAAAGGGAATTTCTACTACAGATCGAATCCAAAAATAGAAATAAACAACTTTCTAGATTCAGTTTTCCACAGCCAATGAGCTATTATTTGTAGCATCTTAAATGCTACCAGAACAAATGCTTTCCACGGAGCACCAAAGAGCATACAAGTGTCTTAATAATGACACCAGTGATTCCAAATATATGCCAACAGTATATTTATGTGTCCATGAAACAACTCTGTGAAATTCACAATTTTTCTCAAAATCTTATTTTATTACGGTTATTTCCAAAATGAGTAAACCGATGTTCATCATGAAGTAATTCTTTGGAGGTCCACAAAGATTGACTAGGAACTAGTCTTGAAAAGCTTTTCCAAAGCTCATTGTATCCAAATAAATTACAAAGTTCTATCTTGCATCTAAAAAGCCAATAAAATACACCTGCATCTAGAAAAAAGGAGTTCTTTTGAGGTTTTGGTTGGATTGTTCATTGGTTGAAGTGTTTGTTTGTCTTTCAATCTGAAAGAGTATGTATCTCAAGAAGCAAACAGGAAGGAGCTATTGCTGATTTCTATGTTGGCACATAATTAAACCATACTCCTCCAACGGGTAAGTGACTGTACTTGTTGCTGTAAGGGGTCTGCAACACACTGGACTCCCATTCACTAGCATCTAGCAGGCACAGTTTTACTTACTGTTTCCTTTTATTTTCATTACTGAAGGCAAACATAGCCTTTGTATGCTACTTTGTACCAACTACTCAGCTGACTATGGTGAGAGAAAAATTTCAAGCCAGCCGACCCAAAGACCTTGGGAATAACAGCTAGATCCCACATCTAAAATCAAGCACAGAAAAACGCGATGGTCTGTCAGGATGCCAATACATTTAGCTCAGCAAAGATATAATAACAAATCAAGAATTTTTTTTGGATGTTATGTAAGCAAAAACTATTTTAGATGATTAATAGGCATTATCCATTGATATATATAGCATACAATTACATGATACCCACAATAACTTTACCTAATATTAAAATAAACTTATAGAAGCAGAGGATTCCCAGAAAACATGAACAAGACAAGTGGGCACACTCAAAACTTATCTAAATGAAACATCTAAGTGCTCTGAAAAATCTCTAAGTTCTGTGGTCTTAACAAAGGATAAGACTTGTCTTTTGGGAGGTCCCTTTGGGTTTTTTTTTTCAATTAGCTGGAGTAAAGAATACCCACATAAGGTGCTAGACCACAGACCTGAGCAAATTCAAAGGATTTTTCTAACCACTTTCTTATTAATTCTGGAGCTGGCATTTTCCCGGTATGATTTACACAGCCAGAATCCAGAATGTTTTTCAGAACTTTGTGTAACACAGTGGCAGGATCTTCTCTGTATTCAGTCAGAGCCAGGAAATCTCTTCGACAGTTCATCAGTACTGGATGCTGACAGTCTCCTTTACTTTGACACACTAGATAAAAAGATTCTGCTTCTTTATCAGGAAACTAACAAGTGACCTGTCAAAATAACTCCACATATCACTATAGTGAGTGTCTAGAAATAACTACAAATTTTATTCCAGGAAGCGTTCAAAAACAGCTTTCCTATATTCCCTGGCTATCTTTTATCCTAACAACATGAGAAAAAAAACAAAACAATTCACACGTGCATCTTTATACATATAATTACGTCTAGAAAACATAAAGGTGGTGATTCGCTGCTATTCTCACTCTTACCTGAATGCTCTCTGTGAATCTTACACCTCTTTGGTAAATAGCTGTTTATTTTTCTGTTACTGAAGGGAAGATGCTGCTTTGAAACAGCTATGTAAATACAAAAAGATCCACATGTTTATATCAACCATCAGAGAACGCAGTAGTTTCTATACCTGTAATGTTAGCCTCAGTGTATGTTGTTAATGGAAAGCAGATGAATTTTGGATTCAATGATCCTGGAGTGAGATTTGGACCTTGAGTTGAGGGACTGGGTGAGCTGCACATGTTACTCATTTTCCAAACCAGTGTCTTCGTTTGCAGCATCATTCCTAGAAGTAAGTGCTGTTCCTTTGACAGGGCAGAACAAATCAGAGGATCAAAATCCCCACATGTTCAGTAAAGACTAAATCTGAGTGGCAAACCCTGGGGTAGGTATTTATCCCAGATCTTTGTTTTCTTTTCTCTTTATTCCTTTAGCACTACTAAGTAGGAGAAATAACTTTCCCTTTATTTATTTCCAGATTCCTGACCTTCAGAAAACATCATGTATTTAACACTAATCAGATGTAATATAAGGAATAGAGAGAAGAATCATTAAGTAAGTTTTTTTTAAATAGTATTAATAGTGTCTGAATGATAATGTACACAGGTTGTACTGAAAGAGATCCACAGGGGGAACATGAGTTTGTTTTGTTATATTTGATTGGAAGGAACCTCAGAATTCTTTGTCCAGGAATATATACAACATCCATGAATGATCCAAAATGGCTTGTGTTTGCTGCTTTTACTCCTAAAGGAAAAGAAGATGAAGGAAGGTAACAGACAGGCGGCGGCATGCTGAGAGACTGTTCAGGGCCACAGTCAACAGAGTGTTCACAAACCTAGAGAATAGTAAGGCAGGAAAGTCAGGGAAAATGGTAAGAATGCAGAATTGTCTGGTTCCCACCTGAACGGGGCTGAAGATCAACTTCATGGACAGACAGATGACTAGAGAAGAAAGACAAGTAAAATGGGGAGCTCAGTCTCACATGCACCCTATGTGCTGTCTCCATCATCACAAGGGATTTTTATCCCAGCACTCAAGAGGAAGAAGCAAGTGAATATCTGAGACTAAGGCCAGTCAGTCTACAGGGTGAGTTCTACCACAGTCCGGGCTACAGAGAAAAAAAGGTCACTTTTTTTGTTTTGTTTTGTTTTGTTTTGTTTGTTGTTGTTTGTTTGTTTTCCCCTAGGAAATGATTCTTAGCTCAGTGCCACAGAGAATGAAGAGAACCACTGTGCTATATGTGAAGCCCCGGAAGGTTCTAGATTCCTCTCATATACTAGTTGATCTCCTCAGATGATGTCTGAAAATGTTTCAGCAGGAAGGACGGGGGACATGAGTTTTGCTCAGATTTCCTTCATTTAAAACATTATATGACATTATCAGGCAGCATTGTAGAAAATTAAGGAAAAGGATGCAGCACTTCAGAAGCTTCCCTTTTTATTTCTTTTAGAACACTGTAATCTTACTCAAAGTTACTTAAAAAAATCACGAGGAATGCATTTCTTCGAAAACATATTCAAGATCAGCAATTCATTAGAAAGTAAATAGCATTTCTGTTCTTTTTCTTCTTAAAATCAAACCTTGGGCTAACCAACAAAAATTTAATTACAACTTCCACCTCAGTCCCTAGGGAAATTAGATAAATGACACATTTTTCTCAAGACTTCTCAAAAAAACAGGGAACAGAACTCACAATTCACATTGCAAAAATCTACGCTTTTCCTTTTGTGGAGGTTAAAGGAATGCACTACCTTAAAAACAAAACAAAACAAAACAAAACAAAACAAAACAAAACAAAACAAAAAACACAAGGACTTTGTGAATCAAGGTGAAGGTGCCAGTTACAGCTTATAGTTTTCTATGTATCAATCTGTGAGCTTCACACACAGAAGGAACAATCAGTGTTTGTTTGCTCATTTCATCTTGCATCTTTCCTTGTTGCATTCCATAATATTATATATGTTGTACTGGTACTAGGACTATGTAATGCTCTAACACCAAACAAAATGGAGATCAGAAGGTGCTATGCAAGCTGCTGCGGGAGAAATGATAACTATAGTTATTCAGTGAATCTGCCAAGCTGCAATACTGACCTGCCAGGCAAGACATGCCTACTGATCTGAACTGGCATGGCAATTATAGCTAACCACTTTCTGAGAGATTTAAGGTCTGCTCTACAGGACGAGATTCATGGCTAGTATCGTAAACACAATTAAATTCCATGGTTAGGGTGGTCATTGGCCTTAAGTACTAATCTACTATTGCTTTTTACTAAACAATAGTGCTAGCAAACTACCTTCTATTTATATTCATAGATCTGTGTTCTCAACATTGATCAGAGATTTTGTTGTTGTTGCTGTTGTTTTGTTGTTATTGTTGTTGTTTTTGTTACTGTTGTTTTTGTTGTTGCTGTTGCTGTTTGTTTGTTTTGCATAGGTAGTAGTTAATACAGAGAACATTTGATACATGTATGTCTAAAGTGCTCAGAATGAATAACAGTGAGTACACCCATACATGGGACAATTTCCACTCCTCCCTTCAGGCTCCAAGAATATCAAAGAGAAGGAGGGGGAAAGAAAGAAGCTGAAGGAAGGTGCTGTGAGATGCTGTCTTCTGGGCATGCCAGGGCTGTGACACACATGAACTCGCAGCAGCTGTGGTTACCAGCCCAAGATCAAGCTTGTGAAAATTCCAGCAAAAGAGAAAAGGCTACTGAGGCCAACCACTCAGCTGAGGTACCACTGGCCAGTGATGACTCTTAAGTGTAAAAGAAGTCATTTTTCTTGGGACTGTGGCTGCTGGTAGATTTTCCATATGTAGGTGGCTGGCCCCATACATATTTGCAAAGTGGTAGCACTATGTTTTTGTTTGCTTATTTATTTGTTTGTTTTAAAGGCCATGCAAGTAGAAGGAAGAGGTGTTAGAAGTAGACAAAGTGAGAATTAAAGAAGGGAGATGCAAACTGATATATATTGAAGATACATAGAATGCATACATCAAATTTTTACTTGATCTTAGCCAAGAGGCCAAGAGGTGATACATATTACAAATTTTCACAGGACAAGCAAAACAATGTTTTTGGGGGAAAAATCAAAAGTTTATGACCTGTCATTGTATTTGCTTTTTGGTTTGGAGGATGGTTTTGTTTTGGTTTGGTTTGATTTGTTTGTTTGTTTTTAGAATGTTTTCTCTCTGTAGCTCTGGCTGTCTTGGAACTCTCTTCATAGACAATGCTGGCCTCGAACTTGGAGATCCACCTGTGTTGGCCTCCTGAGTACTGTGATTAAAGTACCTGGCTTATGTTTGCATTCTTACCATCTGTGACTATTACTTGTTATTATTACTAGTATTACTAATCTATTAAGATAAATAACAAGACACTGCAAAATTTTCTATAAATTTTCAAAATTTTCTGTTTTCTTTGTCATCTAAACAAGATGACAAAAAATAAAAGCTATATAATCTGACAAGAAGTAAAATTTTCCTTGTTTATTAATGTCATAATGAGCTGTACAGAAAACCCAAAAAGAGTGAAAATGAAAGCCATCCTGGAACTAAGATATGATGATAAATCTGGCTGTAGGAAACAAGAGTCTCCTGTTTTCCTATGCACTAGCAAGGAGCAAGTAGAACTTGAAATTACAAGGTGTCATTTATATTTGCACCTACAAAAATAAAATACTTAACTAACAATCCAAAAGTATTTTATGTATAAGAGCTCCAAGAGGGAAGTTATAAATTTCTGTTGGAAGAAATAAAATAAGAGTTGAACTAATAAAATCTTAATGTTTATTAATAGAGAAAATTTACAGTGTTAGAATGACATTGAATTCCATTTTCTCAAATGCAATTGAAATTAAAAATCTTCTTAAATTACCCTGTAAGTACTAAAAATCAGATCCTAAAATTTAATGTGGAAGGAAAAAGACTAAAAGAATCCAGTAAAAAGACTGAGCTAGCCAAGCTAAAGACTTTCTAAAAAAGAACAATAATCAAAGCAGTGTGCTATTGTTGAAGGAATAGACAATTAGATTTATGAACGGCACTGGGACCCAGAAATAGGTCAATATAAATACAGTCAAATGATCTTTGACAAGTTATCACACATGTCAGATGATCAGAGGACAACTGCACATTTACACACATAAAACAAGCCCAGATCTTAAACCGTTAAGAAAAAGTCTAAATGCAAATCATGGAAAGTCCAATAAGATAACAGAAAAAGTCTGTATAGTCTCAGGTTTGCTGATCAACTTGCTAAATAGCAAAGTAATATCTTTTGAAAAAAATATTGAAGAACTGGCTTCATTAAAATAAAAATGCTCTACTTTATAAAGGATTTTTTTAAGGCAATAAAATCTCATGTAATGAACAGGGAGAAAATAATTACCTAAAAATTTGAAAAGACGCATCTTTAGAGAGGACATACAGATAGATAGCATCAAGATGCCATTGAACTCAGAAAGAATAGTCAGAGTTAAATCACTGGCAGTGTGGGAATCTGATAAGAATGTGGTGTATAGAAGTCCCATGCAAATACAAAATGCCAGATATTTTGGAAAATAATTTGTCAGTTTCTTTCAAATTTATCTCTTTGTGTACACACACACACACACACACACACACACACACACACACACATGCACAGACACACACACACTACACAAACACACATACTTATCATATAATCTAACATTCATGTTCTTTGGTATTTACCCAAAAGAGGTGAAAACTTATATACACACAAGAACTTATATGCAGTTATTTATAGCAGCTTTATTCACAATTTATTCACAATTACCAAAATATATACTGAAATTAGACTACCTTCAGTAGGTAAAACTGTGATACATCCACAGAGTGGAACAATACTCAGTGCTGAAAATGAACCAGTCACCAAGCCATAGTAAGGAAACCTACATGTGTACTACCAAGAGGAAAAAAATCTGAAAATGTTATATGCTATTTTATTGTTATTATAGGGCAGTCTAGGAAACATAGAGATATGGAGTTTTGGACATAGTGAAAAGATTAAGGGGCGCCAAGAGTCTCAAGGGAGAAGAGAATGAATACAGAGACCCACTGGGCTGTCAAACTTTTTTGTGCTCCTACAGTGGTGGCTACTTGCCATTACAAATTCGTACAACTTCCTAAATGTATGACCCCGGGAGTAAAAGCTTACGCACATCACTGGCATCAGTTCTAATGTTGTGTGAATGGAAGCTGTGATTGAAAGAGTTAATTTCCACAAGACAGAATGCAGAATCACCTGGGAAAGGAGCTTTTGAGCAGACATGCCAGGAATTGTCTTGGTTTTATTAATTGTGACTGGAAGAACAGATTGTAGGTGGTGGATGGGATCTTGACAACATACATGGAAAGAGTGTGCTGAGAAACAGAAGGCATTCGCTGCTTAAGTGTGGATCTAATGTAATCAACTGCTTCAGTATCCTACTACATTGAATCTATTGTGACTTACATGAACTGTGGACCATAATAAAAGTTTCCTCTCTTCAGTTGTTTTTGCCAGGTGCTTTCTTTTACATGAACAGGAAAAGACATCAAAACAGAGACTTAATAACTACAACACAAATGCCACTATATTTAGGAATGTTGATTCCGGCAGACACTTCACAAGTTGAATGGAGAGGAGGTAAACGGAACACATCTATACCTTTCATTCATTATTGCGCACTTTAAATTAAGCTAAAGAATTTTATATCCTTTAAAAATATACACAATCATACTGTGGTTTTGTCTAAAGCACCTCTATATTATTTTCCATAACAACTGTACTAAATATTATTTCAACAAAATACACGAAAGTTCCCGTTCATCTAAATCCTCTTAGCATTGTTCTCTCTCTCTCTCTCTCTCTCTCTCTCTCTCTCTCTCTCTCTCTCT
>JANHMN010000001.1:160008812-160068966 GCA_030674055.1 Rhabdomys pumilio
GCGAGAGAGAGAGAGAGAGAGAGAGAGAGAGAGAGAGAGAGAGAGAGAGAGAGGGAGGGAGAGAGAGATCTTCTCTTGGTTGGTTATAGAGGCCTATCATTTTGTATCGAAGTCCCAAATTATAATTGTCCACACCATTTAAGTGTTTAATAAACATGTGAGCATTCCCACTTAAGTGATATTGACATTCAACATTCATTTGGCTAGTGTTTAAAACTGTGAAATCAAACTGTAGGCTGCCCTGACAAGTTGTCACAGCAAACAAGCCATTGGACTTGCCTATCACAGCTGAGAAAAAAAAAGAGTGATTTATTCTGTTATTTTTGTCATAAGAAGATCTGGATGCTGACTGACTTGGTTCTACAAGGTAACTTCTGAATCTATGTGAGACTAAAGCATCTTCCCAAAATGGAGGCACTCCAATCCTGGCAAATTTCCAGAAGTAGGTAGTGCACCTGGTTTTTGAGGTTCTAGCTCAGTTTTTGTCGTTGTTGTTTGTTGTTGTTTTTTTTGGGGGGGGTTGTTTTTTGTTTGTTTGTTTTTTGAATGTGGAGCTACCAACCAGTATTGTATGGTTTAGTTTTCTATAACTATAACTTTGTCATTAACTGACTGCATTTGCACTGACTTTTGTTTTAAAATTCAATAACTGAAAATAGCAAAGAGTCAGCCTAGTGTGAAAATAAGGAACTTTTCTGCAAATGATTGAAGTGTAGAAATATTGGAGAAATTGGAGATGAACTGTTTACTTTATACAAAATAGAACATATTAGTGTCAAAGAAATTTGGGCTATTATAATTAGGCCATTTAACGAAAAGAGCTGGTTTCAATCAGGTCACATTATTTTGTAGTCCTCCTGCCACACTGTTGCCTGATGCTTTGCACTGTAAGTGTTAAATTTGTTTCATGATTTCCTAAATTACTACTTCAAAATTTACAAAATAATAAAAATAATACAAATAAGGAATATAATGAGAACATATACCTTAAGCACATATCTGCTTTACGTATTTAATAAAATAGGTAAATATTTTGCTGGGGATCTATGCTATCATTGCTATGGCAACTTTATTGCAATGGTACTTTTTAAAGAAATATGAGGTAGCCTAGAGAAATCAGACAAACTTTGACTGCATATAACATATATATATATACATATATATATATATGTATATATATATATATGTGTGTGTGTGTGTGTGTGTTTGTATACACACACATATATATATATATCATAGTTCATGAAAGCAAATTTGACATTGAGAGATTGATTTTACACTATTTACTTCTCAATTTAAAAAATAAAGCCCACAAAGACAGATAGTTAATGTTACTTAAAATATGGTGAAAATTAAAGATAAATAATCAGATGCCCACGCCAAAACAGCAAACACGAATTTGACTTTAGGCAACCAAAAAAAAAAAAACCAACTCAACACAATTAAACTTTCAATCATCCAACTGAAACATAAGATAAACTGGGTTTTACAGAGGTACTGAATATTCATTGAATTATAATTCATGTGATTTGAATTTCTACAGTATCTGCAGTAATGATTAGAAAATTTGATAAGATAATAGGGATAAAATAGATTATGAGCAGAATAATGGAGCAAATAATGAACTAAGGGAGCTATTTTAGAAGGAGATTTTTGCTGAGGGAGGATGCAGAGTCAAAGACAGACATGATGATTCAATGAGACACATACGTAAATGATAAAACCTTCCACAAAAGCCTTGGAGGAAAATGCTTTTCCTCCATGGAGAGCTGATTTGTCCTGGCCTCCAGGTGTAATATTACGTGCGCTGATGAGCTGATCAACAGAACAGAACTGCTATCCAGCTGTAATCAAGAGTGATTGATGGTTGGGACAAAAAATAGTTGATTATCATGACAAGTTCACTGATGCAGAGACAATAAGCCCTGCTTGGGAAATGGATAGAATCTGCTTGGGGATTACTTCTGCATTCTTATTTAAAAAGAAGTTTAAGGGGAGGTTAAAAGCCTAGTAGACCAGCCTAATCACCAATAAGATGGATACGAATAAGTTTACCATACTGTCTTCTGCACAAATCTCCTATATGGACTGCAAAGCTTAACTCTACCCAGTACAAAAGAGGGTCATATGTAGGCTGTCTTTGTGATTAAGCATTTTTTTTTTTTTTGCTTTTCAAAAGAATCAGAACAAAATATACACATCTAGAAAGCTGAACTGTTAGTCACACTGTCTTCTAACTGAACTGGTAGTCACACTGTGTCTGCCCTACTCTGTACCCATACTCAAGTATGAGTTTCCCCACAGGAGTGTTAGTTTTATCTTTATCAGGTTCATCTTATGTTAAAGCATAGATTTGGTTGAAGACAAAGATGCTTCAGCATTACTCCGCATTTAAAATAAGGTTTGGTTACTTCAAAACAGCTGAGCATGGATCAAAATGTTCAATGTAAGACAGGTTTCTAATACACTGCTTAGATTTGGCAGGACTAGAATAGGCTGGACAGACATCTAAGAAATTCTACCAAGGTACCCTAAAGATAGTATGTGATTTTCAGCTTGCCTGCTATAGTTCCAGTTTCCTTTAGTCTAGGATCAAGCTGAATTATAACCCTGAGCATAAGCATAAGAAACTTCTAGTGTGAAGAAAGTAGAATAAAATGGTAGGTTTGTTCGCTCTATAGAAAAATCTGGGGCAGTGTTGACATAAATGTGTGTTTTCACAAGTGTTATGACTAACTGACACAGACAATAAGCCTCAGTATAAAAGGAGTTAAAAGCAAACAGCAAAGGTTAGGAGGAAAAGGTACAAAATCCACAAAATACAGATAGCATAAAAATGGACACAAATTTGACTTATTATTCATCAAAGTCTTCTACCCAGGAACGAAAATCTGTTCTAATTTCAAGGCTGTGGTAAAACTGCTTTATAAGAATTTGAAATAAACTATAATGAACCTTAACACAAGGATCCTGGGGACCAGAGTTATGTAGAGTTAATGTAAAAGGTCAGGGAAGCTTTTTCTCTAAGACTTTAGATTCTTGATGGCAATTAGTGCATTTTCTACGATCTTTGTTCGTGGCATATAACACTTTAAGAACTGCATGTGGTTGTTACAGGAGAGGGAACATCGTTGAGATAGGCTTATCAGCTGACTCCTAGTCACTGACTGCATTACATCAGGTTTTCATTCCAAGGCTATTAGCCACCTACCACAGTCAACTGTGAGGTAATCTTCAATATCCTCTGAAGTCAAGTATAATCAGAAAGGTCAAATTTGGGGGTATAGATGTTCATGATTTGTTTAAAAAATAATCTGAGCTGGGCGGTGGTGGGCACGCCTTTAATCCCAGCACTTGGGAGGCAGAGGCAGGTGGATTTCTGAGTTCGAGGCCAGCCTGGTCTACAGAGTGAGTTCCAGCACAGTCAGGGCTACACAGAGAAACCCTGTCTCAAACAAACAAACAAACAAACAAACAAACAAAAAATAATAATCTGAAGCGCCGAGGCTGTCACAAGCAAGTGTATATGTCCTGAGAGTCATCTGCAGGCCACACCCAGTCTAACTCCACTTTCTTCCTTCCAACTGAAGATGTAACTTTTCATGCTTAGTTTTCAGGACCCCATAGCTTAAGATAAAAATACTGCAAATGGATGAAGGACTAAGGATAAGGAATCCCTGAATTCATTTTCATCAAAATGTAACACAGCTGAAGCAGATGTCCAACATTTTCCTAAGTCTTGTTTCCAATTCCATCTTCCTTCCAGAGAAGTTGGGGAAGTGTCTCTAAGCTATAATGCTCCCTTCATCAAAATACTCATGATTTATTGAGTGGTATCTAAGGCTTATAAAGAAACTTTTGCATCAGCAGAATCCCACCTCCATTTCCTGAGACTCAAGGCCAACTTGATTCACTGAAATGGAAACCTGTCTGTTGTTTCACTGGTACATTCTTCCCTCCCCAATACATCCCTATGTTTCCATCCTTCCAGGTATGTGCCTGACATAGTCCTGTTGTAGGTTTCTTCATGTCAGGATAGACTTTTGGCATTTATGGCCACCTTCATACTTCCACATTTTAAGTAGTAGTACATTTAAAAATGCATTTCTGTTCTTTAGTGGGTCCCCAGTCTTGACCAGTTTCTGTAACATGTGCAAACGGACAGTGGCTTTAATTGGCAGTATCAGCTTAGCCCTTCTGGGTTCAGAAATTAAGAGCACTGGCTGTTCTTCCAGAGAATCCAGATTACTTTTACAGCACTCACATGGTGGTTAATGACTGTCTACAATTATAGGGGCTCCCATTCTATCTTCTGGTCTTTGTAGGCACCAGACATATACATGGTATACATACATATGTACAGGCAAAACATGAAATAAGTATGAAAAGGAAAAAAAATTTTTTAAATTTTCTTTTCTGAGATGCACTGTGTTTTCCACTCAAAAGTCAGCAGCTAGTGCAACTAAGTGACAAAACTTCCCAAAAATAAACTTGGGGGACATGATATTGAATGGAGATACCCAGGCATGTGTACACAAAGCCACAATCTACAGTCTGTTAGCACACATGCCAGAACATTGCTCACACAGGTGACCCCACAGCCCACTTACATATCATTTGGCTTGCTCTCAAAGGGGTCTTTTTTCTGACAAGAAGATTGATCCTAATTGAGAGTTGGTTCTTCAGAAAGAAAAGGCACATAAAAAATAGTCATGATGTTTGAGTGAAAACTGTGATTCGGTGTAAGTCCTAAAAGGTGTGTCAAATCTACCTGAAAAATCTACCTTAGAACAGACCCCTCAGAAAGTCCTTGGGAAGCGCCAGCAATAACACACTTAAAGAGGTGAAATGTTTTTCAAAATATGAATCACCACCTTTTATTTAAAAGGTGAGATTCTCAAAAAATGAGTATTTTATAGTTATAGATAACAAATACTTTAATTCTAAAAACACACACAAAAAGATTAACACGTCAAACACAAGTGTATTTTCTGAAGAAGAGCAAATATATTTGTGATTTGATGTTTCTTAAGAAGTGATTTAACATTTAAGATGGAAAACACACATGATTATACTATGTACCCCATGAAAATGAAACTGAAATTTGGATTAGAGTTTGTAAGCCATCAGGTCATATAGTACTTAGTTTTTATATTACTTAAGTACATTTCTAGTAATTGAATTTAACGTATTTAGTTAGTTTTTTGAGATAGTGTCTCTCTATATTGCCCAGGCTAACAAAAGACTTACCACATTCATCTGCTCCAGCCTCCTGTTCTGGGCCTGACACAGTGAATATATATATATGTGTGTGTGTGTGTGTATTTACTTTATTAAATGTATTTATTCTGTATGAAAGTATATATGTGTGGGAACATACCATGTCATGACATACATGTGCAGAAGAGAGGACAAGTTGCTGGAGTCAGTTTTTCACTTCCATCTAGTAGGAGCCAGGGATCAAACTTAGACAGTTAGACCTGATTCCAAGCACATTTATCCACTGAGATAGTTGGTTGGCCTTTGGTTACTCATCATAATCACATACTGTGGAAGTCTTGTAAGGTCAAGGAGGAGCCCAAAGCAACCAATGTCCTGCTAGCTGTTGATAAGGTGTCCACTTCTGGTGGATAGTTTTCCTGTTCTTTCAGTCTCTTCCCCAACATTGACTTCATGTTTGGAATTGTATACACATTTTAAATGCTAGGTCATTAGGAACCTGTCTCCTAGAACACTTTGCAACACTACATAGGATACATGGGATCTATGTACCCTTCCTTCCCTCAGAATGTATACAACCAGCATGCCTTGCCAGATATAGGCAAGGAATACTTAGATTTTTTTAAACCTGAAAATGGAATTTACAGTTTGAGAAGAAAAATTATATACTAAACCACACAAAACAAATGTATAATGTTTTATGTTTTGCTTTATAAAATTCAAGAATGCTTACAATGGATATATTTAGATTTTCTCTTATGGAACTAGGGACTGGAGAGATGGCTCAGTAGATAAGAGCTTTTTCAAAGGACCCGGCTTCTGCCCCTCATATCCATATAATAGCTCACAAACACCTGTAAATCCAACTTCAGAGGACCTTGTTTTAAAGACACTCATATTTATGTAGGGCACATTAACTCATGAATGCACACACACAGCCACA
This sequence comes from Rhabdomys pumilio, assembly GCA_030674055.1. Classification (NCBI taxonomy): domain Eukaryota; kingdom Metazoa; phylum Chordata; class Mammalia; order Rodentia; family Muridae; genus Rhabdomys; species Rhabdomys pumilio. Next base: position 160,014,976 of record JANHMN010000001.1, read on the forward strand.
GAAATTAGATAAATAGATAGATAGATAGATAGATAGATAGATAGATAGATAGATAGATAGATAAATTTTTTGAGGTAAGATATAAATGAACAAGTCTTTGAGGTTAATACAACCACTAGTTTTTGCTTAAGTGGCATTTATGCATCAATCCCAAATAATGTTGATTTGAATACTAAACAGGTTTCTTACCACATGATGTAAGTGGGTTATTGGACAATTTGGTTACTTGTAAAAGAGATAACTGATAATCTTTTTTAAGTGCATAATCTTTCTGTATGTCCATTATGAAACTTTTAAATTCAGATAAACAGCTTTAGAATGAAACTTGTGGTGTCTTTGGAAAGTCAGTTATGTTAAATGATGCTTTGCTAAGGCACGCGGGATGTTTTGCTAAAGCAGACACATTGAAAGAATGTTTTCATGAAGCAAACGCAGGTAAAGGGATATTTTGATAAACAAACGTGAAAGAATGCATGACATTAAAAAAGGAATATAAATATAACCCAACAGACAGTGGATGACTCTGAATGGTATTGGTAAGCCTAACTATTTCTTACCGGTCACCATTTCTCATAATGTCATAGAAAGAAGCACACCAAAATAACTTCTGTTGGTGTTCTGGAGGATTCTTGCCACTTCTTTGGACTCTGAACAATTGGCAGATTGAAATGGAAGGTTCTGGATATATCAGCTGATAGAGACGCACAGGGTTTTCCTAAACCAGACTCACATGGAATTTTGCTAATGGTATTTTGTTGAGGTTAGATCTATGAGAGGGCACGTGATGCCTGGAGAAAGTATAAATAGGATTATAGCTACTTTTGAAATGCTTCCTTGGTCTCCTGTCTTCGTCTTTCACTGATCTTTAATTTGTTGAGAGAGGCATGGCAGAGTACTTCTCCTGGGGTTTCTGCTGCTCCTGGTTGCTCCTGCTAACTCGTGCTGATTCATTGGTGGCTTTGCTGTTTCTGCTGGTTTGTGCCACCACTACTGATTTGCATTTGCTATCCTGACACAACTGAATTCAATTGCTGGTTTCCTGTCAATTGGAGATTGAAATAACCCAAAGGAACTACTTCTAAACAGCATATATCAGAGCCTTTTGGCTTCTTCTAGATTGACCTGCTGTTGCTGATTCATAAATGGTGCTTGCTAGTGGATCAAGTTGCTGCTACAAATTCATGCAAACTGAAATGCTGATATCCTGACAACACAGATTGGAATTGCTTCAAAGAAATATTTTTAAACAGGTCCACTTCTCCTGTATCCTAATAACCTTTCTTTTCCACTACCTTTGTTGGATGGCGATGGGCTAGAAGGGAGGGTAAAGCATTTAAGAACCCCTTACTAAAAATAGGTTTTGAAAAATTAAGTCTTACATGGCTTACTCTATTCCTGGATCAAAAAATTTAGAACACTAATAGGAGTTTCCACTTTACAAGAGCATTGGGGAATCTATTAATGATACTGGTCGTGATCGGAAAGATCTTTCTTTAAATAGTCAGAAGCTTCTGAGCAATGCTATCTTTGAATAATATCCTGTTTTTTCTGTTGCTTCATCAAATGAGTTCCCAGAAGTGATTAATATTTGGTAGTTCTCTGTTATAACAGCAATGCTACTGCATTAAAACTCAGGCATTTGAATTTGAACTTGTAATTAAACAGTCAATATCTATGCTTGAATTGTGACTGTGGCTGTGTGAGACAAACCAGGAGTCTTTGTGGGTAAGGCCACATTTTCTCCATATAAGTTTGAGCCCAACCATGAATTCATTGAAACTCAAGGCTATGTCTCCAGGACAGCCTGGCTTATGAGGAAGTCCACAGAGCTCTATCAATGCCACTTTACAACATCCTATGCAACCTGACAATGGACCTGTGATCCAATCTCAACCAGAGAAGAGTTACATGATAGAGAAATGAACATTGCCCTAACCAGCCAGTCATTTCACTTGTTTTGAATGTTTAATTTGCACAATGTGGAACCACCTGGCAAGAGAGTCCTTGTTGAGGAATTGTCTAGATGAAGATGACCTGTGAGCATGTTGACGGAGAAATATATAGATTGCCTTAGTTGACATGGAAGTCTTAGCTCACTGTAGTAAGCACCGTTCCATAGAATTGGGTTCTTAGACTAGATTGGAGGAGAAAGTTGAGAACTAACAAGCACTCAGCATGAGTGTATCTCTTTTGACTCTGTCACTCACTGTGTGTGTGATGTCTCAAGCTCCTACGACTGTTACTTCCTCACACTGATGCACTAAAACCTGGAATTGTGAGCTAAAATTCTTCTCCCCTAAGTTGCTTTTTGTAAGGGTATTTTTATCATTGTGACTGAAATTCAACCAAAATATCAGTTGTTGGCCAACTGATCAATAAACCTCTTACAGTATACTTTAGTGTGTGCAAGGAATTAGCAATCTCTTTTTCCTCTAACATAAAATAAAAATCGATTATTGTGAGTTTATTATTATGAGTTTGATTATAAAAACATTTTATATTCCTTGGTTTGGAACTTGAGATCTTATGTCATGTTCTACAAAAATTCATTAAATATTCATTCTTTTCTTCATTGACTTCCTTCACGAATATCATCTTATATCCATGTTGGCCAAACTTTAACTTGCCTTTCAAAAGCAATTTACTAACCAGCTCAGGTCACACAGCAACTCATGCTTATTTTAAGATGATGATAAAAGAATTTAAACATTACAACATTGCAGCCTTTAATAAGAAGTTTTTGTATAGCACAATACATATTTATATGAATACTAAACTATTTTATTCAAAAAAGTCTCATCAAGAAAATACAATCTTATTTGAATGCATTAAATATAATTTGTGACATTTTAAAAGCTATCTGCAGGGCTTTAACAGGAATTTGAGGTATATTGGAAACCAGTATGGTACAACATCAAGTTATATAATTTTTAATATGAGGGTTAAAAAATAAAATCATAGAAAGGGTGAGGAAATTGAATTTTCATGATCTAGAAATAAAAAGAACTGTAAGATATTATTTTCCATGGAAAGAGAAGAAGCTTTGAAATGTATAAAGGTTCCTGTGGCAAAACCACTTTTCAAGTGACAGAAAATTCAATCACACATACAAGTGAATTACTAAGATGCTCCAGAACATTTCAGAGATAAAAGCAGAAACAAGAAAATAAAATTCAGATTTACCTGGAAAGAATAAATATGCTGTGTTTTGAGGACTGGAAAGATTTTCCTTGGGATTAAAATATGATGGAATCATACAAATGTATATTTATCTTAAAAGTTTTCTATACACAGGGATTGTAGTGGATAAATTGAAAAGTTTAGTTGATGTGGGAATTCAGCATCTATGCAGTTTATAAAGGTAGTATTTTAGAATTCTGCCAGTCAGTAATCACACAATTCCATTGTTGCCTATGCCTTAGTTCTTCTGGAAGCATGCAAGTACAAGGGTAATTTTACATCTTTAAGAGACAGCAAATTGTTATGTTTTTAACTCTGCAATATTTATATTTTATTAGCAAAATACAGTCGAAATGTTGCCATTTTTAAAATAAACATTAGATCTTTAAAGTAAAAGGTTATCAAAAGTATTATTTAAAAAAATTAACTCTAGGGTGGCAAGAGAGCTCAGAAGATAAAGGTGATTACCTAAGGATATCAGGTTGATCCTTGGGACGCACATGTTTGAAGTGGAGACGGACTCTGACTTCACATGCAGGTTATGATAAACTCATGCTCACACACATACATGTATAGATAGCTAAACAAATATAATAGCAATCATTTAAAATTAATCCTACATGGTGAGCTTACGTTCAAGATTGAATATAAAGTAAAGAAAAATGTGTAAGAGTAATGAATTCATAGGAGCTCACAAATCACAGAACAAATAAACTAAATTATGAAATTAATGTCCATAACGTGGACTTGGAACCACAGTCAGACTTTCTCAGAAAGCATCCATTGTATTGAGCAATCTTCCAAAAAATACTAAAGTCTCATGCCTTGAAACTGCATGTGTAGTCTATATATGAAATGATATATAAAATGGAAAAATATATATAAAGATATATAAAATGGAAAAGTGGGGTTAGGTTAGCAGATGCAATTAAATTTCCTAGTCAGCTTAATTAAAAGTGGGGCAATTATCCAGAATTTTTAGGCTGTCCTAGTATGATCTGTCAATATGCAGGGGTTAGGCAGAAGAATCAAAGTGATTGAGCATAGTACTGAACATCCTTCTGTTCTAGAGAAGTAGAGGCCCACCATGCTTAATGAACTCAAACCAGAAGAAGCTGTATTTGTTCTTCTCCAGTCATTTGTAGCAACAAAATCTTATCAATACCCTGAAAACATGCAGAGAGACCCTTTTTAGACTTTTTGCCTCCAGAACAATAAGGTAACATATTTGTGTTCTTCCCACCCACAGTATAAATAGACAACTAGTACACACACTGTCTAAAAATGGTTCAAGCCTGCAATGGTTAGTGATGACCCAGACCTATAAGCTCAAATACTATAATAGCTTGGCTATCTTCCTTTGCCCACATGACATAGAGCTCCCAAAGGAAAATTATGAGACTACTAGTCAGCTCTCCCAGAAAAACATACGTCTATGTCACCTAGAAACACTATTAGCAAACTAAATGGCTATTGTCTTTTAATAAGAAAATAAGATTATATTTGAGAATTCCCTCTTATGGAAGACTAGTGAAAATGTAGCGCCTATAACGCAGACAATACATCCTTGCCAGGCTCTGTAATTACTAGCAATTTAGGTTTGGACCTCCCAGCTTCTGGAACCAATAAGTTTGTATTGATTATAAAATACCCACGTGTACTAGGACAGGTCTATAGAGTTCAAATACACCAGGACAGGGCTAAGCAACCACTCTTTTTTTTAAGGCAGCAGAAGAAATACTTTAATTGCAAGAAAATATTTGAGTTGCATGAGCTAAGAAAATCATTAAATAAAAAATAACTATTCACCTGATAGAAAACATGAAACATTTGTAAAGGCCATATGTATTTCATGTGGCTGGTCACTGCCTATAGTGTTCTCACCAGATGAAATTCTTCATACAGTCTGTATATTTTGCACTGGCGATGGCATATAATGACAACTTTGGCACTCTGGTTTCTTTAAAAACACAAGAAAGATTGTAATACTAAGTTTGTTTTAATCCCTGTTGTGGAATCTTAGGCTGTTCCAGATTATCCATAGAAACATACTATGATTCGCTTTATGCTCTATCAGGGAAGTGATTTTTCCAGCTGCAGATAATTTGTGAGACTGTGTGACATTCTAGGAACTTTTTCAAGGTTTATATAAACCTGAGGGGCCCGAGAGGCAGGGTATGTTGGTTGTTGCTTAGTTGCTGTTGGTTGTGGCTGTTTGTGGTTTGTTAAGTAATCATGCAGAAATAAAAAAGAATAAGAAGGAATTAGATATCTAGATGGTAAAGATCAAATATGCCCCCAAGGAACTTGATTTTCCTAACCAGCAGAGAGTAGTCTAACAATAATGTTGCCTCTTTTTCTTTCTATCCTTCTTTTCACTTCTATGTAGTGTTACAGGGTTGAAAGTGTGGAGAAAGATGGAGGAAACAAGAACCCATAAAATAACAAACAAAAAGCTACAATGGCAACCCAGGGTGGGAGTCCATTATAATAAGGCAGAATATGAGACTTCTGTTTTCTCACAGTCTGAGTATCCATTGCCTATTTCTTCCAAATCCACAATTTTTCTTTCTTCTGTATCTCTCAGGACTACCTTTACCCCAAAGCAGAATTAGGGATTGAGAGTCACTTTATATTTGCTACAAGAAAGCATCAGTACCACTAGGATGGATCCATAATCTACCTTCCTCCTCATAAAAGTTGGAAATAGTGTGAACAGTCTCCCCAACACTTTCAAGTAATCAAGAAGGTCCACAAGTCTTCAGACATCTTCCTTCTATCTTGCTGTCTATGGAATGTTCATTCTACATGGCATTTAAAAGTTAAGATCATTGGAGCTTCCTGTTCATATGTCATTCCGAGAACACACACACACTCACATTCACATGCCGAGAGAGAGAGAGAGAGAGAGAGAGAGAGAGAGAGAGAGAGAGACAGAGAGAGAGACAGAGAGAGAGAGAGACAGAGACAGAGAGACAGAGAGACAGAGAGAGAAAGACAGAGACAGAGACAAAGACAGATCCCACAGCACTGAGTTGGAACTGGAAACCTGTTGATACTGGGAAAAGGGTTTGAAGCTAAAGGCTTGGTCTTGGAAAATGAGGTGTCTTATTTCTGAGATGTAATCTATTGAAATCTTCACTAGCTCTCAATTTGACAAAGCATATGATATACATTACGTATTTTATGTATTCTTAAGATACTAAAAACAAAACACTAAACTTCAAGTATATCTAGCTATACATGCAATTTTTGTATAGTAAAATCCAAACACAGTATGGTAAGCTCCCAAGTGATTAAACACATGGAGTTACATGTATGGGTTTTTTTTTTTTTTTTCTTTTTTTTTTTTACATAGGCACTATTAGTTGCTGGGGGAAAAAAAACTAAAACTAGAACCATATAATGTGTTTTGTAGCGATTAAGTGGTACACTCACATCTGAATTAAATCTCAACTGGCAAATGTTGCATGAGATGATTTGCTTTTTCCGGTGAGGAAGAGGAACCCCGAATGTGTGGTTTATTACAGCTTTCTGAATAGGGTCCATCTGTAAGAATAAAAAAAAAAAAAAAACACAGAGAGATAAAGCTTGTCAGTTTCACTGAACGCTCCGTATTTCATTAAATCTGCACAGTTCCTGTCTATTGCTTATGTTTATTGCTTATAAACAGCACATTTACTCTATGAAAAGGCATTTCTTCTTTCTTCAAATATAGATAACAATAAACCCAAAGAGTGGTATGATAAGAAGATGATAAATGTTCCCATAGTGTCTGCACAATTAGTGGTTTTTCCCATTTAGGACAAACCCTTATCACAGTTTGATAATATTTGTGTATAATTAAAGGTTTATGGGAACTCAAATTCTTACTAGTGTGGGCAGCCTAACATTGAAATGTGTTTATATCATTGTCAGAACCTGGACTTCAAACCACCTAATCAACAATAAAAATTAACTATGCAACATTACTCAATTTTATTTTATATTTAGTGTCATTTAGACTTGAAAAGTACAGCATGCAAAGACCTACATGTCAATCTTCTATGGACTCATATGAGAGAAATCAAACAGTCTAGGTCAAATTTCAGTGATCATCATCCTGTTCAGATAAGGATCAAACACCAAGCTTAATGTCATGAGTTCTGTTAAGTGTAATATCCCTTCACTAAGCACTGTCCTAATAGGAATGAGGTTTAACAATAATGACTCAAAAAATTATTGGTCATCATTCTGTGTGTAGGTATAAGCAGATACATTGTAAAGTATGTGAAAGGGGAAACTTAACATGAACCTCATACTTTTATAAAAATTGTTGGCATTATACTGGACTTTAACTTTTTCAATGTTATGTACATATGCACACACAGATAACATAGGTGGGCTTTAAACTTAATATATCTCAGCCTAATCACAAACACATAATTCATTAAATTAGCTTTCTTCATGCTGGGACTATACGAGCTCACCATCACATTTAGCTAGAAACATTTGACACATATTCATAGGCATTACTAAATACATAATGGTGGTTTGAGATAGCTTAAAAATGATTTGGCACAGTAAGAGTGAAGAATATGTCTAAGAAATGATTCCAGTCTGGGGCAGACACATAGCAGGTCTGCTCCCATAAAGACACCATATCCTGAACCTTCCTAGAGCATTAGAGCAGCTGAGCAGTGGTAGAACCACTGCACTCGGAGCAGCTGAGGAACCACTGCACTCAGAGCAGCAGGATTTCAGTATCCCAGAGGAAGCCTGAGTCCCAGGAGCTCTTCCACCCAGGAGCTCAGGATCACAGGATCACAGGATCACAGGATCACAGGATCACAGGATCACAGGATCACGGGATCACGGGATCACAGAGACATCTGGACTCTGAGGAGTTCTGATACAAGCAAGATAACTGGAAAGAAAGTCTCCAGTAAGAGACAGTGAGTGCAGGTAGCACTAGAGTTAAACAGATGACAAAAGGCAAGCACAAGAATATAAGCAACAAAGTTATCTGGCATTATCAGATCACAGTTCTCCTACCATAGCAAGTCCTGGACACACCATCACACCAGAAAAGCAAAATTCAGATTTAAAACCACATCTCATGAGGATGATAGAGGACTTTAAGAAGGACATAAACAACTTCCTTAAAGAAATACAGGAGAACACAGGTAAGCAGGTAGAAACCCTTGAAGAGGAAACACAAAAATACTGAAAGAATTGCAAGAAAACACAATGAAATAGGTGAAGAAATTAAACAAAACAATCCAGGATCTAAAAATGGAAGTAGAAACAATAAAGAAATCTCAGAGAAAGACAACCCTGGAGACAGAAAACCTAGGAAAGAGATCAGGAGTCAAAGATGCAGGCATCACCAACACAATACAAAGAATAGAGGAGAGAATCTCATGCACAGAAGATACCATAGAAAACATTGACACAACTGTCAAAGAAAATGCAAAATGAAAAAAACTCTTAACCCAAAAGATCCAGGAAATCTAGGACACAATGAGAAGATCAAACCTAAGGATAATAGGTTTAGATGAGAGTGAAGATTCCCAAATTAAGGGGCCAATAAATATCAACAAAATTATAGAGGAAAACTTTCCTAATCTAAAGAAAAAGATGCCAATGAACATACAAGAAATCTATAGAACGCCAAATAGACTAGACCAGAAAAAATTCCTCCTGTCACATAATAATTAAAACATCAAATGTACAAAACAAAGAACAAGTACGAAAAGCACTAAGGGAAAAAGGTCAAGTAACATATAAAGGCAGATTTAAAACAATTACAGCATTACAGCAGACTTCTCGCCAAAGACTATAAGAGCCAGAAGATCCTGGATTGATATCATACAGACCCTAAGAGAACACAAATGCCAACCCAGACTACTCTACCCAGCAAAACTCTCAATCACTTTAGATAGAGGAAACCAAGATATTCCATGACAAAACCAAATTTACTCAATACCATCCCACAAATCCAGCCCTACAAAGGATAATAGATGTAAAACTCCAACACAAGGAGAGAACCTACAACATAGAAAAAGCAAGAAAGTAATCTAACAAACCCATAAGAAGATAGCTACACAAACATAATTACACCTCTAATAACTAAAATACCAAGAAGAAACAATCACTTTTCTTTAGTATCTCTTAACATCAATGGACTCACTTCCCCAATAAAAAGATAAGGTCTAACAGACTGGATACATAATCAGGACCCAGAATTTTGCTGCCTACAGGAAACGCACCTCAGTGGCAAAAACAGACACTACCTCAGAGTAACAGGATGGAAAACAATCTTCCAAGCAAATGATCCCAAGAAACAAGCTGGAGTAGCCATTCTAATACTGAATAAAATCAACTTTCTACTAAAAGTTCTGAAAAAAGATAAGGAAGAACACTTCACATTCGTCAAAGAAAAAATCTACCAAGATGAACTCTCAATTCTGAACATCTGTGCTCCAAATGCAAGGGCACCCACATTCATAAAAGAAACTTTACTAAAACTCAAAGCACACATTGTACCTCACACAATAATAGTGGGGGATTTCAACACCCCACTCTCAGCAATGGACGGATCATGGAAACAGAAACTAAATAGAAAGACAGTGGAATTAACTAAAGTTAGGCACCAAATGGATTTAACAGATATCTATAGAACATTTCATCCTAAAACAAAAGAATATGCCTTTTTCTTAGCACCTCCATGGTATCTTCTCCAAAATAGACCATATAATTGGTCACAAAACAGGCCTCAACAGATACAAAAAGATTGAAATAATCCCTTGCATCCTATCATATCATCATGTACTAAGGCTGGGCTTCAATAATAGCAAAAACAATTGAAAGCCCTCATATACATGGAAACTGAACAACGCTCTACTCAATGATGACTTGGTCAAGGAAGAAATAAAGAAAGAAATTAAAGACTTTTTAGAATTTAATGAAAATAAAGGTTTGTCATACCAAAACTTATGGAACACAATGAAAGCAGTGCTAAGGGAAAAACTCATAGCTCTAAGTGTATACAAAAAAGAAACTGGAGAGAGAGCATACACTAGCAGCTTGACAGCACACCTGAAAACTCTAAAAAAAAAAAAAAGAAGCAAATACACCCAAGCGGAGTAGACAGCAGGAAATAATCACACTCAGGGTTGAAATCAACCAAGTAGAAACAAAAAGAATTATAAAAAGTATCAACAAAACCAAGAGCTGGTTCTTTGAGAAAATCAACAAGATAGAAAAACCCTTAGCCAGACAAGCCAGAGGTCACAGACACAGTATCCAAATTAATAAAATTAGAACTGAAAAGGGAGACAAAACATCAGAAACTGAGGAAATTCAAAAAATCATTAGATCCTACTACAAAACCTTATACTCAACAAAACTGGAAAATCTGGATGAAATGGACAATTGTCTAGTCAGATACCAGGTACCAAAGTTAAATCAGAACAGACAAACCCTCTAAACAATCCCATAACCCTTAAAAATATAGCAGCAGTCATTGAAAGTCTCCCCACCAAAGAAAGCCCAGGACCAGATGGTTTTAGTGCAGAATTCTATCAGACCTTTAAGGAAGACCTAATACCAAACTCTGCAAACTATTCCACAAAATAGAAACAGAAGGTATACTACCCAATTAGTTCTATGAAGCCACAATCATGCTCATATCTAAACCTAAAAAAGACCCAACATAAAAAGGAGAACTTCAGAATAATCTCCCTTATGAATATCGGTGCAAAAAAATATTCAATAAAATTCTCACAAACCAAATCCAAGAACACATTAAAAACATCATCCATCATGATCAAGCAGGCTTTATCCCAGGAATGCAGGGATGGTTCAATATACAGAAATCCATCAATCCATCAAATCCATCAAAACTTCAAGTCTCTGAAGAAAGAAATCAAAGAAGATCTCAGAAGATGGAAAATTTCCTATACTCATGGATTGGTAAGATTAATATAGTAAAAATGGCCATCTTGCTGAAGGCAATCTACAGATTCAGTGCAATCCCCATTAAAATCCTAACTCAATTCTTCACAGAATTAGAAAAAGAAATTCTCAAATTCATTTAAAATTACAAAAACCCAGGATAGCAAAAACTATTCTCAGCAATAAAAGAACTTCTGGAGAAATCATCATCCCTGACCTCAAGCTGTACTACAGAGCAATAGCGATAAAAACTGCATGGTATTGGTACAGAGACTGGCAGAAAAATCAACGGAAAAAAACTGAAGACTAAGAAATGAACACACACATCTATATTCACTTGATCTTTGACAAAAGAGCTAAAACTGTCCAGTGGAAAAAGGACAGCATTTTCAAAAATTCATGCTGGTTCAAGTGGAAGACAACATGTAGAAGAATGTAAATTGATCCGTTCTTATTTCCTTGTACAAAGGTCAAGTCCAAGTGGATAAAGGACCTTCACATAAAATCAGACACACTGAAACTAATAGAAGAGAAGGTGAGGAAGACACTCGAATACCTAGGTACAGGGGCAAAGTTCCTGAACAGAACACCAATGGCTTATGCTCTAAATCAAGAATTGACATATGTGACCTCATAAAATTGCAAAGCTTCTGTAACACAAAGGACACTGTCAATAGGACAAGACAGCAACCAACAGATTGGGAAAAGATCTTTACCAATCTCACATCAGACGGAGGTCTCATATCCAATATATACAAAGAACTCAAGAAATTAGACTCCAGACAACCAAATAACCCTATTAAAAATGGGGTTCAGAGCTAAACAAAGAATTCAACTGAGGAAACTCAAATGGCCTAGAAACACCTAAAGAAATGTTCAGCATACTTAGTCATCACCAGTCAGAATGGCCAAGATCATAAACTCAGGTGATAGTAGATGCTGATGAGGATGTGGAGAAAGAGGAACACTCCTCCATTGTTGGTGGGATTGCAAGCTGGTACAACCACTCTGGATATCAGTCTGAAGGTTCCTCAGAAAATTGAACATAGCATTACCTGAGGATCCAACCATACCACTCCTGTGCATATACCCAGAAGATGCTCCAACATATAACAAGGACATATACTCCACTATGTTTATAACAGCCTTATTTATAATAGTAAGAAGCTGGAAAGAACCCAGATGTTCTTCAACAGAGGAGTAGAAACAAAAAATGTGTTACCTTTACACAATGGAGTATTACTCAACTATTAAAAACAATGAATTCAAGAAATTCTTAGGCACATGGATGGAGCAAGAAAATATCATCCTGAGTAAGGTAGCCCAATCACAGAAGAACACACATGGTATGCACTCGCTGATAAGTGGATATTATCCCAAAAGCTCACAATACCCAAGATACAACTTACAGACCACATGAAGCTCATGAAGAAGGAAGACCAAAGTGTGGGTGCTTTGGTCCTTCTTAGAAGGAGTAACAAAATACTCAAGGGAGCAAATATGGAGACAAAGTGTGGGACAGAAACTGAAGGAGGGGTCTGTGGAGACTGTTCCACATGAGTATCCATCCCATGTGCAGTCACCAAAGGTAGACACTGATGTGGATGGCAGGAAGTGCATGCTTACAGGAGCCTGATAAAGCTGTCTCCTTAGAGGTCTACCAGAGTCTAACATACTCAGAGGAGGATGCTCAAGGCTAACCATTGAACTGATCAAGTGGTTCCCAATGGAGGAGTTAGAGAGAAGACTGAAGAAGCTGAAAGTGTTTGCAGCCCCATGAGGAGAGCAACCATACCAACTAACCAGAGCTCCTAGGGTCTAAACCACCAGCCTGGGAGCACATAGAAAGATACCCACTCCTCCAGCTGTATATGTAGGGGAGGATGGCCTTGTTGGACATAGGTTGGAGAGGACAGCCTTGGTCCCATGAAGGCTGAATGCATAGTGTGGGGGAATTTGAGGGCAGGGAGGTGGGAGTGGGTGGGTGGGGCACATCCTCATAGAAGCAAGAGGAGGGGGATGGGATAAGGGGTTCCTCAGTGAGGGAGAAATGGGGTAAGGGGATAACATCGGAAATGTAAATAAAATATCCAATAAAAAAGACAAAAAGAAAGAAAGAAAGAAATTATTCCTAATGTTTAATTTGTCACATATGATGGTTCATTAATTCTCCTAGTCAAAAACTAAATAAATTTAGGAGCCAGTTAGCTGCTCCTGGTCCTATCTATAAGCTGGTACGTTAGAGAAATTCTAGGTCTCTGACAGTCATAATTCCTCAACTGCTTGTCAAATCTAGCCTTTAAAATGCACATTAAAAATGGAACTCAGTGTCTCCTAAATGTCTTCTAGTTGTTACTCTTCAGCTTGGTGTTTCATCAAAAGTTTACAGCAATCAAAGGAAGTCATGGACATGATAAAATTCATCTTCTGCCTTCCTCTCCGTTGATTATCTCAGTGGGAGATGAAGTATACATCTGTAATGGTCAGAACTCACGTGTCTGAGTCAGAATGATTGAAACTTTGAGGACATTTTGGGCTACACTGTGAGACCATGTCTCAAAATCACAAATCAAAATAAGCTATATGACATATTTTTCTAACTTACAGATGAAGACTAGGCTGTCCCAGTGATTTTGATATTCAGTTCCAAGTATTCATAAATTACAGGCTTCTCTCTTCCTACTTACTGCTCAGTCTTACCACGTTGCCTTTTAAAAACCCATTCTTGGGTGCTAGTTGCATATAAGACTCACCAGTATTGTGAGGCATGACACAACTGCCCAACTGTCTGTCCCTACGTTTTTATTTTATGTGGTATACATTGAATAAGGAGGTTTGTACATGTCAAGAAAATGTTCCTGTCACCAAATTTTTGGCATTTTCCCAAGCTCATATAAACAGTACTTCAGAACATGAGGTTATGGCGATTTATAAGGTTCTTACAGGTCATCACAGTATCACATATATTCACATGTTTATCTTCTTTATAACTGAGTAGTGTTTCTTCAAATGGCTATATCACAATGTTTTTCTGCATTAACCCAGTGGCACACATTTATAGCAATTGCAGCACAGACTACATACATTATTCTTCAGTCTTAAAAATTTACAACTATTCTTAAATTCAATTCAGTTTATTTACTTCTCCAGAGAAAATAACAAAAAATGATAAGCCCTTTCCTTCTCCTGGACTTTCTACAGGACAGTGGTGGGAAAGGAAGAGGTCTGGTGTAGAATTCTTCTCCATATGTACTGCCATGTTTTGTATCCAAGGTAGGTTTTTATCACTTCCTCAAGTCCCACTCATTCCTATTTCCACAGGAACAAGAAAGACCAATACACTAAGTTTGAGAGCTCAGAGGCCACACAGACAGCTCAGTCTGCTTTCTGGGGTTGGCCTTAAACGTTTCAAAATGTCTTGGCATGAATCTACAGCACAAATACAAAATTATTTTCTCTGCACCCTTCAGGTGAAAGTCAGAATTAGACTGCTAATTCAGACAACTGGGTCTTACAGAGCTTTGTTGCAAGTATTCAGTGCATAAAAAGACCCATTTTTCTCAACACAGAAAGTGAATCGTCTTTGTGACTCATTATGCTTTAATAAATAATGATTAATGATTAATCATTAATAATGATTAATGATAACTTATAACTTATCATTATAAGTTTTCTTATAATGATACTTTAAAATATAAACACCCTATAAATTTACATCAAATTGTGCTCCAGAAATACACAGCACTGGATTTATCTCATAATGGAGAGGAGAGTATTATGGTGTTTCTATAACACTGGAGGAGGGATGTCTACATTTAATCCAGATTTTTTTTTACGGGAGCTACTGCAGATCTAGATACTGCAGGCAAATGCAACATGTTGTCAAATTCTTTTGTCTGAATTTGATGCTCTGATAATTGTCATTAAAACATCAGTTTTTAAAATGCAAATTCTTAAACATGTATTTTATTTCTTTATATACTTCGTAGGGTTGGGAAAAGTATAGACTGAATTGTATCTTATAGATGGGTGTTATAAAATGTATGTGACAGCATCAAAAACTCTTGTAATTTCAGGAATCTAGACACACAAAATTACTAAAATCTAACAACTTTAGCAGTGAAAAATAATAGTAATGTCTCATGTAAAAATAAAGCAAGCCAGGTAGTAGTGGCGCATGCCTTTAATCCCAGCACTTGGGAGGCAGAGGCAGAAGGATTTCTGAGTTCGAGGCCAGCTTGATCTATGAGTGAGTTCCAGGACAGCCAGGGCTACACAAAGAAACCCTGTCAAAAAAAAAAAAAAAAAAAAAAGCATACACTGAGTCATTTTGAAGGGCAGAGTCTGAATAATAGCTTGTTCTAATGCTAAATATTTAACTAAGTGACATATGACATGATGTGTACTAAAGCCAGAACCTACTATCAGACCTGGGGACTGTCACACAGCCCTATTTTCCTAAATTTAGAAATATTTATGATATTTGCTTACAAAGAAGATCACATACATTTCCATCCCTTAAATCCGAGGATGTCATCTGTTAAATGATCATATCTTACCGTGCATGCATATCATCGTCAGAATTCTACAAAATGAAGAAGAAAGACAGCCAGCAGGGGTAAGGTACTTAAAAAGAGGGATTCTCGGGTCAAATGTGCTTTAGAAAAAAATCAGAATCCCAACCCAGACATCGAGAGTACACAGTGAGATAGGAATAGCTATAATAAATGTGTTCAAATGATGGCTTCTACAACAGTGTAAACACAGCTTTGCTCTGTTGCTTTTAAATCTGTCATGACTTTTCAATGCAAAGACAATGTGAGAAAATAATGTGTGGATGAAATACTAATCTACCTCTGTAAATAAAGGACACAGAACAGAGACTGTAACATAGAGAAACTTCATGCATGGAGCTTTGGAACTTACCCCAAGGACACAACATGACACTCAGAGAAAAGGAGAAAGAGATAAAATCCATGTGGTTGTACAGTGGTGTCCTTGTCTTGTTTTTAAACTTTAAAGGGCAAGCTTTCAAAATTCATTAACTTGCTCCCAAACACAAATAAAAGAGAATGGAACTCGATTGCTTTACCTCATCTCTAGAGCAAAATTACATTTCAAACTCAGCCTATGGCCTTATTAGAAGCCGAATGAGCGTGTTTTTCTTCATTTCAGACCTAAGACACTTGTGTTTCCATCTGTGGTCCAGGTTGTTAATACTTTCTCTCCAGGCTTTGTGTTAAACAGATTTATAAATGAGCATGCCCCAGAAGTTATAGTTTCACACCTAGTTCTCTGCTTATGGTCACATGCCATTTGATCTTGGAAGAAGTTTAACACCAAGTTTACATTTCTGCTCTGAAATAACTCCTATCCTTTTGTTCTATTATTGTCATGGCCTTTAGATTTTAAATCAAAGCTTTAAATAAGTGCTTAAATGACAGAAAGTCTGGAAATGCAAAAAGCTCTGATTTTGGCTGATATTTCTAAAAATCCAGAACAACCATTCTGAAGGATGCTCAGGGACACTTCTTGGGAGTTGCAGGTCAAGTGTGGAAGATTTTTTTAGGTCTTCAGACATATTGGTGCTTGAAGCAAGACACCTTTCAATATGTGGTTTAAATTCAAGGCCTCTAAATCCTTTAATCTTTGACAGATTTTAAGTATTTATTTACTTACTTATCATGTGTGTGTATGGGTGTTCATGTACACATACCATAATTACACTTGTGGAGGCCTGAGAATACCTTAAAAGAGTCAGTTTTTTTTCCTTATCCTATGTGAGTTCAAAGAATCGAACTAATGTTATCAGTCTTAGTGGTAAGCCTCTTTAAACAGTGAACCATCTATTTGAATTCTCTCTCTTTTAACTATAACGATTCATTCATTAATTATTTTGTGTTAGAATATGTGTGCATGTGTGTGCGCACCTTAACACCCATGTGGGGGTCTAAAAGAAGATATCTACTACTACTATGTAAATCTTGGAGATCACATTCAGGTAATCATGCTGGGTGACAAGGACTTTTGGCAGCTGAACCATCTTGCCTAACATGACAACTTCATATTAATTACTATATTACTTTATTAGCAAAATATATGAACAGTAAAGAATTTGAAAGAAATATCTATAACATCTTAGTACAGAAAATAGTTTAGATTGTAGACCAGCTTTACAAATTACAATGGAAAAGATCAGTTAATATCAATGAAAAATAGTTAAGGTTGAGGAAATGTCAAAGTACAGAAGTATGACTGACTGTCTAATCAAAACATAATATACTCTGCTTATTGCAATAGCGGAAGTAGAAAAAAGATAGTTTTTCACATGGCTGTTTAGTAACCGTAATGATGGTAATGAAACATTTCTCAATACATCCAAATAAATTACTCAAAAAGTAGTTTTATAAGCCAAATATGCAAGGAAATACAGGAAAACTCAGATCCCCTCACTTGAGAAAACAGCATTTTTATAAACTCTATAGACATTAAAAAAATGTAAAAGAAGCACATTTTTCCTCAGGTTCTGCTTGTAGGACATTTTAATCAAAGGAAAAGTACAAATTTAACAATATTTTTTATTACCTAATAACTAAAAGGAAAAAGCTTTAGAAACTGATGTAGCAGCCAGAGCACTTCTTAGTAATACAATCGATTTTCATCTCAAAGTGTTTTGTGATCCCCAAGGATCTAGGAAGAAGGAAAGAGTTCAAGGAAGTGATACATCCAGAAACCAGAATAGAATCAAATTGAACTGAGCATTTATTGACAAGCCTGCAAAATCTTTAAATAGTTTTGAAACTTTACAAAATAAAATTTGTGGCATCTGTAGATAAAGTAAATCTGACCGCAGAGCTACATTACCGCTTGTATAATTTTGGAAATAAATGTTTTAAATTACATACTTTCCCTTGTACTTTTAAAGATTTACATTTTTATACTCCACTGTTAAATACTTTGGAAGAGGTTTGAAGATACCTGGATAGATCTCTTACAAACTCATCTGTAAGTAACCTATATGATGTCTTCAGGCCTAAGTGTCAAGAAAAATCTGCACTTTAGTGTGCAGGACAATTTATCCTGCCACAGGACACAATGAACCATGTTCATTGCTGTTTTAGTCATAATATCTAGAAACTGAAAAGAACCTAGATATCCCTCAACAGAAAAACGTAAAAAAAAAAAATGTAGTTCATTTACTCAATGGAGTATCACATAGCTTTTTAAAAACTGACATTATGAAATTTGGAGGCAGATGATGGAACTAGAAAAAAGTCAGCTAGAGAGAAAGAGAGAAGAAACTATATTCAAATTATATTATATGACAAAGAAACTTTGTTAATATAAAAGTAAAAAGAAGCTTATTATAAATATTGGCCAAAAAAAAAAAAAAAAAGGAATGATTTTGTTTAAGGTCATTTTCAATTGTCCATAATTTGGTCTAGTTTTTCCAGTGAATATAATTTTGCATAAGAATTTTCATGCTAAAATGATTCTAGTATCTATTACTTAGGAAATTTGAAATAAAATATAATAGAATACCTACCAAGAAAAATTAACTTTAGACTAAATAACAATGAATAAGAAATCTACTTAAACTGAGACAACTGTGAACATACTTTATAAGAAAAACTAACTTCAACTTAACATTATATATGATACTAAGATATAATTACATCATTTTATAGGTAGTTACATTTGTATAAAATAAAATTTGCTTTAAAATAGTCATAAGGTTACCACAATTTTTCAGTAAAAGTTGTGTTTCTAAAGTGGAATTTAACTGAAGAAAGATGAATTTTGTTCAAATATTTGATAATTATAAAGGAGGAAGAAATTCTGATTCCTCAAATGATAGTTTTTACTGTAAACAAAATAAGTTGAACAATTTAAACTCTTTGCTTTTATGCAATACTGATATATCTATATTCTATAAACTTAGCCTTTATTTTTTAACCAAATAATTTTTCACTGGTTTGACTGACTCTTTTGCAAGCTCACATGTTAGACACTACAGTCTGTTTGCTGTGTGCAGCTGCCTCTTAGTGTCATGGAGTCTTTATAAATAAATTTAAATAATTATCTTTTCAAAAAACTGTTTAATAATACTGATGGTGTCATAAAGTGTTAGCATGTCTGCCACAGCAATTTTAGCACAAATAATTTTGTACGGTCCCAGCTCTAGATCTTATCTTGAAAACCCAGTAAATTCAGAAATTGTTATACTTCTCTCAAACCTTTAAGAAACTCATAGTGAGAACTTCCTTCTTCTTGAAATATGGAATCCCTTCTATAACAAAAATAATGCATGACAAATAAATCCAGGATTGTATCCTCTGTAGATGAAACTGACGTTCGATTCTAAGTGAACTTTCTTAACAAGTTATCCAATCCCACTGGATAACAATTTTAGTTGATAAAGGGATTCTTGGCCCTCCAACAAACAAACAAAAAATAAAACAACAAAAATCAATAGAAAATATGGAAGAAAAGAAAATGCAGTACTGCTGAGCAATGCAGCTAATCACCTGACAGAATGGTCGGGCTACTGCCACTTCTCCAGTGGTCATGGGCTCTAACAGGATAACAACAAGCAAGCAAACAAACAAAACAGCTATAACACATTCACCAACAACAGACCAGGCACCCGAGATCAAACAGATGAAAGCAGGCAGCTAGTCATGGAAAATGAGGATACAAGGATGGTTCTGAAGAAATACTATATCCTGGAGTACAAATCATTAGTTGGGTGAACAACATGAAATGAGTTTTTAGAATGTACTTGCTAAATTTTTCACAAATTTGTTTTCTTTTCTTCCTTAATGAAAGGTGTGTTTTTATTTGCACATGTGTCGGTGTGTGTGTACGCATGTGTATAGGAATGGATACACAGATATGAAGGCATATGTTTCTTTGCACATGTAGAGCCCAGAATAGGGCATTGGAAGTCAGGAGTTGCAGCTTTTTGACAGGTGCATGGCTTGTTATATGGTGTAAGATCTGTCCTTTGGCTCTCATGATTGTGCATGCAGCAGTCACTGAACCAACCCTCCAATCCCACCAAACTTGTACATATAACCAGGGACCTCGTTGATCAGAGGTTGTCTCTCTTCAGGGAGAACAACAAAAATGCTTAACTACTAAGTCACATCTCTCACGTCTCCAATAAGTAATTAAAGCTAGTTTTCATCATACTTTAAAGTTTGTTTACTTATCTCTTCATTACTGGACAATCTTTTTCTTTTCTTTTTATGTCTGATTTCTCCTGTCTGTCTTTTCTGTTATGCTTTTGGTACTAGTATATCTTAATTTTCCCATCTATTTATATTGTACTGCCTTATCTTTGCTTGATCTTATCAGGTTTTAACTCATATTTTAACTTTTATACTCTTCATATTCATCCATTTGTCTTTCAAGTTTTCTTACTGTTGAGATATTTTGATGTTTTTCTGCTTAAAAAATATTCTATACTCTCTTGTTCTTTTTCTATCCCCTGGTAACATTATTCTGTATATCGTTTGCTTTGTCTCATATTTTTCCCTTTGAGGCCCCTTTTCCTTCATATCTAACTCACTTCCTATGCACAGTTTTATCCTAAATGGTGTTTAGTTTTCTCATTTTCTGGCTCTTAGTTATTAGTGATGTATTAGTAATTTGTAATCAATTTTAACTCTGTATTTTACCATCTACTGTCATTGTTAGTATAGCCTTTCTCTCCTCCCTGAGTGGTTCTGGAGTTAAGTTTCAAGAGAAAGATTCCCAGTGAGATAACGAAATAGAACAAGTGAGCACAATACATCATGTAAGTAGGAGAACTATGGAGAGCAAAGCAACAGGACAACCTCAAAGATTATATAGGCCCTCAATAACTGAACTCAAAGATGCTAAAATATGGAAACCAGATCTAGATTTCAAAACGATCAGTGACTTTAAAAAGATTAAAATCAAGCAGTTGAATTTTACCCATGATCTGGGAAGACACGCACGAAATGATGGAGGAAGGCAGCAGCATGGATGAGAAATTTAACAAGAAAATTCAACATTTAAAGAACAAAAAAAGAAAGAAAGAAAACAGAAACAAAGGAAATAAAATGAAATTTCACAAAATAAGAAAAAATATGGAAAAACTTGATCAGTGAGAAGAAAAAAAATGCCAAAGGAGGAGAATAAGAATGAGGAAACGTTACTTATATCAGTACAGAAAAAAATAATAAAAAATTAGGACCATAGTCTCCAGCAACATTAGAAAACTATCAAACAATCAAACCTAATAATCCATAAGGTAAAAGAATCTGTGTTTTAAAAACTAGGTATACAGGGCAACTGATCAATGTAATTATCATGGCAAAATTTCCAAGAGAAAGATATGAGTTTCAATTAAAAATGTCTACATAAAATTCTAAACATAAACATTTTGCAAATATAATATGAAAAGCTATAGAGTAATATTGTTCAGTCCTATAAAGATAAACTTTTTAGAAGAACATCAGAACTCTCATTGGTAACATAATAGCTAGTCAAACATGGAAAATGCACTTCAAGCCCTAAATGTAAACAACAGGCAAAACAGGATTGATAGGGCCATGAAAACAATCTTACAAAATTAAAATATGGGCATTCCAAGACAAGTACAGTCTTACGAAGTTCATGACCACCAACCTAGCTACAGAGAAACAAAAATATATCCAGAGAAGGATGAATGACCACTACCATTATGAAAACGCATGAAAAAGCCAATACATGATAGAAACAATTAGAATAAGGTACAAGGAAATCTCTCATATTCAACACAGTGAGCCAGCAAACTTCTATTAGGAATGGGAGAGAAAAGATATAAACAAACAGCAATGTAACCAACAAGGACAACCACAACAACACAAAAGGTTTCCTCAATAACTTTAGATGTTAATGACCTCAACACACCAAGAAAAAAAGTCAGAAAAGAGAGCTGAGTCAACACATTGTATTCAACTCTCTTTACTTACAAAAAACCAAATACTAGAACACACACCCACAGACTTTGGGCCAAAGAAGGAATATCAACTTACAAAGTGTATGGAAGTAAAAAACAATCTGACACAACTGTTCTAATATCCAATAAAACAGATCTCAAATCACAAACAACTTGAAAATAATAAAAACAACACCAGTACATACTAACAAAATAAAATGATTCAGTAAGAAGTTAGAATAATTACAAAAACCACAAAACTGTATGTTCAGGACTTCCAGTTTCACAAAACACTCTAATTAGCTGAAAAGAACTGGCCTTAGTAGAGTAAGGCTGGAAGTGAATATCCACTCTCATGTTTAGATAAGATGTCTGAATTAAAATCAGCAAAGATGAGCTACTGTAACAGCTTAGTGGATACATATGCTTTCCACCCAGACTGCTGACCTAAGACCAATCTCTACATCCTAAATGTCTGAAGAAGTGAACTGGTTCTTACATGTTGACCTCTGAGTTCCACGTATGCACCATGACACTTATGCATGCAGGTCTCTCTCTCTCTCTCTCTCTCTCTCTCTCTCTCTCTCTCTCTCTCTCTTTCACTCTTGCTCTCACTCTCTCTCACTCTCTCTTCCTCCACCTCTCTCTTACACACACACACACACACACACACACACACACACACACACACATTTAATAAAGTACAAAATATGAATCAATAAAGAAGAGTCAAGGTTAAAATGCTCCATAGGTAAAATGGATTTAACAGATACTTGCCGAGTATTCTAGCCAAAAAAAAAAAAAAAAAAAAAAAAAAAATGGTGTACACATTCTTTACATCATTCTTTACATCACTCAAATGAAATGTCTGTGAAATAGAGCACATTCCAGATCAAAACAAACACCTTAATGGATATTTCTTCCCACAAAATACAAAACTGTCAATTTATCAGATCTTGTAAAATAAAACTAGAAATCAATAACAAGAAACACTGCATATACTACATAGCTACATGGAGAATGATCATTATATGTTTCAATGACTACTAAGTGACTAAGCCAGAGATGAAAAGTTAAACATGTTTGAAATCAAATGAAAATAAAATCTTTGAAGTATAGCTAAAGCAGCTCAAGAGAATATTTACAGCTGAGAATGATCACAATTAAAGATTGCCCATGAATAAGAAGATCTTATTCAAGATCTTAGAAAAACGAGAATAAAACAAACCCAATTAATCATCAAAAATAATAAAGATCAGGAGAGGAGTTAGAACAATGGAACTTAAAAAACAATATCTGCTTGGGTGGTGGCAGTAC
Organism: Rhabdomys pumilio; assembly: GCA_030674055.1. Lineage (NCBI taxonomy): Eukaryota > Metazoa > Chordata > Mammalia > Rodentia > Muridae > Rhabdomys > Rhabdomys pumilio. The sequence goes on from JANHMN010000001.1 coordinate 160,038,362, forward strand.
ATGCCTTTAATCTGAGCCTGGCATAGAGTGAGCTACAGGACATCCAAACCTACACAGAGAACTCCTGTAGAAAGAAAGAAAAAAAGAAAGGCGGAAGAGAGGGAGGGAAGGAGGGAGGGAGGGAGGGAGGGTAGAAGAGAGGGAGGGAGGGAGGGAGGGAGGGAGCAAGGAATCAAAAAGACTAATATCTGAATTGGTCAAACTCAAAGGGTTTTTTTTTTTTTTTTGAAAAAGGAAATGAGACTACTAACTCTTTAAGCAAGCTAAGAGAAGGGAAAGACTCAAATTAACAAAATAGGATATGAAAAGGGAGGCACTTCAGCAGAGAACACTGAAATCCATCCTACCATCAGAGAATATTGGGAAACCTCCATTATAATGAAAATGGAAAAATCTAGAAGAAATGAAAGTGGATGCTATGACTCACTAAAATTATGCAGAAAGTTGTAAGTTAATTGACACATAACAACCAATGTGTTTAAAGTAATAATAAAAAGCCTCCTCCTCAAATAAAGTCCAGGATCATACAGGTTCACTAATGAAACCTATCCAACCAGTAAGCATGAGCTAACACTGATATCTTCAAGCTGTTCCACAAAATAGGAAAACAATAATTACTAAGAAAATCGTTCAACAAAGGCAGTGTTATTCAAATATCAATAGAAGATAAAGGTAAAACAACACAAAAATGAAAATATAGATTATTTTTGCTAATGAATCTGTGTTCTCAACGAACCAAAAGTTTTCAATGCAATACATACACACAAAAAAAAATCATATATTTATTGGCTTGGTACTTCAGCTTGCTATCTTATACAACTCAGGACATACTGACCATTGATGACGCCACCATAATGTCTGGGTCCTTCAAATTCAATCATTAATTAAGAAAATGCTTTCACATGCTTGCCCACAGGCCAATCTTACAGAGAAATTTTATAAGTTGTGGTTCCTTCTGCTAAAATATGTCTAGGTTTATGTCAGGTTGACAAAAATTAATCAGTACATGAACTAAAAAAATGCAAAAAACTACTAAAAATTTTTGTTGGAGGAGAACTACATAGGACTCATAATAGAAGCAAATTGCTTTTACAGAATAGTCTTTCTCCTAAATTCTCAGTAGTTTTAATCAGTCTTTGCTTTAAGATCTTCAAGTCTCAGTTGAATCAAGAGATTCTGATAAATTACAATTACTAGCTTCTTTCAGAATCTTAGCATTTTTAAAAAAAATCATGATATTTTATGATTTAATTCTTTTAGAATGTGGTGTACCAACGTTTATAGATAAGGGGACAACTGATTGATTGAAGAACCTATGAATAATTTAGCTATATCTGCAAGATCAAGACAAATTCATCATACAATGAGCAATCTTACAGAGATACTTTGTAAAACATATTTAAAGATCGTTAAAAAGAACCAAATAAGTGAAGGCTATATTTTATTTATGGATGTAAAGGTTCAATATAATTAAGTGTCATCTTTTTTCTCCAAATTGAAGTAAGTCAATGTCTATTTGTCTTTCTGTCTTTCTCTTTTTCTCTTTCTCTCTCCTCTCTCTGTCTCTCTCTGTCTCTCTGTCTCTCTCTGACTCTGTCTGTCTCTCTTTCTCACACACACAAACACACATGCACACATACATACATACACAAATAATAGTTCTAAAATTTACACAGCATTAAGGGGAACCAAGCAAAGATAAACTTCTATTTAAAAAAAAATGTGAACAGGAAAACCCATAAATACCAAGCTTTATTATACAGGTATAGATCTTTCAAGATGGTGATACTCACTCTGGGAAAACTAACTCCTATAAAATACCTGAAAGTAGATCTGCTGTGCACATGTAATATGGCCACTTATGCCTCCACTCAGTAGCTATTACGAAGCAGTGATAATGGGCTGGGATTTTTGATGAGCAAAACAGAGGGAAATCTCTCTTTTAGAAGCAAGGCATGGTACCGACACTTCTAATTATAGCCTTAATATGGGGAAGCAGGAGAATCCTACATGTGAACAAACTAAGCTACATAATGAAAATTATTTCAAAAATGATGAGAGTAATAGACATGTAGAACCCTACTCTCAGTAGGTCAATGTGCTAGCTCTTATGACAGACACACATTGTCATCTAAGTCAGATAGAATAAGTCATCAATAAATTACTCATCTATAGAAAACACTTCAATTGACTTTGTACCACATGTTACACAGATGTAAATGGGAATTGAAAAAGAAATCAGAAGACAGATAATATTTTGGTATTCTAAACATAAGGAAACACTGTAAATATTTTAATTATTGTCACTTTTTTACACTATGGGGATTGATCCCAAGACCTTGTACATAGTACATTCTTGCCCTAAGAAGAAGCAACCTTCTAAAACTTTTTTTTTGAGATAATATCTTGCAAAATTTGTCCAGTGTGGTCTTGAACTTGCCTCTGTCTTCCAAGGAAACCAATTTTTTTAAAAGAAAAAAGCAAAATAAAATTTATAAATATTTATTCTCCATAATTCACTGTGAAGAGAACAAAGCAACAAGGAGCAAATTTGATAAACAGTTTGTGTCTATCACATATAATAAACTCCAGACATCTAGTGAAAAAGAATTTATCATGGTTTGAATAACAGTTTGCCCCATAAGTTTATAGACTTTCAAACTTGGTCACCAGGGAGTGGCGGTATATGAGAGGATTAGAAGGTGTGGCCTTCTTGGAGGAGTGTTTCACTGGAGGTATGCTCTGACATTTTAAAAAGCTCAATTTTAGCCTCAAGTTTGTCTCTTCCTGCTGCCTGAGAATCTTGATGTAGACTGCTCAGCTACTTCTCCAGCACCATGCCTGCCTGTGTGACACCATTTCCCCCACCATATGATAATAGATTAAACCACTGAAACCATAGTAGCCCCAATTAAATGATTTATTGTATAAGAGCTTCTGTGGTCATAGTGTCTCTTCACAGAGATAAAACACTGACCAGGATACAATCACAATCTTATAACATGATAGTAAAATAAGGAAAAGTTCATGTTAAGAAAAACAAGAGAAATTAATCTATCATGTTAGTAACTAGGGAAACTATTAGACAAGCAAACCGACTTTAGGACTTACTTGTTCAATAGATTGCCATCATGATTTTAAAATATATGTACTAATCATTGATAAAGATGTAGAAAAACAATGATGTTTTGTTCATCTAGGGAGGGAATGTAAAAATTAGAACACGTGTCATAACTTCTACAGAAGGTAAGATCCTAGCACTCTGAAAACCATGTTTCTATTCCTAAATAAGAGGTAGAAGAGAAACTCTATACAACTATGTATAATGCAACTATGTGCAAGGTATGTATGAGTGTTAATAGAAGCTGTTTTTGTAGATATCAAGGATCTAGGCATCACTGTGACTCAAAGCAGACCTGTAGTCCGTTCATGCAGCAGATGAGCTATGCAGCATGGAGAGCAAGGAAGAGCAGATAAAAGTTTCTACGGGGCTGAATCTCAGACAGGACCACTGCCTGGAAAGATATATAAAGACAGCCAGTAGATATTTGTGTGTATAAAATATGATATTCCCGCAAACACAATCAGTACACAATCTGTTATTCAAAGCAATATTTAGGTACTTTTTGCCTACATATTTTAATTCATCCTTTGAAACTACATGCATGTATATAGTGAATTTTCATTATATCCACTCCCAATCCCTCTCTCTACCTTCCCTGATGGCCCCTGTAGAATGTTTCCCTCCCAATTTTTGTCCCTCTCATTTTTTTTATAAGAAGTTAGTGCTGCCCATACAAACATTGGTGTAAAGTCATTCGCCGGCCTATGTAGAACCTAATGGCCACCAATACAAAGAAAAGTGACTCTTCTACCTTCTACTCTTGCAGCCATAAACTGCCAATGTTCAGAGTAGGGGTGCGGACTCATTAGAAGCCTTCCTTGTTCTGTTAGAAGTTTTCACTGGCTGGTTCTTGTACAGGTAAGCACAGCTGCTGTGGGCTGATATCTGTGCAACTGTCATGTCATGTCCAGAGGACCACATCTTATAGATCTCCCTCCCATGCTCTAGTTCTTACATTCTTTTTTCCTTTCCTCAATGATGTTCCTTGAGCCTTGGTGGGCGGGGGATGATATATGTGTCCCAAGGCATTTTTTGACATAATAAAAAATTAAAATAATGATTGAAACTCGTTTCTCTTAGTTTTATTGTTCTCTTATTTTACTATTTCTTTGAAATAGTGTCTCATGTAATCTAGGCTAACCTCCAAATTACTTTGTAGCCTAATCCTCCTGTCTCTGCTTCGAAAGTCCTGGGATTAGAAGTATGCCTGGCAAAGTATGTGTGGCTAAGATTTGAGGCATTTTTAAACAGTGTCTCAATATGCTGCAGAAGCTGCCCTTCAACTCCTGATTCTCTTGTTTCATTATCCAAAATGCTGGCATTAGATTTTGCTGGTTTGTGTGTTTGCTTCAGTTTTGTATCCCCACCATAGATTCAAATTGTGATTACTGCCAACTAGAAGCAAGGATCTGAAAACATGAACAGCAAGGGGTATAAGTTACTTGAAAATAAATGCAGCTCAAAATAAAATCATAAACTTAATATATTGTGAGGTTAATTGTATGACTGTCTGGCAGGAACTTCCTAAATGATGATATTGAAAAGCAAGTTCACATAATAAATGTGCATTTGTTCTCATTATAGCACCTATGGTTTCAATTGTAACAGGAGTATGTGTCTTCTAGTGTGTTATCCTCCAAGCACAGACAGTTGAACTGGCACCATCAAATGTTATATATGCTTGTGGTGGCAATTTGGCAAAGGGAAACAGAGCAACAATCAATGATGCTTAACCAGCATTGCAATCAATAGGCACTTAACTTTATTTAAAAGACAGGTAAGTATTCTTCATTGATTGTTGAAAGTACTTTCATACCTCATCTCCACCTCATACTTTATAGGATGTACTTCACCCTCTGCTTCCCTCTGCACTGGTAGCTAAAATGTGGAAGGGCTCAAGACCAGGTTTCTGCTTTCTTGTCAGTTATTTGCTATAACAAAAGGAAACATAGCCCTTTGTTATTTTAATGCCAGTATGGCTTCTGCAATATCTCAAAAGAAATAGAAGCCCAAAAGATAAATTACAGATGAAGGAAGATAGTTCAATACTAAGTAGACAAATAACTTTTTTTATTGAGAGAGGTAAGGTTGATATACTCCATTTAATTTGTACAAGTTTTAAAAGATTATAATCTGAAATATCATTATATACAAAAATAGGTTATCAGACTTGTCATGTGTCAAGGACTATGTCATGAAGTCAAAAAGCAAAACTGAAAAGAAATGTGATCACTTGTTTAATAGTAAAAAAAAAATCCAGATTATTTGCTGATGAAGAGTTTGTAAAGCATTTATAGAAAGTGGCAGCCGGGCGGTGGTGGCACATGCCTTTAATCACAGCACTTGGGAGGCAGAGGCAGGCAGATTTTTGAGTTCGAGATCAGCCTGGTCTACCGAGTGAGTTCCAGGATAGCCAGGGCTACACAGAGAAACCCTGTCTCAAAAAACAAACAAACAAAATCAAACAAACAAAAAACATAAAAAAGAGAGAGTGGCAGTTATAATGTATCATGAAAGGCAGATATTTCTAAAGCTGGTTTGTCTCACCAGATCTTAGGCAAGAGAAAAAAGTAGAAACTATATGGGAAGAAATGTGAAGAATAGAGATGTTCATTTGAAATTTCATGATCTGGTAATGGATGACAAACAGCACTGATAATGAAAATGTGATGAATTTGCTATTTTTACAGGAGGTATTGACGACAAATTTTAGCTTACCAAGGAATCGGCTTCTTTGTGGTTTTTAAAGGACACAAGTACAGCATGAGATGTATATGAAACATTAAAAAGATGTTAAAGTGATTTTCTGTGTCCATTGTCAGTGGACCTGCTATAGTAGTTTGTCATGATGACCCAGAACTATTGGTTAAAAGAGCCTACCTAACTCATGGTCAGGGAGATGTCTTTATGCAGTGGCACACCAAGTAAAGTTGGGAACCGGGGAATTAAGCATGGTCAGTGCCAGGCAAATTGAATTAAATGCCCACCAATCTCAGGAATCCCTTAAAAGTATTTATGCTAAGGATAGCGACATCATTTGCTTTTTGGAAATAAGATGGCCAAGAAAAGGTCTATGCTAAAAAGATTTTATTGTTCGTGACATGCCATCAAGTCATTTATGGTACCCAAACAAAATGTGTGCCAGAATGTGATGATGAGTTTAAGAGTTTTGTATTTTTAGTCAATTTAGCTGCTCGTTTAAATATTCCATCATGAGTCTTCAAGGTGAATGCCAAAGGAGAAAGACAATGTTTCAAATCACAGAAACATTTCAAATAAAACTCAAATCTTGGCAGCCTCAAACTAAGGCAACCAGTAAAGCAACAATTTTACTCATTTCGATATTCTGGGACAATATAGTCCTGTGAAGGGTGCGAATTATGCAGCCTTGCTTTTATGTAACAAAAAATACATTTCAAGATTTACAGGAAAATAGTATTTGGATACATAAAGGACTCATTTTCAGTCAATCTGTTTTAACCTGTCGATTGTTAAGGAATGCTCTAATCTGAAATTCGGCTGAAAAAATGTTTTTGACTATGTTTTTTTTTTTTTTTTTGTTAGTTTTGTTTTGTATGTTTGCTTACTTGTTTGAGTCAGGTGGGTACTACCTACCTGCTGAGAAATAGGTATCCCTTACGTCTCAACCTCACTGGATTCACACTATTGCTGTGTGTCAAACGCCACATATGTGAGTGACTATCTTCAAGAATGACGCATGCTGAATCAACTTAAAACCAGAATATCTGAGAAGCACCTTGAGAACTACTGAGAATCACAATAGTATCTACCGAAATAGTCCAGCCATACTTTCTCATACACAGAGTCAAATAGCCTGTTAGCTTCATGTTTATCACTTCTTTGGCTTTATAATAAGAAAAGTTAACTTTTAGTACTTAGATACATTCGTCTTTTTTAATAATGCTCACAATGTGTTTAACAATCTTAAGAGATTCTCGGGGCTGGAGAGGTGGTTCCATGGTCAAAAGCAATAACTGCTCTTCCAGAGGTCCTGAGTTCAATTCCCAACACCCACATCACAACCATCTGTAATAGGATCTGATGCCCATTTCCAGTATGTCTGAAGATAGATACAGCGAATTCATTTACTTAAAATGTAAATAAATAAATCTTTTAAAAAAGAAAAAATTTCTCCAATAATCAAATGAACAATAAATAAGTAGTGCTGTGTGAGGGGTTTTTGTTTGATTATTTGTTGTTCTTTTTCATCTGTTGGTGATGAGTGTCATGAAGAAAATACACATATCATTTCATATTTTCATCTGCTGTCATTAGTGCTTATTTAATTTGTGGAGCAAGATAATTATTTTTCGTCTAATGAGGTCCAGAGTAACCATAGAGTTGGACACCCCTGTTTTAAAAGTTTATGCTCAATTCCATAAGGATAAATGCATATTGTTGATGAAATATTAGACTTTATAATTGCATGCAGATATGTATTTGTAAACATCATATAGTTTATTAAAAGTCAAAGAGAATTTACAAAATAAATTTATAATGAAACTCTATGTACATCAACAATACCAAAAATTTATGTTGCTTTCAGTTTTATTCATGCCTTAATTTTTATCCTAGAGAATTACTGAAAACTACCTGGGATACCAATCATTTAAGGTAATTAAAATTAACAAATTAGAGAGAATGATTACTCCTGTTCTTTTTTTTCCACTTTCTATTTGATGATGAGAATAGAAATAAGAAGCAGACATAGTAGAGTCACAGGTGAACTAGCCAACCTGAATCTAATGTCCCCTTTACCTAACCAAGGAGAAACCAAGTGAAACTATTCAAACTAATCCCATCTGCATATTTCTTGTGAAGTATAATTTTAAATATATACACAATATTTTAATAGTATATAATACTGATGTCTAAAAAAACATTCTAAGAGGTTTTTATTTGCTTTGAATTATTTAAACTGAGAATCTGTTCACTTCTTTTGCTAGTGATGTTTTACTTAAGTAAACAAAAGCACTTTACAGTGTTTGCATTTTCTTACCCAAGAAAAAAGAAATACAATTCATCCTTTTATTAAGCCCTCTTGAGTGAGAAAAAAAATCGCTCAATAAGGTTGTCAGAGAAACAAATCTCTGAAATCATTTATTTCATGAAGTTTTCTTTTATGTATTATCTGATATAACACCATGATAATTAGTAACTTCATAAGTCACCTATATTGATTATATGGACATAAGTTAACTTATGGGGAGTCTTATTTGCCTACTACATTGTCATCATTTCAGAACACACATGATAGCTTTAGTGTTGTTCACCTACACTACAATCCTGACCTTAATTTATTAGGCATTGCCTGCCTTCAAGATCCTCCCAGTCTGCCCCCTTTCTTTCTGACTGGCAGTTCACTCAGAGGCCCTCTTGTATTCTTTCATTATCTCTCCCAGAAAACAATAGCCTTGGTATGTTGACTGCTCCACTATCCATCTATAACTTTTCTTATTAGAAGTTTTTATCTTAGTTTAAACAAATTTGGGGATTCTCATCTCATTGATTGTTATTGGATACTTTTATTAGCTGCTGCTAAAGCTTGATGCTCTTCAAATATGGACTCCAGTTTCTAATTAATGACAGGTAAAGTAGTTAATCTATTTAAGTCTGATTATTTATAAACTAGATGATAGTAGTATGTGACATAGATATGGTATAAAGATTCAGTAAAATTATTTTTGTTAAGGAGTAAATTATTATAAATTTGTCACATAACATGTTGTTATGATAATCACTTGTAACCCATAATAGTTTTCTTGATTTGTTCAAGAAAATAAAATCACTACGTAGACATCCTACTGGCTTCTATTCTTCTTTTAATCTATTCATTTATTTATATGTGAGTATGAGTGTATGTATGTGCACACATGTGCATATGCATGTCCCTGTGTGTGTGTATTACATGCAAATAAAAGCCAGAAAATAGCAAGCAGGGGTCAGTTCTCTCCTTCTACATTCTGGGTCTTCGGGATCAAATATAAACTCAAATATTCAGGGTTGACCACAGGCACCTTCACCTACTGAGTCATATCATCTGCCTTTGTTTCTACTTTGATTAATTCTCTATAAATTCTCTTACAAGATTCTGTTCACACTATAAATGATATTATTTCCCACTACCTCAGTGACCTTTAACTTAATATGATCAGTGTACTTAGGAAAAAGCACATGTTTTAAAATTATAAACACACCCCAAGAAAACTATTTATTTATGTCTTCAGTTGGCAATAATTCAGGAGCCATTATATTACTGTCTTCTAGTTTGTTCTTTTAAATATATTTATATTTTCTCAGACAATGCCTTTCTCAGTCTTCATAGCAACAAATGATGTCCGTATTATTTGCAATTTTGGCTCTTTGTAAAAGAGAAATTTAAAGAATATACCTGGGAAAAAGCTTTTGTTAGCTTAAATTTCTGTTCCAAAATCAAATTTTTTAGAAATGACTGAAACAGTGACTTCTATTTTAAGATTCAAATCCCACCAACAGGTAACTTTGAGAATAAAACTGATTCCATTTTCTCGTAAGTTGAAAACAGTTAGAATCTGTCAATCAAAGCACAAAACTTCCACCAGGGAAAGCATGGTAGAACAGATGAACACACATTGATTTAAATCAAATGAAAGATGAATCACCCAGGCAAGACCCTTTCTTAGTATGCTCTGTTCCCTGTCCTGAGTAAGGGGCAACAAGGGCTGAAAGACCCTAACGTGACCAGCCTCTGACTTATGTTTGCTGACCTTTGCATGACGTCAGTGTGTCCCTGTGTATCGACCACTATCAGGGACAATAGCTAGCAGTCTCACTAGGGCCCTTCTCCTGCTACTACAAAGCATTTGTCCATTGTCCTTTGTTTTCTGGCAACTATCAACCAGTCCTACTCAATTTATTTAATTTGCTTTGGAGAGGAAACTCTTAAAACTGGTGCATTTGTAGAGAGATATGAGGACTTAAATTTGCCTCCTCTTTTTCCTCTTATAGTTCCATTAATTGTTTTTTAAAATGTTTCTGGCTTCTGTTATATCACCTTACTTCCAAGACAAATCTTGTCTTTTATTTTTAAATTCTACACATAACCTTAAGTCAGGCCCAAATAAGAACCCACACATACAAAGCAACTTCTGAAATATAAATGTTTCCATCCTTTCTGAACAAAGTTTGGTAATGGACATCTTTCTTCTACTATGGTAGCTGATCAAGAGAAGCACAAACAAAGTATATGCAATGTCTCACTCTGCCTTGCTTTTATTATAATCTTTCTTAGTACAACTCTACCCTACTCCAAGCGTGAACATACCTGTGTGAACAAGCACACATACATATGCAATGCATTTTGAACACTTTTAAAGATCTTAGTCTATTTAAAATTACTTTGACAATTTGGAAAATAATGTCTATAATAATTGGCCATAAAATGAAAGAACTAAACTTACAATAGTTCTAGAAACTGGGAGAAAGATAGAAATATTTTTAAAAGAAGAAAGTGTCAGGGTTTGGCTCTGAGATTTTCTGAGAGCTTTCTATTGGTGTGAAGACCACACTGGCTGGTACTCACTGTCCACAAACATGTTCAGGAGTAAAGTTGAACCTTCAGCAGAGTAGACATGAAATAAAATGGTTGTGCCTGCATGGAGAGAGTAGACAAGTAGCTTTCTCTGCCACTGATGGGGCAAAGCACTAGGAATCTTATGGAAAACCAATATCTAGGAGGAGGAGGAAGAGGAGGAACAGGATGAGAAGGAGATAAAAGAGGAGGAAAAGGAGGAAGAGGAGGACTAGAAGGAGGAGGAGGAGGAGGAGGAGGAAGAGGAGGAGGAAGAGGAGGAGGAGGAGGATAAGAAATAAAGACTAGGAAAGGATCCAGGCAGTGGTGACTGATTCCCACCGAAGTGTATAGACTGAAGCCACCAGGGATGGTGCTGGTGGAGGACAAGCATACGCCCACTCCTGTCACTGCTTCTAAGGATTTGTTGGGTGCTTCTGCCTCCATGCTAGGGTTCACAAAAGTGATTACAATGGCCTAATGGCTCTTGTCAGAAAAGTCTAAGCTAGAAGATGTTGAGGCAGGGGGAAGTTCACTGAAGTAAGAAAAGGTAAGACATATGGTAAGGCTGACAAAGGAATCTGGATAGTGTGCAACCTGAGTCCTTCGTAGAAATTGTATCATAAGCATGGTGATCAACCAGACAGAAAAACAAAAACAAAACAAAACAAAACAAAAAAACAAAGAGAAACACAAGCAAGGTTTAATGTATAGGATTTTCTCTATCTTGACTTGTCTTAAAAGATATTTTTATATTTTTAAATCAATTGAATCCTTTGTCTTTTCACAATGCCATTAAATTCTTCTGGCCATGACTTATAAAATGAAGATGCAGTGCAAATCCATGACCTCAGGCAGAAATATCTTCTGGATTAACTTTTGAGAATAATGATAATGGCAGACATGTGCTTAACAAAATACTATATAAACATATCTATGTGGGCCAGAGGAATCAAAGCAAAAAGTCAAACTGCTTACTTGTTATCACAAGTAAAGTACATGGTTTATTAAATGTTGAGGCAGTTTAAAGTGCTAAAATTACCTCTCAACAGAGACATAAAAATCATGTTTGTCTTAAAAAAATTGAAACTCAGAAAAACAACTTGCAAAGAATTTCTATCAGTGTTTACAGAGCCACTGAGTTTTACCAGATACATATTTACACTATTGGTATGAGAAAACATCACATCCATAGCTATAGTTTGTTTTGTGTGTATGTGTATGTGTATATGTGTGTGAGTGTGTGTATGTGTATGTGTGAATATGTGTGTTTGTGTGTCTGTGTGTGTGTGTATGTGTGGTGTTCCAGATGTGTAGGCCAGAGGACAAGATCAAGTGTCATTTTTAGGGATGTTTTCCAATAGATTTGAGACAGGGTCAGTCACTGTCCTAGACTTGCTATTTAGGCTAGCCTATGAATATAAGACATCCTGATAGTGAGGTCTCCTCAATTCTCAGATAACTGGAACATTTTCATTTATATCTGGGGACTGAATTCAGGTCCTCAGGTAACCCGTAAGCATTTTGCCAACTGAGCTGACTCCACAGGTTCAGCCCTTTACTCTTTGTAGTTCCAGGTACCATAAAACCCTGTATTGGACAACCACTGTAGGTGCCTTGAACATACAGAGTTTCATCTTCACTCATCCACCTGATTTATTCTTCAAGCCCAGTTCTCAATTGTAAAATGGGAAAGCAGGGCCTAAAGACATGGCTCAGTGGTTACTGTTTTGTTTTATTCTGACAAAGGACACAAGCTTGCTTCCCAGCATCCATGTACAAAAGTTTACAACTCGAGCTTCAAGTGTCTCAAATGCCCATGGCTTCTGTGTGCATAGCACTCATCTGACTATATGCACACAGAGATACACAGATAAAAGCACACTTTAAAAGGAATGAAAATAAATATTAAATTTTAAGAAAGTAGGATACTTACTGTAAATGCATGCTAAATTCTAGTCTACCTCTAACAATTGAAATAGGCTAATCTCCAGCATCACTCTTCATCTCTAAAACCATGTTCAGAGAAATAAAGAAAACTACAGTACTTGAGAAAATTAATGTTTCTCACCAAATCACATATCACCATACTAGCTTAAGTAGAATAAATATGAACAAACCCTTAACGAGCAGAATTGACATCATTTTCAAATACAATCTGGACCAAGAAAAAGACAACCATAAAGGTCCTTGAATGATCTTTCTGAAATCACTAATGTACCTCATACTTTGGATTCTAACACTTCTCGTGGGTGATTTTCTACTCATTTTGAACTTAGCCTCTTATGATAAGATTAATTTGGGTATCTGAGTTATTTTGCAATACAAAAGAATCATTCTATTTATAAGAATTAGCAATTTAAGAGCTTTATATTAAGCATCAGGAACATTTAGCATAGCTCACAGGCATGTCTTCTGCTCACCTTCCCACGGAAAGAAATAAATGACACAAAAACTAGCTATCTTAGGTACCTCTGCATTTTAGCCTAGCACCTGAAAGAAGATATCTGTTTGAGTTGGAAGCATTTGTTTGGCAAATATTTCAGTTGTTTTGTAACAATATTAAAAAGATAAATAAATTCAGAAATCAGAGAGATCAACACCTCACAAGTCCCACTATTTAGTTTAACCGGTAGGGGAGCTTTGTGCTACAAGTAAGAGTTCTCAAGTCTTCTGGAGTCCAGAATTTTCAATTCACAGACACTCACTATGTCTGAAGAAACCTATCACCAGTCTTATGTACATCTCTTTCTTAGAAATAATGCTATGAATGAGTGGGATGTCTGCTACATAAGGTTCTGGCCTGCCTCAGCTTTTACTCTTTTTCCAGCTCCTTTTTCTCTTTTCAAGTGTAGAGAATTCTAAAGGACAATGATGGGGGTAGGAAGAACATGGCTTGAGAACTTGCTGTGACTTCTTCCTTCACTTGTGTACTTGGAAATATGTAGCTTAATCTTAAAACAGTTCCCATGTGATCACTAATTTTGAACAATTACAAGTCTTGCTTTTATGATAGTTACACAGATATTTTCAGTGTTTTCCAGATGTCATTGTAAGTCAAGAATCTTAATAAATGATAACCAGCCATGATGATATAAAAAGAGAACAACGAAAAACACCACTGAACTACAACTATGCTGTTTGAATAACACTTCTTTTTAAAATTAAGTTTTAGTTAAAAGTTTAGTCAACTAGTTATAATTTATGACCTAATTAATGAGGCCTCATCTCTTTCCCTGATGGGAACACTCAGAGTGACAATTCCACACCCCACATCCTGCAGTTCACACTGCATGGACTTGTTAGATGGAGAAAACAATGTTCCTGAAATTGGAAAAGTTATAAGAGCTAGAAACAGTTATCCAAGATAACTGAGACATTCTATTCTATTCTATTCCAACAAGAAATATACAGAATGTATAAAGAACAGAAAATTACAGACAAGTTCAGGGGGAGGGAGAGAATGAGATTGTTCTCTGACTGGAAGAAAGAAGGAACACCAGTGAAAAACAGTGTGAAGCTCAGACTTGAGGGTTGAAAAAGACCTTAAATGAGCAAAGAAATAAACAAAGGAAAATGGATGGATGCACATGCAAATGGCAGTCTATGCAGAAAATCTCTGAATTACGTTTTGGAATGGATGAACAGCAGTATAATAGTTAGCCTTCCAACTGTCAAACATGGCCTTATTGCCTACAAAAAAGGAATAAAGACAAAAAGAGCTACAAAAGAAATGATTCCTAATATTTCATATGTGTATGATCTTGTGTTGGTCTCATTCATAGCTATCCTAAGGCACATGTGGAAGGAGTATAGATTATAGGTAGGACAGACATTTCTGTAAGGTTGAATCCAATCAGCAGGTAGATAGATGGCTAAACAGGGAAAAACAGGAAAGGGACAACAATCTTCTAAACATAGGAGTGGTCTACATGAAAACTAATGAATGAAGTGCAAAGGGTGCCCTGGAAGTGTATCCGCCTGCAAAGAGAAAGAGTGAATGGGGCGTTGAGAAAAAGCTCAGTGACTATGGATAACTGCTACTTCTCTGAGAACTGAGGTTTTCCCTATATCCATATGACATAATTGATAACTGCCTATAACTCCAGAACCAGGAGATCCAACATCGTCTTTTGGCCTATGGAGGTACCTGTACTCATGTGTGTGCACTCACAGAGCAAGGCATATAAAGTATATATAAAAGTAAATCTTTTGAAAAAATTAAATGTAATTAAATATTACTGGATCATAGTTAAAGGAAACTTCTACCTCAATCTTTGTTTGTAAACGCATGTCAAATAATTCCTCAAAGGCTAAATCATTAAAACATGTATTAGCATGATCAAACACTTCTGATTTTATTTGCCAGGCCATAAGAATATAATTATATATTTCAGTTTTACAATAAAACTTGTTTTGCGGGGCATTTTGTACAGTACTTTCCCATTTATGACAGAAGAAAATAAGAGATTTTTTGAGAACCAAATAAATTCTAATTGTATTTATCTTTTTAAAAATTTTGTGTTATTATTACTCATCTCATTCATTACATCTCAAATGATATCCCACTTCTGTTACCCCCTCCACCAACCCCCCATCCCGTGATATCCCACTTTCTTCTTACTCCTGTGTTACCCTCATCTCATATCTGTCCTTCCTCTCCCATTTGCCTGTATAAGAGTGCTCCCCCACCCACCCACACTCTCCAGCATCCACCTACTCTGGGGCATCAAACCTTCCAGGGACCAAGGGCCTCCCCTCCCATTGCTGTTGGACTAAGTCATCCTCTGTTACATATGTATCTGGGGCCAAAGATCCCTTTAGGTACACTCATTGGTTGGTGGTCTAGTCTCTGGGAGAAATGGGTGGTCAGGCCAGCCTATGTTGTCCTTCCCATGGGGTTGCAATCCTACTCCACTCCTCCAGTCCTTCTGCCAACTCCCGCACCAGGTTCCCTGAGCTCAGCCTGATAGTTGGCTCCAAGTGCCTCTTGACCACAGCAATACTGTTGGATTTGGTGTCTGCAGACATGATGTATCCCCAGGTGAGGCCATTCCGCCATTGGCCTTTCCTTCAGTCTCTGTTCCACTTTTTGTCCCTGTTCTTCCTTTGGTCAGGATCATTTCTTGGTTAAAAATATTTGAGATGGGTGGGTGGTTCTATCCCTCGACTAGGGGCCATGGCAATCTATTGGACGTGGTCTCCCCAGGTTCTACCCCTCCCCCGCCCCTGTGCATTGCAGCTAAATTCAATCCCATTATGTCCTGGGAGCCTTACAGTTCTCTGGTGTCTGGAATCCTCCAGTGGCTATCCCCAGTTCCTTACCTCCTCCCTGCTACCTTTTTTTTTTTTAATTAGATTTTGTGAACTTTGTACCTCTCTCACTTCTCCTCCAGATTCTGATACTGCCAACCTTATCTCCTCCTACTCCTTTCTCTCTCACTTGTCCTTCTCTCTTTCCATCTCCCACAATTGTCCTGTTTCTCCAATGCAGGATTGAAGCATCCATGCCCTTATCTTCCTTCTTTCTATACTCCAAGTGGTCCTTAGGTTGAATCATAGTCATTGCGAGCTTTGGGGTTTAGTATCTACTTATTAGTGAATACATACTATGTGTGTTCTTTTGTGTCTGGGTTACCTCACTCAGGATATTTTTTAGTTCCATCCATTTGCCTGCGAATTTTATGAAGTCATTGTTTTTTTTATCACATTGTGTAAATGTACCACATTTTCTGTATCCATTTTATTTTTTGGGTGATATCTGGATTGTTTCCAGAATCTGGCTATTATAAATATGACTGCTATGAACATAGTGGCGCATGTTATATGTTGGAGCATCTTTTGGGTATATGTCCAGGAGAGTTTTGGCTGGGTCCTTAGGTAATATTATGTCCAATTTTCTGAAGAACCACCAGACTGATTTCTAGAGTGATTGTATCAGCTTGCAGTCCCACCCACAATGGAGGAGTGTTCCTCTTTCTCCATATCCTCATCAGCATTCTGCTGTCACCTGAGTTTTATATCTTAGCTATTCTGACTGGTGTGAGGTGGAATCTCGGGGTCTTTTTGGCATTTCCCTGATGACTAAGAATGTTGAACATTTCTTTAAGTGTTTCACAGCCATTAGAGATTCCTCAGTTAGAATTCTTTATTTAACTCTGGACTCTACTTTTTAGTAGAGTTATTCAGTTCTTTGGAGTCTATCTCTTGAGTTCTTTGTATATTTTAGACATTAGTCCTTTCTCAGATATAGGATTGTTAGATATCTTTTCCTAATCTGTGGGTTGCTGCTTTGTCCAATTGATAGTGTCCCTTGCTTTGCAGAAGCTTTTTAATTTCATGAGGTCCCATTTTTCAACTGTTGCTCTTAAAACATAAGCCACTGGATCAGGAAGTTTCACCCGTGCCCAAGTATTCTAGGCTTTTCTCCACTTTCTCTTCTAATAGATTCAGTATGTGTGGCTTTATTTGGAGGTCCTTGATCCACTTGGACTTGAACTGTATGCAAGGAGATAGGTATGGATCAATTTTCATTCTTTTACATGCAGACCGTCATTTGAACCAGCAACATTTGTTGAAAATGCTGTCTTTTTTCCACTGCATGGTTTTAGCTCCTTTGTCAAAAATAGGTGTGGGGGTTTATTTCTGAGTCTTCAGTTCTATTCCATTGATCTACCTGTCTGTCTCTGTACCAATACCATCCAGTTTTTATTATAGCTCTGTCATATAGCTTGAGTTCAGGGATGGTGATCCTCCCAGAAGTTCTTTTATGTTGAGAATAGTTTTTGCTATCCTAGGCTTTTTGTTATTCCAAATAAACTTGAGAATTGCTCTTTCTAAGCCCATGAAGAACTGAGTTGGAATTTTGATGGGGATTACATTGAATCTGTAAATTGCTTTTAGCAAGATGGCCATTTTTACTTTATTAATCCTGCCAATCCATGAGCATGGGAGATCTTTCCAACTTTTGAGGTCTTCATCGATTTCTTTCTTTAGAGACTTGAAGTTCTTGTCATACAGATCTTTCACTTGCTTTGTTAGAGTCACACCAAGATATTTTATATTGTTTGTCACTATTGTATAGGGAGTTATTTCCCTAATTTCTTTCTTATCTCTTTTATTGCATGTTTAGATGAAGGCTACTGATCTGTTTGAGTTAATTTTATATCCAGCCATTTTGTTGAAGTATGTATTTATCTTTTAAAAACTGAGAATATACATGTATATACTTATGTAATATACAGACAAATTACATATCAACATACTATTTCTAAATTATTTCTGAAAAATTTTTAAATTTCAATTTCCAAATGTTAAGGAAAGACAAAACATATAAATGACAGCAATATCATTTGTAGATTAAATGAGGAAAATCAACAACAAAAATTTAAGGAAACACAGTGGAAGTTTAGGAAAAAGAGCTGCTAAGAGCAAAGCAATGTATTCCCATTTGCACCATTTACAGGTTTAAAGACAGGACAACTGATTGTCACTGAACACACTAGGATGCTTGTCTGACAGAAAAGAAAGTAAAGTCTCGAAATTTTCTTGTACAGATGTGGAAAGAAAAAGAGAATCTTATGCTGCCAAAAATAAATTCATATTTGAAAAAAGCATTATCATTGAAAACATAAATTAGGTAAAATAAATTAGATAATGCAAACAAAGTCTTATTTAGGACTGTTATTCCCAAAGATGGGAGAAGAAAGACCATTTACACAAATTATCATGTCCAATTTACTAAAATTATCAACTAGTTAAAGCAAGCTTCTCTCTCTCTCTCTCTCTCTCTCTCTCTCTCTCTCTCTCTCTCTGTGTGTGTGTGTGTGTGTGTGTGTGTATTCATGCATGCAAGCGTGTGTGTAGTGTACACAGGCTGGTTCTTCCTAAGCAAGGTTCCAAAGCTCAGTGCTTAATGTAAGGAAGAAAAAGCTTTTATAGCTCAGGGGTAGGAAGTTTCCAAGTGGGGAAAATAGGTGGGGTTACAGGAGCAAGACATAAACATAACAAATTAGTCCCTCCTGAAGCAAAGACATAGTTGCAAGGTGGCATAACAAAGTAGTCATAACAAGAAGTAGTCATATAACCTTTTGAAATGATGGTAGTGTTGCAAGATGGTTATACACAACACTGGGGGAGGGTCAAAGTGAGAGAAAAAATGATTCCCATTTCTGGAATATGAAGTACAGACCAATTATAGTTAAGGTTACAGATGGGTCGTAGCATCTTGAAAAAGAATTTTAATATCAACAGGAATGAACCAAGTTCATCTTTACAATAAGACAGCTAAGACTAAGGTGGATGCTGGGTAGTTCTTCAAGAGCTTGGAAAGTGGATGCTGATTTCTGGAGTGAAACATTTGGTGTTGACAGAGTCATATAACCTTTCTGGCAACTATATATCTAGTGGCATCATATTTACTCAATCAATTTATTTCACACTTCCATAGAAGCCACCCTGTTCACTAACAATGAGAAGCTTATTAAATGAGGAACATACACAAAATGGGGTGTCTAGTTGATAGTCATGACCGTAGGGTTTCAATGGCCCCGGCTATAAAATAACAGAAAACAAGGTTAGCAAGCAGAAAATGCACGTAGAGTGGACTTTATCACTGTATTAAAAATATGGATCTTCATTTTAATGTGAATCATGTATACTTTTCTACAAGAGATCATTGAAATGTCATGTCAGCTACCCTTACTGTCTTGCTTTCTCATTTATAGACAACGATCATCCTACTGACACAATTTTATCCACTTGTTGAATATGTGGAAATGCATGCGGATTCATGAAAGGGCATCGCAGATCCTTAGATCTGGGCTTAGAAAAGATCAGATATCAAATACCAAATGTATATTATTGAATGGATTATCTGTATTGCTACATACTCTAAAAAACGTAAAACATAAAACTTTGTAATTTATCCTTTTAAACACAAAATGTTTTCTGAGTTGCCTGAGTATTTTGCTCAACATTTGCTCATAAAACAGTTTCTTCTGATATAGGACTGTTCTTTCAAAACTGCCCTGTGCTAACTAAGCTAGAGAGAGGGGGAGAGAGAGAGAGAGAGAGAGAGAGAGAGAGAGAGAGAGAGAGAGAGAGAGAGAGAGAGAGAGAGGAGAGAGGAGAGAGAGCAGACTGATTTCCAACAAGGGATGGTAGATGACTCAAGGGAATAAAGGCATGTTCCATCAAGCATGATGACCTAGTTGGAGCCCCAGAAACCCAATGTTGGATGGAAAGAATTAATTCGTACAATTTATCCTCTGATTTCCACATATGTGCCATTGTAAGTACATACACTTACGTGCACACAAACTAAAAAATGCAATAAAAACAACTTCCAAGTAGAAGTACACACAATAGTTTTACATTTTCAAATTTCCAAACTGAATCCTTACAGTCTGATTTAAACTTTTCCTTCAAGAAAATATAAGCAATTGTGCCAGCTAGTACTAATTATAGAAAACTAGTTAGTATAAAATATCAGATTATATTTATTTATTAGGGCTAGTGACTAAACTCAATATGCTTTATCAGTATTTATTGTGATAATTTTGAAATAGCATTTTTCAAAATAGAAAAAATAGTTTTGTTCATAAAATAATCTATGAGGACACCGCAATCATTTCTTTTATTCCTATTTATTCAGAAAATAAAAGCACTATAATTAACCAAAAAAATTTCCAGCCAATTGTAAACTTTTATTCTAGACAGATGTGAGCTATCCCTTTGAATTTAGTAATTGATCAAGATTTTAAGACTAGAGCTACTCAAAATTTTAAAGTTTGAATTTCTAAGGTGGGCAGCAAAAACATAAAATATTTTAAAAACAAATATTTGAAGACAGTCACAAAACAAAGAATTATCTCTTTTTTTTCTTTATTTTTTTTTAAGCTCAATAACCTAACCTGGGAGATGAAGTAACACTCTCAGAAGATAGAGAATAAGTAAATTTCTATACTTTCTTTTATTTATCACCTGAAAAAAAATCAATGAGAACCAGAAACAGAGTTAAAAATATGTCTATGGCATGATAATGATACATTCATTAGCCTATCCAGTGGAAATAGAGAACAAAAAACTGGGAATGATACCTGAGCACTGTATTAGTGTTGTCCTATTATACAGGCAGTTGAGATCATCAGTTTAGTTTCACAGGGTTTAACCCATGGCTGGTTAAAGAGTTTGTACCTGTGCTGAGGTAGTATTGTGTAGGAAGCCACTGAAGTCAAACTGCTCACTTTCCAGAAAGGACATGAAAGGGGTGGAAGGAGAAGGAATCAGGTTTCTGTTGCAATGACCTGAAATCCTCTCACTAGGCCACACCTATTCCCAGTACTTTCATTCACACATTGGGCTGGGCACTAAGCTTTTAGTACATGGAATATCTACCTAACATAGCGAGTAGTAATTACGAGATAAGTAATGACAAGAAGGCCTATGAATCTGATTTGTACACTCTTAGGTCTTGGAACATTGCAGTATTTTATTATGCACTGTTTTGTTTTGTTTGCTTTTGAGACAGGGAGTCTCAAGTTCTGTAAATTGACCTGAAACTCATTATGCAGCTATAATGGTTTTCATTATCAACCTGACAGGACCTAAAAATTACCTTGTAGAAAAATCTCGGAGCATGTCTATGAAGGATAATCTTCAGGAGGCTGATTGAGGATGGAAGACACATCCTGAATATAGACAGCATGATTGCTGGATTACAAATAATAGGAGAAATGAGTATCAGAATTCATCTCATCTGCTTTCTGACTGTGGATACACTGACCAGCTGCCTCATACTCTTAATATCAATCTTTCCCTCTAATATTGAGCATATGTTCAAACTGTGAGCCCAAACAAACCTTTCCTCGCTTGTTTTATCTCGCATTTTTCCATAGTAAGAAAAAATATTTCACCAACACAATAGCCAAATGTTTTAGTTATGGTTTCTATTGCAATAAGAAGACACCATGACCAAGGCAACTCTTATAAAGCACATTTAATTGAGACTGGCTTACAGGTTCTGAGGTTCAGTTCATTTTCATGAAGACTAGAAACATGGAAGCTTTCAAGCAGGCATAATGGTAAAGATGCTGAAAGTTCTACACCTTGTTCCGAAGGCAAACAAGAAGAGACTATCTTCCAGGCAGCTAGGAGGAGGGTCTCAAAACCTACCTCCTCAGTGACACACTTCCTCCAACAAGGCCACACCTCTTAATAGTACCACTCCCTGAGACAAATATATTCAAACCACCACACATAGGAACCCCTTAAACTTCTGATCAAACTGCCTTCATCACTTATGTGCTTGGGTTACTGGGATGCACCTCCATATACACTTTGTGTAGTGTTGGTGAGAGAACCCTAGGCTCATGCATATACTGCCTGAACTACATTTTCAGCCTAATACCATATTGTTTAGGGATGGCATTCAATGTTCTGGGGATGCTAATGTTCTGGTTTTATAGGGAACAGATAGACTAGCAGGTCCCACATTCTTTTCTTTTTTCTTTTTATTTTAGGACTGTTTCCAAGGTATATGGAGCAGTAAGAGAGAAGACACAGCAATCACTTAGGGCAGTATAATGAAATAAATAAGTATTTAAGAAAGTTGAGTATCCTAGTGAAATTGATCAGTCATCCTCCAACATCTATAACAGTGCAGTCAATTTGCAATAGCTTAGTCAACTGTATTATAAATAATAATAAAATAAAAGTAAATAATATCCAAGCCCAATTCTTCATTGGCAGGAATGACCTCAAAGTACTAAATAGCCATATAGCTGTGGTTCCAGCATTGAATTAATGATTCAAGGATATAGAAACCTTGATATAGTCTTTCTGAACAGCATGGAAAAAAATGAGCACTATGTATCAGTCCCTCAAAAAGTTAGGTTAGATGATAACACCTAGTAGCATCTGAAAGCTACTGATAAACATGACTTGGTAGTTTTCAGAAGAGATTAGAGCTAAATCACTCTACACTCTTGGTCTATCATCAACAGAAATCATCCTACTTGTGAATCTGCCTTAAATACAAAATTAAAACTGATACCATAAAATCTCCAAGAAGAGCTTCCAGTATAAAATGCATAAAAAAAAAAAAAACAGCAAAAATAAAACACCACAGGCATACAAGGGCATGCCCACAAAACAAGAGCACGTGTTAATCTCAGAAATGGGAAAAGAAAGATGACCAACCAAATTATCATGTTCAAATTAATTAAAGCAAGCATCTAATTAAAACACATTTGGGGTTTTTTGTTTATTTGTTTGTTTGGTTGGTTCATGTACATGGACTGTCTTCCCATAAGGTGGCATTCCAGAGGTCAGCATTGATGTAAGTAAGACAGGACTTTTATAGCTCAGAGACAGAGGGTTTTCAAAGGGGGGACTTAGCAGGCAAAATAGGTTGGAGGTTATAGGAACAGAAAACGAAAACAAGTGATTCTTCCTGAAACAGAGACATGGTTACAAGATGCATATAACAAGGTAGTTATTGGTGGACATGTGACCTTTTGAAATATAGGTAGGATTACAAAATGGTTATAAACAACTTTTTGAAACAAAGGCATGTTTGCCATTCCTGGAGCATGCAGGACAGAACCATTTGTAGTAAGGTTACAGGTGGGATATAGCCCAATCCTTGAAAAGAGGATTTAATCACAAAGAGGTTTAATCACAAACGGGAATAAACCAACTTTTCCTTTACTATAAAATGGATTTCAAGCAAAAGATAAAGGCAGGCTGGTTCTTCACAGGAGAGCAAGCAAAACAAAAGTTATTATAAAAGAATAGATATATGTGTGTAACTAGAAGATACTCATAAAAACACATGCTCTTCCCCAGAGTCTATACCACCAGCTTAGGGGCACATAGGGAAGGACCCATGACTCCATCTGTACATGAAGGGGAGGATGGCCTTGTCGGGCATAGGTGGGAGAGGAGATTCTTGGTCCCATGAAGGATGAACACTGAGTAGGGGTGAATTTGAGGGTGGGGAGGTGGAAATGGGGGATAGGTGGGGTACATCCTCATAGAAGCACGAGGAGGGGGGATGGAATAGGAGGTTCTTGGGTGGTGGGTGTAAGGAGATAAAATCTGAAATGTAAATATAATATCCAATAAAAATAAATAAAAAAACCACATGATTAAAAAGTAACAAAACTTCTGGGGAATTATAAATATGAAAACAGACACACTAAAAACAGCAGCTTCCAAGGTTAGTTAGAAAAAAAATATTCAAGTTTATAAAGAATAAATTTTAGCTATCAGAATAAATCAGCTATAGTGAAAAGATAAGAAAAAGACAGCTTAATCTGAAAGCCATATCTGATGAGTGTAAGTTGCAGGAGGATCAGAACCTGTTTAAATCCTGAGAGAAACTCTATAGAAAATGTGAGAAGTCTGAGAAAGCTACTATTTTTATTATTTATATTTTTATAATATTTTATATTTATATCTTAAATTGTATCTGTGTCCCATTGATAGAGACATATTAATATCTTATTTGAGAACTGACAGTTTTTCTAAGTGCAGTGACCTGGGTATCCTCCGTTGGGGAAATCATCTAGAATGGTGGAAGAAGTTATTTGCATCCACCTCCTTTGTAGGAAACCTAAGGGTTTTCCCTCTATTGAGCAGAAGATAAACCACAGGCCAGCACATGAAAATTCTGCCTGCTGACTCATTTGCATGAATAAAGGAAAACATTCAAAACCTCCAAGAAGATTTAAAAACTCCAGCTAACTAGGCCATTTGTGCAAATTCATTAGCATGAACATGTCCAATTGATTAGCACAAAGTGTTACAAGGAAACCTCGAGAGAAAAGACTAACCTGCAAGCTTCAGCTTGGAGGCTGCTCTCCCAAGATGGAGAACTCCTCACCCCACCCCCAGGAAAGAAACTACGAAGTTAAGAGCAGTACCTGGTTTCTTTTACAAAGAAAATCTCAAATCAAGTTTAAAAAGTAGCTACCAGTTAATTCTGAGCACTCAGTGAGTGCATTGGAGCAAGGCTTCACTTTTACAAAGTTCCCTAATGGAAAATTGCTATGAGAAAGCAATCATTCTCCCTAATTCTTCGTAAAACATTACTATTGTTTTATAGGCGAACACAAATGAACAAATAAATCACTTGCATTGCTCAAAAGCAAGCAAAAATGCCTTGCTCTCTGATAAACCAAGTAACAGAGTGAACTTAGTTACCTAAAAGATCCTTTTCTGCAATCAAAGGTGTCTTTCCATGAAAACCTGACTCAATTGGGCTGCACTGTGCAGATGATGAACTCTAACGGGGCCTGATATATTATTTTTTAAACTGGATTCAGCACACCATCCCCAGTAGCACACACACTAGTGATATTGGTGAACAAGCCTGTGATTCAAATGCTTGGTAGGAAGACAATGAAGGATCAAATACTTGGCTACTCAGTGATCTTTCAGCTAGTCTAAAACTTTCAAAAGAAAAAAAAAAGAAAAGAAAAAAATTAGATTTGTCTAGCAGTCTTCGGAAGGTTGTGAATAGGGGCAGGAAGAATAAACAGATTGGACATTGGTGGTACTTCCCTTTGAAGATGTAGAAAACAAGGCTGCAGTCTCTGGTCCTAGTCCAGGATCACCTGGCAACACAAACACAAGTAGAATGCATGTCCTCTGGGTCCTGGGGTAGTGCTCGTCCTCAAGTGTTGAAAACGGTTTCTTGGCTCACACTTAAATCACTAAACATGACTGTAAGTCACCTTAAAATTCTAGTTCATTACTCTGTTCCTGTAGACAAAAAGAACTCCCCAGGACAGGAATTCCAGCTCCATCTCAGAGTGGCCTGGCTGCTACTTAGAAAACAAAGAGTAACAACCAGTGTAAAAGAAAGAACAAAGCAGGAACTCTAGTGAGCACTCTACAGCATCTTAAACTGAGCATCACAAAATCGAATATGGGGGTCCTGAAAAGCTTTACAGAATTAACATGGTCAAACATAAAATAACCAAAAGTCAATTGACAGTCAACGTGTAAGGCATTGAATGTTTTTACCAGGGCTTGCCCATGGTGTCTTTTACAGCTTCACTGTAGACTTGGTTCTGAGTTCTGAACATACATGAGCACTGCTATTGCTCATATTATATCCATGTCACACCATACCAATGAACACTGACTGACACTCCCTGGCTCAGATTCCAGAACACTGTATGCAATGAATTGTAGTATTTTTATTTTATGGACAAAATTTTCTGCTCTTACAATGTGAATTTGGAAAACAAAGGCTTTAAATATTTTCCTACCACTATTCTTTACCATTACTCATCTTTTGATTATATTATAATAGAATATTTGATTTTAAATTTTTCTGTTTGAAATGGGGTCTTCACTACCATTAAAATAGTAATAACTCATGGAAGTGTCCCTAAGTGCATCTCTACCTTTTATATTGTGCATTTATGTAAAATAGGGTTGTTGCCTTTCATTAAAGTATATCATCAATGACTCTGAAAAATGTTTGAGGATATCATTCAGTACCAAGAGGTCAGCAAACATTTAATTCTTTATGTAAAATTAGACAAGCATATCATCACATTAATATGCAAATTTGCTTTCCTTTTGAACAAAAGGTAAAATAATATGTAGTCATCCATATTATATACCCCCAGAGTTATAAAATAAATTTCATTATGATATATTAACAATGGCTGTTGTATTTGTATATATATATTATGTATCCATATGTATATATATCCATATATATATATATATATATATATATATATATATATATATATTATATATCCAAGGCCACATAAAAATTTCTCTAGCCAAAGGGGACATGGAGAGGAAAAGTGAAGAAGCCCTCAACTAGTATCCATGAGTAATAGCTGTGTGGATAGTGACCCATCAGGGAAAATTTAAGGAGAGAAAATGAGGTGATGCCTCATAAGTGTAGAAACTCTGCTCTACACTTAGATACATTTTGAAAAAGTAATTAGTAGCTTAGGCTGGAAAGAAAGTAGGTTGAAAGACTCTGTAGAGTGAACTTGAATTTCAACAGGCAAGGAAATGAGGTCACTTACTGTAAGAAATTAAATTCCCAAAGCAGGTAGAGGCAAAGGAAGGAGGCAAAGGGAGCAGCTTTAGTAGACCTTATAAAACATATCTTTTAAACTTATTATTTATTTGTGGAAAAAAATAAATGTGAAAGTGAGGGAAAACTTTCAAAAATTAAATTTATTTTTAGGCAATGTTGCATATGTAAGCAATGTGTTCTTGTAAGGGCTCATGATTTGTCGAAGAATGATAACTCAGACTCAAATAGCATGTTTTGTTCTGTAGCAGTCTAGATTGTTAGGGTCTTCCATTATCAAGATCGAGAGACAGCCATGTGAACTCACAGGCCTGATTTAAAACACCTAAGGGGAATTCCGGGGTAGGCGGGCTTTGTCTTACCCAATCTTTAGGTATTCCAGAACCATTATCAGGTCATGGTGGCTGGTAACTTTTGCTAAAGATCCCTTTGTTTTTGTTTTGTTGTTTTTGTTTTTGTTTTTACTTTTTCTTTCTAGTAACTGACTTCCCTGGGTTTGCATGGACTTGTCCAGTTCTTAGGCTTAGTCTCTTAAACTGCCTATTTGAAGCCTGTCATGGAGTCAGCCTAGCGTTTTTATTTTCCCTTTCAGTTTTGGGCCATCTTGAATCCTTGAGATGTTTAATAAATATGTTGTTCCTTAACAAATATAACTAACTCATTGATTATGTAGGGATCACAAATCAAAGGTAACATCAGTAGAATCTGACTTGTAGTCTCTTTCTGACTAAGACCATGAATTATTTGACCACTCCAGACTGGTCAACATAAAAAATAAGATTTTCATCTAAAGCTGTATAGAGTCTTCCCTGCTGAAGAAAAAGCAACTCTAAGCCTCTATTTTTCTATAAAACTACTGCCAAGGAGGATATAGAATCCTGTAGGACAGTGATGAACTTTTCTGTCTCCTGTATATATCTTGGAGCATTAGGACTAAGTTCCCTACACTAGCAGCTCAGGCCAGCACTATGCCAAGGATTGAATCTAGTAACACAGTGGACATGGCCATCCTTTTTACTCAGTGGTTTGGAGGTATTAGCTGGCTGATGACATCCTCCTTACAACGCAAAAATCTTCAGTCATATTCAAACGAGGCCATAAATGCATGGAGTAAGCCTCACGGTACAAGCCCACCAAGCATTTTCTAGAGGCAGCATGTATCCTGCAATCGTAGGAGTTACAGTGTGGTTCTAGAGGTGAGGATAGCCCAGGGGTATCTTATTTTTAAGGTAGAGTTCTTGTCCAGTAGCCAACAGTTTTGTGTTTAGTTCAGGAAGAGAAAATTTAAGAATCTGCAGTCCAATCGGCTTTCTTGCCAGCCACTGTGTACTTAATGACAAGGTTGTTGTATTGCCCCCTTGGAGTACCCAGATAGTAAGGGGACTACTGGCTGGTATAACAAAACAAAGCACAGGATCAGGATTACTGGAGTCATCGTTTCATTTGATTGACAAGGTGTGGGGTGACCTTTCATTGTTCCTGTGGTAGTTCTTGTGACCTCAACGGCTGGAATGTCACTCATGGCAGGCCTAACATGGGAGTGGTGTATCTATGTTCTGATCCTGTCTACCTTAGCAGGCATAGGCATGGTCAGAATCATAGTGTGAGGTCTTTTCTAGTGAGGTTCCAGAATCTTGTGGTTACGTCTTTTAATCTAGATTTCATCACCTGATTTAAAGCAATGGGAGGTTATGCTTCTGGACTCTATGATGGGCTTTTAAGAATTTTAAAAACTTATGTTGGTAATATTAAGCTTAGGTGTCAGACTGGAGGTTAGGCAGCATGAGAGGGGACCTCCCATATATGATCTCAAAAAGTGGAGACCCAAACTATAGCGGGTGTTCCTAGCCCTATATAAGGCATACATAGGATGCTCAGTCACCGCCAGCTTCAAGAGTTAATTTGGTCAAGGTCTCCTTCAGGGCCTTATTTATTCTCTCTGTTTGTCCTGAACTCTGGGGTCTATATATTTAATTTAATTTTCAATTGGTCCTCAGAACCTATGCTAGAGATTGAGTTACCTGAGATGAGTGCTGGTCCATTGCTGACAAGCAATGTAGAATACTTGGGTACGATGTCTTCTAGAAGCTTCTTTGTCACTAAGTTGGCAGTCTCCTTTGTAGAGTAGGCTTCCACCCATCTTGAAAAGGTATCTATAAAAACTAGCATTTATTTCTATATGTTCCTGGTTTTATTTCTGTATAACGTATTTCCCAGTTAGCCCCTGGCTGTTGACTTTTTATTCTGGTTCTCGGAGTGTCTCCTTGATTGGGGCCTGAGGGCTTCCCAGCTTGGCAGGTTGAACAGTGTGAGACTACCTGAACAACTAAGTATCCTAAGTCAAATATTTTGTACCTTGCACCTTGAAGCAATTCCTGCAGTTTTCAGTGACCCAAGAATAAAGCTTGATAAATCTGAAGGACAAGTTATTTAGCAAACTTCTTAGGTAGAATGGTGCAGACTTCAGGGGTCAGCAACCATACATCCCTGCTTGTAAAGTCTTTGCCATTTTGTCTGATGTCATCTGTGTTTAGCAGTATATTCAGAGATGGCAGAGAGCACAAGGGCAGCAAGGCTACCAGAAAGTTGGCAGTAGAAATTTGGGTGTCCTATCTTTTGGCTTTATCAGCTAGCATGTTTTCTAGGGATATTTCTCATGTCCCTTTCTGATTCCTGGGACAATGAATTATGGCCACTTTTAGAGGAAGTGATGATGCCTCCAATAAAGCAAGTACTTTCTTTAGCAGTCAATAATCCTATCTGCTGTCAGTGTGAATGTTAGCTATGGCATCTTTTTCCAGTTTTAAAGCCTTTGTTAGAATCTTTAGTTCAGCCCTCTGGGCTGAAGTTCTTGCTGGCAAAGCAGCTGCCCAAGTGACAGAGTCCATGTCCATTATAGCTGTCCCTGCATACTTGATTCCATTCTGTATGAAGATACTCCCATCCGTGAAGCAGATACGTTTTGTGTCTGGCCAGAGTATGGCAGTCAAGTCCTGCTTGCTGTTCCGAATGTGCTACAGAATTATGGAGCAATCATGCTGCACATTCGAGGACAAATCAGGTAGCAAGGTAGCTGGGTTTAGGGTAGACAATGGGTTATATCTTAGATAAGGGGGTTTTAACAGTAGAGTCTGAAACTGTACCAGTCTGGCATTGGACAGCCACCTGCTGGTGAATTCTTGAGGGTTCCCTCAATACCATGGGTGTGGTGATAAAATGCTTGTGTCTGGTGGTTATTTTGTCAGCAGTCCTGACTAGCAGGACAGTAGAAGCTATGATCTGGAGGCAGGCTGGCTATCCTTGGGACCCTTCTTAGATAAATAAGTCACAGGTCTTTTTCAAGGTCTCAATGGCGAACATCTTATTTATCATCCTCGTTCTCTCATCTATATATACCTGGACAGGTTTGTGAATCTTCGGGAAGGCCAAGGCTGGCAACTCTCGTAAGGCTCTTCTGAGTCTTCAAAGCCATATCTGTCTCAAAGATCTGTTCTATTTTGTCTTCTTGGACCCTCGTGGCCTCACATCATGGTTTGGCAATCTTAGTGAACCCTGGCATCTAAAGTCTACAAAACCTTGCAGATCTCAGAAATTCCTGTACCTTTCCTTCAGGTTGACAGAACCTCAATGTTAAGGATGGTTTGCTTCCAGGGTGTCTGATAACATAAGTTGACTGGCCCCTCCTGAATATACACCTCAGATAGGTGACCTCAAGTTGACAAAGCTGGGCCTTCCTAGCAGACTCTCAGCAGCCAACTTGACTTAGCTCCTATAGCACCCCACAGGATCCTCTCTCTCTCTCTCTCTCTCTCTCTCTCTCTCTCTCTCTCTCTCTC
>JANHMN010000001.1:160068976-160130767 GCA_030674055.1 Rhabdomys pumilio
CTCTCTCTCTCTCTCTCTCTCTCTCTCTCTCTCTCTCTCTCTCTCTCTCTCTCTGTCCTAAATAGTAGGTGGAACAGTTGCTGACAGTCATCCCAAGTAGACTGGAGTGTCAACATGTTTGAATCTAGGAGAACTGTGAGAGGTGATGGTCGTTCTAAAAAGGGGGAGCTCTGCAACTTTCAATTGTAAAGATCATTACTGGCAAATGACACAGATGTCATGAACTGTCTACCTGAGCGTATGAAAGTGCCTGGAGGAATAGGGCAGTAGTATGTATAGCCAGCCCTCTGGGCTGTACTGGTCTGGGTGTGAAGTAGATTTCAATTGGAGTCAGTAGAGTCAAGAGATTCAAGAACTTCTCCTACCTCTGACTGTTGTCTGGGCAGGGGCAGTGGGAGCAGGAGCAGGAGTATAGGGAGGGGAGAGTTGTCTTCCTCAGGAGTAGAAAGGGGAGCAAGGCAGGGAGTCAAGTGTCCTCCTTTAGAGGATGAAGGGTAGGGAGCAGTGAGGCCCATAACAAAAATGGTCTCATCAAAACAGGGGGCTTTTTGATCATTTATTGCCACGTGGTGATATATGACACTTGTTCCTGGTGGTCACAGGCCTCATAAACTAAACTTTCACCCTGTAAATGAAGAGGAGATGAAAAATCCCCTTCTCATGCCATAGGTGAGCCATTCATTTCTGCAAAAGATAGTTAGTTTGTGGAGATGAACATCAGACCTGAGTCTTCTGTAACTCAACCAAACAACTCAGGCTACACTGAGTTGTTTTGTGCCTTTCCCATCCTTGGAATCAAAAAAAAATGTACAAGAAGACAAAAAGAATAACCGAGTACATGCAGACAGACACAGATGGATATTCCCAGGATAACAAAAATAAAACAAAGAGGCTGTCTTAGACGGTTTTCCTCCCTGTGCACGGGAGAGCCACAGAACCACAACTGGCTCAGAAATAAGATGAGAACTAGCAACTTCTCCTGCTTTTTGTAGGGGTTCCAGAGTGTCTTCCATTGCTCCTGGCCAGTTGACAAAATATGCGTCTGCTTTGCCCCTCTCATCCTCCAGATTAAACCCAAAACAATAGAGTTAAACCCTAAACAGAAAGACACATAATGAACAAGACAAAAGACAACCATGCCCCTCGACTTATTGATCAAATAATAATAATAATAATAATAATAATAATAATAATAATAATAATAATCACTCTACTATTTGGGTCAGGGGGTCTATATCGAATGCTGGGCAGTGATACCCAGGACTCAAATAGTATGTAAATTCAAAGATTGCTTTATTCTGTAAAAGTCCGGTATGCTGGAGTCTCCCATTACCAAAATAGAGAGACAACCAAGTGAGCTCGAAGGCTTGATTTAAAGTACACTAGGGTAGGTGGGCTTTGTCTTACTTACTCTATCTCTAGGCATTCCAGAACCATTACCAGGGTTTGGTGTCTAGAAACAGTCCTTGACTTATTGTAATAGGCCCGGTGGATGGGTAATAGATCAGCAGAAAAATGGAAAAGATCAGAAAGAACTCAGTATACAGAGAAGTCTAGTTTGCAATACACTCTCCTAGAGTCTTAAAACAGTCCTTTTAGTCACTGTTCTGTTGCTATGAAGAGACACCATGGTTAAGGCAACTCTCACAAAAGAAGACATCTAATAGCAGGAATTAGTTTCCAGTTTCAGAGGTTTGGTCCATTATCATCATGGTGGGAAAAATTGTGGCATGGAGGTAAGGGTTGGAGCAATAGCTGAGAGATACATTCTGATCCATAGACAGGAAGAGACAACAACAGAGAGGAAACCAGAGACAGAGACAGACTTGGCCGAGTATGAAACTCAATCCTACTCTCAGAGACGTACTTCCTCCAATAAAGGCATAGCACCCAATCCATTTAAGTGCATCAAAGAGTACCACTCCCTGATGATCAAGTATTCAAATATATGAGCTATGGAGCCAACTTTTTTCAAACCACAACATTATACTCCACAGCCTCCATAGGTTTGTTGCCAAATAATGTAAAAGTACCTTCAGTGCAATTTCAAAAGTTCCCATAGTCTATCAAAGTCTCAATACTGTTTAAAATTCCAAAGTACAACATCCCTTCTGAGACACATGGCAATCTCTTAACTGTAATCCTGTAAAATCAAAATAAAGAAGCAAATCATATACTTCCAACATACAATGGCATGGATATCCATTCCAAAAGGGAAGAAAAGGAGGATAGTGAAGAAACACTAGTTAAAAGCCACACTAGAAACCATCAGAGCTCACTCCAAATGCAGCATCTCTGCGTGTGATGTCAAAGTGTGTCAAAGATCTCCAACTCCTTTCACTATTATTGACTGAAACACACACCTTGCTCTTAGGCTGGTTCTACACCTAGACTGCAGATTTCTGTGGCGTCTCCAACATCTTGGAGTCTCTAATGTAACCTAGACTTCACCTTCACAACTTCATGCACTGGCCCTTCTGGGCCTTCATGCGGACACTTGGCTTTAACAGCTTAGCTCATTTACTTAGCCACAGAAGGTTCCTCTAACACCTTTCTTTTATTGTGGGCTCTAAAACCAGAACCCCATGGCCAAATCTGCTGAATGCTTTTTGATGGGTCTGCATCAAAAAGTGGTACTCTTTGATGCACTTAAATGAATTGGGTGCTATGACCCCTGCACTTAAATTATATCTAGCTTTCTGATATAGATGCTTCTCTTTGCTGCTTGAGATTTTCTTTAATTCCCTTTCATAAATATAAAAAAAGTTTAGCTGGCTCAGGTCTTACCCTGAGATCACCATTTCCTTTATTCCATTTAGCATCAGGCTCTTTTATAAACCTTTTCTCTCCTTGAGTACTGGACTTAGCTTCATTATATTATCTGTGTCTCCTTTTGTCCTCAAACTGTACTGTTTGCATTTTTCCATGCTTCTTTTCATTGTGTATCTGCATAAGATTAGCCATTCTTAACCACATGACACAGTCAATATTAGGATGCCTTGAAATCTCTCCTTGCAAGGCAAGTACTTAACTTAGCCTCAGGCAGATTCTTAAGAGAAGGGACAAAGTAGCCACATTCTTTGCCAAATATCGTAAGAATGGTGTGTTGGCTACTTAACCAGTATTCTTCCCCTCTGAAAGTTCTTGAGCAGAGCCCCCATAGTTCAAAGTATTCTCGATTTTTTTTAAACCAGGATGGCCTCTTAAGCCCTACTTAAAGTGTCCAACTGTTTATATAACCCGAAGTCTCAAATTTTTTTATTTTTCTCCAATAAGCACCATAGTCAGTCCTATTACAGCAATACGTCGGTGTCTTAGTTTGGATTATCACTGCTATGATGAAACTACCTGACCAAAAGTGAGTTAAAGAGGGTTTATTTGGATCACACAAAATCTATATTCCATAATGTAATGAAGTTAGAATAGAAACTCAAATAGGATAAGAACTTGGAGGCAGGAGCTGATACAGAGGTCATGATGAGATGCTACTTACTGGCTTACTCCCTCTGGCTTTCTCAGTCTAGCTTCTTAAAGAAACCAGATCGACCAGCCTCAGAATAGCCCCAGTGACAATGAGCCAAGACCACTTACATCAGTCACTAATTTTAAAAAATGCTCTACAGACTTGCCTACAGCCCAATCTTATAAAGTCATTGTTTTAAAAAATTAAGGTCTCTTCTTCTCAGATGAGTCTAACTTTTGTCAAGTTGACAAAGACTTAACCAGTACACCCGGTCTCTGATAACAACTTTTGTCTTAGTGACTGTTTTATTGATGTGTAGAAACAAGTCCACCCAAAACTACATTAATCTTTTCTGAGGCAATGACCTAAATTTTTTCAATGTTCTCTACCTCTTAGGTTCAATCACTTTTTACCATCAATACCTAGGGTCCATTGGAGGACAAACTATATATACACCATAGCACCCAGACTCTTATGATCTGTTGGAATTCTGTCGATCAAATGGATCAAATGTAGAATAATTAACCCATGTTTATATTCTCCTTTTGTATCTGTCTGGCACTTCTTTTTACCTCCTGGTTTCCCTGAAAAGGCCAGTAAGCAACAACCCTCCATGGCCCCTGCTTCAGCTCCTAATCCCAAGTTTCTGTCCTAACTTCCTTTAATGAAGAACAGTAATATGAAAGTGTAAGTCAAATAAGTTCTTTTCTCCCCAAGTTGCTTTGGACATAATGTTTCATCATATTAATAGAAACCTTAAGTAGGATAGTCTCTTATCTTCTAGTCATGTAGGAGAGATACTTTCTTTCCTACAAATTTAAAGTGGGTTTCAGAGATAGCAACTTTGGTTCTGTTGGTACTTGATCATTGAGCTCAGTCATTATAGTCAGAGCAGTAACAGCAAACTACAGGAGAACTGATACAAGTACTCAGAAAGAAAGAGAGGACTCACCATTAAGTTCCAGAAAAACAATAGCCCGGGATCTGACTACCTTTTGATCTCCTTCTAAGAACTTATTTGTCACTTATACCTCTGAATCCCATGAGATGCTTTTTCTGCTGCCCTAAGTAGACTCTTTAATTCACATAAGCATCTTTGATCAGTGCTACCTAAAACCAATTAACTGTGATGCAAAAATAGAAAATGTTTTCAGATAACTGTTTCCCTTATAAATTCCATTAAAAGCAGGGATTTTAAGTTTTACTGACTACCATATCATACTCTTAATGGAATGACATGTGACTAATCTTGTGGAATTCCCAGACACGGTTTAAAAGGTTGGGCTATGCATTCATATTGCCTGGGTTCAAGTCTATTATGTCAGTGTGACACAGATATTAATTTTACTTTACAGGATCTGTGTCTACTTCCTTTGCAGTAAAACATGAAAAGTAAACTCTGTATCCGAAAAGGAAGTTATAAAAATAAATGTCAAGGTATAGAAAGTAGTTAATACAATTCCTGACTCACAGAAAGAGCAAAGAAAGTGTTACATTGTTTTCCTTGTTAATTCTTATTTACTTAATCATCTCCATGGCAACTTAGCCAAGTCTCATTCTACAGATGAAGCTTCTTTTGTGGTATTATGTAGAAGATATGAAATTTTATTTATAAAGGAAAATAGTTGCAAATACAGTTGTGAGACAGAACATAAGGCTAAATCATTAATGTTAACATTTATACTTCAAGAAGGTCTTATTCATTTTCGTGGGAAGTGGTTGAGAAAATGAAGCTTTCCTGAGACAGGGTGAAAATGTTCTAAACATTTTGCCAATGATAACCTAAACAACCTTGAGATATAACCAAGCTCCCAATTTGGAAATAGGCTGTTATTCATAAATATAAATGACTATCTACCCTTTCCTCCAGGGAGTTACCCTAGAGTTGTTTGCTCAGCTGTGTTATTAGATGTGAGTTAGAGATAGCTCCCCCTGTTCTGCCAGCATCTGAAACAACTATGCTCTTCCTGTTAGAAAAAAACACGGAGTCCATATTCTAGACAGAGATAACCATGCTGTACACAAGAAGATTTCCCCAGCACATCTGTTTCATTAGCTTTAGCCAACTGAACTAAATTAGGAGGACTATCTCTAGACAGAACTACCACTAATTGTTCTCAGATTTCAATCACTGGGCTTTTGATTCCAAAATCACAAATTAATATATGAAGAAAAGGCACTCAGAAATGTCAAGTCAGTTCATGATCTCTAATTATCTATTCGTAAGTCATATGGTTCCATAATAGAAAAGGCTACCTAGAAAAGGTTATCTAGAAGTAAATATTTATATCCCATGAATTTGTTGAAAATTTTACCAAATAAATTCTAGATACCATAGTTTCATCTAGTAGGCCTGCCTTCTTTCTGTCTGTCTGTCTGAGAATACTTCTACACATTCTACCGAGCACTGCACTACTGAGCCAGGCTAAGCCAGCTTGAGAAGATTGACCAATAGGGTAACAGGCATTGATCCAAGGCAACAGTGCAGAACCCAAAAAATCCAACTTCATCCACCTCTGGTAGTCTCTTCAAGGAAGCAGGCAAGAGCACATGTGCTCCCTGACACATGTTTATATATACATTGAAGTTAAAGTGTGTGTGTGTGTGTGTGTGTGTGTGTGTGTGTGTGTGTGTTCACTGGATTGGGGAAAGAATATTTATAAGAATTTAGCATATAACAAGCTTCAAAAAATAGATGCCACAAACATAGAAATTAGGAAAAAATATTGCATATTTTTATTAACTCATGTTAATTATATCATTTCCCTGCATGCCTCTGGGCTACACACTCTTTGCTTGCCTTTTGACATGACAGTGATTTTATATAATTTTAAATAAAGAAGACTAAGAGATAGAAATCAGCCTTCCTTTTGCTATTGTTGACTGATTTTAAAATAATAAGTTTGGAACAGTTTTCCCCTCAACTACAAAATGAATAACCTTTGGTGATTCAATGTAGACTTTTAGGATTGTTGTCAGATTTGGGACACTTTCACTGTTTCTTTTACATTTAAGGTGTTAGACTGGGGGATATTTTTCATACACCAGTTTCTGGATCTGTGTTTCTGAAATTTAATCTCTCCTCTGTTATTCACACAACCTCACTGCATGCCCTCCTTGGCCATCTCCCACTGACATCGGACCCGTAAACCTGAGCTTAACATAAGATTGCAACTTCATGTTCCACTTCTGACAAGGGGGTGAATTTATGCTTGTATCCCCCCCTCCGCCCCCAAGATGCAACTGCACCAATACAGGTGCCATTGAGAGATGGTTGTGTTGCTATGAACCAGGGGGTAATTAATGAAGGAGCCAGAAGAAGACCAGGATATGGAGATGTAATGTACATACTGTGTTTATTAATTTTTCTTCAGCCTGGGAGGGCCAATGAACTCTGGACTTTGGTGCCACTGACCCCATTCTTTGGCCTATGGTAGTTACCTTCCCTGCCTACCCTGTTCTTTTCTTTTCCAATATGAGTTTGGGTTTGCTCTTCACAGTCTCAGTCACTACTACAAGACCATTAGAAAGCACCTGACAAATGGAGGAAATTCTCTGCCACCAATGTCTCCTCTGTCAGCCTTTGTATCCAGCTTTGTATCATATCCACACAATATGACCACAGGGGACTTTTGTGGTAATCTAACGTTTGGTACCATGTTAAGCATAGAACTTCACATTCCTCTTACTGATTATAGAACCCCAAAGGATCCTCCAAGCATATCACATCCACTCCTGTCTCTCTGTCCAAGGATCCCTCAAATGTCCACTTTGGTGGAACTTCCTATCCCTTCAGAGCACTGCCACCCTGTACTAGGTGTAAAATTTGCTGGGGACTACCTGATACTGACTGTCCTCTAACCTCACACTTGGTATGTGGAGGTTTACGTCACACAATGTTCCCAATATTACTTCTTATGTTAACAGGGATCCCATCATATTCCGTTATATGCAATTGGGAATTATGTGGCCTCTCTAATTGTCTTGATTTACAGCCCCTTACTCTCCTAAAAGGTGGCTGTCACTTTAACAAGATATATTTCCATGTAAACCAATAGGGAAAAATGTGTACTAGAACAACACCCTGTGAATATGACCTTTTGCAGCCAGATTGGCTGGAAAGCCACCCAGTCTGTGTCCCACCTTCATTTTTCTTTCTGGTCACTAATATCTCCATTGTCAGAGACAGCCTTGAGTGTTTTAATGAGAAATGTCTCCTGACCACTTTCTAGATGGGGTATTCAACAATGGCTATCCTGGTGAGGGAATCAGCCACTATTTTGATGCCTGTAAACACCACCACCCAGTTACATGCCATCACTCTAATGGCCCAGACACACTTACAACCCCTACACTGGGGAAAGAGGGATTTTGGTATTACAGCTGCCACCACTGCAGCCATCATTGCAGGCATTGCCAGGGCAACAACAGCTGCTGTTGCCTTGTCCTAAACAGCCACTATAGTGGAGACTGATAATGCTGTAGTTTCTAAATTATCTGAGGCACTGCAGGTATAGAAAGTACTACATCAACATCTTTATCAAGCCATCCATAACAGACTGGCTTACTGGCAGAAAGGTTGGCCCTTGTTAGGGACATTTCTCTTTTGGTGTGAGACCCCAGGTTTCACTCAATCTCCCTGACCCCTTACCAGGTACATAACACCACTGAAGCCTGACAACATTTGGCTCAATATCTTGAAAGTACCTGGTCAGACAAATTCCTTAACTATTCTGTGCTGTCAACGGAGAACATAGGCAACCTTGATGTGATCAGTGTATCTGTGCTCTGCCTAGATTCCCAGATTCTTGAGAAAAGTATAGGACAATATTAAGAGGCTGTTTGACCCCTCATGGATAGTCACTTATGCTATGATGGAAGAAATTGTCATACTAATAATTATTTTAAGTGTCTTGCACACCATATCTTGAGGAACTGTTCCATAAATAAGGTGAGCCATTAGGTACTGATGACTCTTGAAAATCCTGATTGTGCCTCCTCTAAGGAAGTGATCAAAACATGGATGGCAAAAATCGGTGAGACCACCATACATACTGTTCCTCATCTAATCTCACCCTTGTGTGCCATGCCTCCTGAATGATATCTCTTTGAAGGCTGGTAGTCAAGGATGGGTAAGATCCTGGAAGACATGACAAGCTAAGACAGACACAGTCCAGTATACTAGGAATCTTCTGAGGTGGGGTCAACCATATGGAGGCAATGGCTTCCTGGTTCCTACTAGGTTGTCAAAATCTAAAAACAAAAGGTTGGATATGTAGCAGGAACAGGAGTACTGCCCCTACATTGAGGTTTCACAGCTGAAAAAGCATCTCCTGCAGAAGGACCTAATTGAGGACTGCCTGAGAGACAAAGAATTGCTGGTGTGGACAATGCCAGCCACTCAGGAACTGCTTTTTAGAAGAGATGTTTTCTTGGGACCAATAGGGGTGGGTGAAGTGTATTAAAGGAGTTTGCAGCAGTGTTTAGAGGAGCTTGCTGCAGCACTTCTCACCAGCTCCTGGAGGCTGTGTCATTGATACCTCTGTGCCACCTCACCTCCAACCCCCATGGGCAGGTGGTGAGTAATCAAGGCACAGGCAACAAATGAGGTACCCAGATATCAATGGTTCTAACATGTAGTTTTCCAGGCCACAATGTTATTGTTTTAGAACTTCTTTAACAGACTTGAAAGACCAGATGGAAATTATCTTGATATTTCTTTCTGTTGGTAGAATAAAATATTCTGACAAAAATAATTTAAAGCAGAAAAGATTAATGTCAGCATAAAGTAAAAGGGCAGACGAGTCAACCCAGCAGGAACCTGAAGCAGCTAGTCACATCATATTCACAATCAAGTGAAAGAGAATTTTTGAAATAGGCCCAAACTAATAATAATAACAGGGCCCTGTGATTCCTTTTCCCTAACCTAAATAGTCAAAAGTGCCTGCCAGCAGGTTTGGGCCCAGTTAATTAGTTACAGAGGAGGTGGAGTTACAAGACAAAGAACTGTTAAAACATCCCAGAAACTGACTGGCCAAGGGAGGAACTACACCCTGCCCTCATGGTACAGCCTGCTGATGTTCAAAAAAGTAAAACAACCAATCTTGTGTGCACCCGCGAGAAAGTTCCCTTTTCCCCACCCCGCTCATATATAAACGCTAGACCCCTGAGTCGAGGGGTCATTCCCTCTATCCCCTACGTGAGATATGGAGATATGGACTGGGCCAGAGCTCTGATTAAACCGCCTCATGTGCTTGCATCAAGACAGTCTCTCGTTTGTTATTTGGGTGAGTGCTATCCTGAGACTCGAGTGGGGTCCCCTTCTGGGGAGTCCTAGACCTTTCACAAGTTGCAGAGAATGATAAATGTTTTTACTCAACTCAGGTTCTCCTTTTATAGTCGACGACTGCAGCCCAGGGAATGGTGTTGCCCATTTAAGGGTAAGTCTTTCCAATTTAATTAACTTAACCAACATAATTGTTCACAGGCAAAACAAGAGTCTAAATAATCCCTCAGATGTGCTTGAAGATTGTCTCCTAGGTGGCTCAGGATGCTGTCAAATTGACAGCCAAGATTAACCATCCTAGGTTTGACCAGGGAGACTCAAAGAGGAGGAAGACTGTAAGCAGCAGCTTCAGCTTTCAAATGCTGAACATTCTGCAGGCACTCCTCAAACTGCTTGTCACTTCTGAGTTAAAACGAATGCAGGAGGGAAGGGCTTGCAGCTATGAGCTTAAAGATGCAACAGTGGTGGGATGGCCAGAAGGCTAAATGGCAAGTCGATGACAATAAGAACGATTGATCAGATATTCCTTTCCATCCCTAAGCAGAGTGATAAATGAGTTTAGCTCAAAAGGCCAAGTTAGAGCCACTCAGAAAATAATTTACTTGCCTATGAAGTAAAAATAACAGTAATAACATTAACATGTTGATAAATATTTCTTGGTTGGTTGGACAGGTAAAGTCAAACCCAGATTTATATAGTTAAGTCTCATGACATTCTGAGTCCCATCATG
Organism: Rhabdomys pumilio; assembly: GCA_030674055.1. Taxonomy (NCBI): domain Eukaryota; kingdom Metazoa; phylum Chordata; class Mammalia; order Rodentia; family Muridae; genus Rhabdomys; species Rhabdomys pumilio. The sequence continues at coordinate 160,079,456 of JANHMN010000001.1, forward strand.
ACTGTAAATGTAATTTTCATGCCCACTTCATTTAAAGCCTCAATTCACCAAAACACCAGGGACCTTGTTCTTTCTCCTCTCAGGATGTTCACCTTAAACCTCCACTTGTGTCTTATGTTTTCCTATTAAATTTAAATCTCATATGTCCCTTCTCTGATCTCTGTTCTGTTCTTTCAAATGGGCTTTGGGGAACATGGCCAACACTGTAGGCTGCCTCATTCAAGGATCAAAGTGATATGACAATACTCCACTATCAGAGTAAACAGAAATTTACATCCCAAAGACTATTACATGTTGAATCAGGAATCAAAATGTGGCCTGGATTTTCCTCCTGAAGATGCTGTCACTCTGCCTCCTCTTGTGCCTTTGTCTGTGTGCAAGAACCTGTGTCCTAATATCTTCTAAGAAGGACAGCAGGCAGGGTGAGTGAAGGATCACTGTTACAGCCTCAGTTTAGTTTGGTTGTTGTCGTTGTTAGTTTTTCTTTCTGTCTCCTGTATAAGAAATAACTTGAAGCATATTCTAAATTCTTGAATATTAGATCATCAGCCTGGGAATTTGGGGGTAATAGACTTCAGTCTGTAATAGGCATCTAGGGATCTTAATGAATGTGTGGGCAAAATTATAGTGTATTCAAAAGTGTAGATGGAGCCATATGGGAGCCACTTGCAATATATTATTTTTAAAGCAGTATCTTGTTGTATAGCTCTGGGTGACCTGCTGCTTTTTATATAGCCCTGACTGACCTTAAACTCATAAAAATTTTCTCCCTTAGCCTCCGTAGTACTTAGATTGTAAATGTGTGCCATCTTACCAAGATTCCTACTACACAGCTCATTCAGGTTTCTTAGCTCAGATAGGAGGCAACATTCCCAGGGTAGCTGGGAAATAGAAATATCTGCTCCCCTGACGTTCTTATAGAAAACAGAACATAACTGTGTGGACCAGTTTCTTTATCACAGTCCTGTATTCAAAATGCCACATCTCCTTGTTGAAATAAAGCACAAGGGGGTCACATAGTTAGAATGCAGGAAATAGTGCATTGTTTCATTTATTTGTCTACTTTCCACCCTAGAATTCTTGGTGTTACCCTAGTCACTTACTCTATTCATTTTCTTTAAACTTAAAACACTTGTTGACTGTCTTTTTCATTAACTTTAATTAATTAATTACTTTATATTTAAAATTAATTACCTTATATTTTTATGAACTCACAGCCCCTATAGTTAACTGCAAAAGTTCAGGCATCTTAACACCCCAGCAGGAAGAAAGAGTACAGTGAACTTCCCATCTCTATCTTAGAAGCTATTGGTACTTGATAGCTAATATGGAAGAGAGAGTGAATTTTCTTCAGGAGTTTTGCTTCTGATAGGTAAAGTCTCCTCTGGTAAATTATTCCACACTGATCTCCTTTACTGTAGCACTAATTGGAAGAAGAAAAACAGCATACAAACAAACAAACAAACAAAAGAAAGTTGAAAGTGGAATGTGCTGGAAGGGAGTAAAGGGGAATTGAGATTGGGAATGGGCAGCACAGTTAGGATCAAAATACATGGTATATATCTATGAAATGTTAGGGAATGAATAAACTTGTATAATAATATTTACAAATAATCACTTGATAAGGCCTCCTCTAATTTAGGAAATAATATGTGCACAGACAGTGGAAGAAATGTCTTAAAGGGGGAAAAATAAATCAATCTGAAAGGACTTCATTATTCCTAGAAAGGAATAACAGGCTACTGTTTCCCTAGGACAATAACACACACATTTTGAAAGGCTAATCAAGAGCATGAATAGAAAAATTAAGAGACTGAATTAATTTATTGGAAACAGGAGGAGGCTTGCAATCAGTCATCAAGTTTGTTCTATTTGAATATGTTGAAATTGATTAAAATTTTAAAAACAAAATCACCTTAAGACTACCTTCTTCTTTAAAATTCAAACTAAATGAATAAATTAAGACTCTTAAAAAGAAAAGCCAATCTGACAACGATCACATGATGTGCACCACTTAAATCTGAATCAAGGTCACTTTTCATGGATGTGAATTCAGGAAGTCACATGATGTGAAAATCCAGTGGCCACAGTTTCCCTAATTTTTTTTTTTTTTTTTAACAAAGGATATGGGTAAGAGGAAAAGAGCAAGAAATGGCTTAATTTTTATTTACTGCTGAAAATATCCCTGATAGTGTCAAAAGAAGTGCCTTTTTATTGATGTTACAGGTAGCCTGCAGGAACTCCCACCAGAAAATCAATACTCTTGCAAAAGAGTTTCCAGAAGCTGGGAGACTTTCTTCTGTTATGCTAAATTACTTGCCCCAGAAAAACATACTACCCTCCCTAGGATAAAATCAACAAAGCAGACAATTCATAGTTTTGCAAACAAAATTCCCTCTAACCTTTAAATCTAACTAGTTTTACCATAAGATGAAACTTGAAAAGAGCTTCTTCTCCAACTTATTTCACTTGCTGACTCTACTTAGGTACAGGCTGTCAGGATCCTCTACACAGTGTCTCTGGAGCTAGTGCTCACTGACTGAAGTACATAATGTCTAAATGTAGGAGTATAGTTTTGATGAGTGAGATGTGGATGGTGACCAGGTCACTCTGAAGTTGGGATAGCAATGTGCTATAAAGGAGATGTAAACATTGTTGACATTTAAGAACCTCCAGTAGAAATTCTTCACAGTAGCAAATGCCCAAATTATTGTTTTTCTTCCTTGACACAACAACTACTACATATCTTAAAACACAAAGTTAATATTTCTGCTCCTTGCAATACTCTAGATTTCATCAAAGTCCTCTGTGCCCTTGGAACCCTGCTTTCAATAATAATTCCCATATTTACAAGGCGTGGTGTGGTAAGTAAACATAGAATTCTGATCTCACCTGCTATTAAAGATCTCGAAGTTTCCTTTCTAAACTTTCATTTAATAAAATTAATAGCAATGAATCTTCATGTGCTAAGAACAATCACCTAAGTTCTGATGTTGTTTTGCTTTGCTTTGTTTTGTTTTCAGGCAAGACTTTAGGTATAAAATGGGTGTCATCTGCATAGAACAGCATCCGGTTAAAGAGATGAATTTGAGTTGCTGATGAAACAGCCATTTGACCCTGAAGGAGAGGCAGATGTAACTCTGACCTAGATCACAAACTTGATCTTCCAATGCTTTTCATATATTAGACCATATTGGTATCAGGACATTCCAAAGAAAGCTCCGTTGATTGTCTTTGCTTTTCAGGTGTAGAAACTCAAGGTAGATTGAAGTCAAGAATACTTGCCTACATAGCAAGTAGGCCTGAGACTAAATAATCTTTGCCACCTTTTCATACTTCTGAGGTCTTTTCTAGCACTGACATGCTTTTATTTGCATGAAACTATTTTCTTAGAAAGTGCTTTTTGAAATTTTATTTTATTATCAGTATCTGTGACTAGATGCTTGAAACAGATTGTCTAATAGAAGAGAAAGAACACTGGGCCAGGAGCTAGGTGACTGTAGAAGACTTTCCAAGGCATGAATGTAGCTTACACATTTTTGGTGCTACACAAATCTTTGAATTCCCTTCCAGTTCTTCACTTGTGTAATTTTAATTCTGAGTTAACATATAACTTATATTTCTTACCTTTTAAGAAAGGATTAACTATGAGATTGTGAGAGCTAAAGTTATGTTTTAAGTTTTAATTACAGTGCCTACGAGATCCATAAAACAAAAATGTCTCTAATATGTAAGCCCACTTGCCCAAGGATAAAAACTTCCTGAACTATTGGAGACTACTGTTTATGTAAAATAACAAGCAACATGTTTTCACTTCCTTAAACAAGTTGGTTTGAACCCATCTCCATGGTATGTGCTTGACCACAAGTAGGTGGGAGGTACATAGGTCAGGATGTATGTGTGCCCCTGATTGAATGCAGATAGGAGGTATGGAAGCAGAAAATATGTCAGGATAGATTGGACCTGGTGGGAAATTTGTAGCCCTATGGCTTTGCCTTTATGTGCCTCTGTAAATCATGACTCATCATTTTCTGAGAGTCCAGAATGGACCTGACAGAGAGTCCATTATCCTGGCCAGTGTTTAAATAAAGTTTGCTTCAAATTTAGATGAAAATTGTGAAAGTGGTCTCAGTCTTACCCTTTCACCTCACAGTTCAAAGGTACAGTCCATCACAGTGAGGGATATAAAGCAGAAAGGGCTTGAGGTGTTGGAGAGATGGCTCAGTGCTTAAAAATCCTTATTGCTGTTGCAGAGGAACAGAGTTCAGTTCCCAGCAACCCATCCACTATGTGGTAATTGTTACAATCATTCTAGAATTCTATAAAGAGCAGTGTTTCAGTCATCTTTGTAGTGATGAACCAGTCTACCACTATCTTAGACTTCAAAGCCATTTTATAGCAATGACAAGCTAGGTTCATTCCTGTTTATGATTAAATATTCTTCAAGGATTGAATTATCTACAAATGGTTTTTGTACCACCTGTTCCAGGAAACAGAAATCAGGCCTTTGTTTCAAAAAAGTTGTTCATAGCAATTTCCTAACTCTACCTTTCTTTCAGAGTGTTGTTATGACTACCTATTGTTATAGCCACATTGTTATGGCTATCTTGCAGCTATGTTTTTGTCTTAGGAGATCACTATGATAACCTGTTATGCTCATATTCTACTCCCATAACACCATCTATTTTGCCCCACTAATCTTCCATTTCGAAACTCCCTACCCATGAGCTATAAAACCCTTGCGTTCTTCATATCCAATGCTGACCTCTCAAACTATCCTACTCCACCTTAGAGTGAGGCAGCCCATGTACACTACGCATATATATATATATATATATATATATATATATATATATTCTTTAATTAATTTAGCCATGATGCTTTGGGGTTAGTGGTCTTTCTCTTTCCATCTTTTGAATTAACGATAGCCCAGTGGTTGCATACTACATCAACATTAAATCTAATTTTTAACATAAATTCACTTCATAGCAACCACTATGTTACAGGCTCTTTACAAACAAATTAAAAAGTAGTACTATGATGAAAACAGCTAGCAGTTAAAAAAATCAGTTGGCTGCTGGAAGCATCTGTCTTAGTTACCAGCCCATCTGTGTGCACCTGTGTGTACAGGTACAGGCACCTTTATGAAAATCCACATACTCCTATCAGATACACTTACAGCCCTCCTTTCCAGACTCATGTTCAATCACACCAGTGCGCTCGTGTGTGTGTGTGTGTGTGTGTGTGTGTGTGTGTGTGTGTGTGTGTGACAAAGGAGTGTCATTCTGTGAGATAAATGAAAGAAAGATCCTCTCTGAAGTAGTCCTTGCCCCTAATGTTGTATCCACACTGTGTCAGAGAAAGAAGGAAGGTGCTACTCCATATTGGTGACCACATCACCCTCCTCTAGATTCCAGCTTTCCCCACAATTAACTATTCATTATCAAATAGAATATGAATGTGTTAACACTGTCATTACAGCCCATCAGAGGCAGCACTGTGCGTACACAAGGGCCACACATTAAATCTGTTACCATGGAGTGGAAAGTTGTTTAGAACACAACTAAGATTGTACCAGAAATACAGGAAGGAGAATTTTGGCTGAAGACAAATAGTCAGAGAACAGTGCCTGAAAGGACTGCATGTTAGTTCTTTCAACCTGGAGTTCAGGAAAGTTGGCTAACCTGGTGCTCACAGAAATCAAAGTAAATTGTTACAACTCCTGAGAAAGAACTCTCTTTCTGCCACATTCTAGGACCTTCTCCCATCTTCACCTTCCAAATCCTCTCCCAGAGGAGCTTTTCAGCTAGTAGAATTAGGGAAAGCCTCTTCCATTTTTCTTAGCAGTCTGCATTATGTTAATGAAGTGCCATTTTCTCCTAATATGCTGATGTTTAGTCCCCCTCTCTGCTGGGGTTTCAGCAGCACTGTGGCAGCCTACCCTGCTGCTAGACCTGTCTTTCCTTTACACAGCTGAGTGCCATTTTAGTATCAGGTAGCACTGAATAGCAAGCAAAGTGTTTCCAACCAGCCCACCCAGTTGTTCATTTGAATGCCTTTAACCTACTTGATTCTGTCATTTGGCTCAGTCTTGCTGAATCCTGAGTCATCCACCCCAGGAACAGAGGTGTATGCTATAGAATGTTAGTCAGTACCCTACAGAAACAACCAAGTTTCCAGAGTTCAAAGGGGAGAATTGGCCAAAGTCTCTAGTTGGTCAGTATTGTAAATGCACTCATCTCAAATGAACCACTGGAAAACAGGCTGCGTCTGTACATCTGGGCTGTGTGCCTGTGCACAAATGGTGTTTACAGTCTGAAGGACTGAATACTTCCCAAGGTTTAACCTGCAAATGGTGGGATGATATCATCTCCCTAGACAACCTATCCTTCCCCAGGGATGACAATAAGGCTGGAGCAGCACATTTACAGCTGGACTCTGCCCAAAAGACTGGGTGGCTTCCCAGCCTCCAATAATTAGGCATTTGATGTCTAAGATTAATCAGCAAAGTTAATGATGCAAAAAATTACATTTATAATCTAGTCTGAATACAGCTGTACTGCAAGCTAGGTTCTGAGTCCTATTAAACTAAGTGGAATTAATGGGCTGTCACCAGCAATCTTTAGATCTATCAGTTACTAATTAACATTCTTCTATAAAGAATAGTTGTGGTGAATAAAGAATAAAGTACACCATAGTAGTAGCCATGGTAAAGTTTACATTCCATTAAGGACAGACCACAGCAGTGGCTATGGTGCATGACAAGTAGCAAGAAACCTTTAACTGGCTGCATCATCATTTTAAAAGAATATCCTCCATGTGCATGTGCTTGTGCATTCGTGTGACTTTACGAGTGTGTCATTATTACTTAGACACAACTTCACATGATCACAGGCAAGAGAATTGTTGACTTCAGCTAATGATTTAAGGACAGAGGTGGGCCAGCTCTAAGACAGAAGGGTGAAATTAGCTACCCCAGAAACAAAACAGGCACTTAGAAGCTGCTTTTGCTAAAAAGCCTTGACACACCTCACTTGGGCCCACAAGGTAACTAAAGGCCAAATAAAAGCCTGGCATTTCTGCCTTCATTTGTATCTGTCTCCTCTAGATTTGCTAACTCCTGCTATAGGCATGCTAACCATTCAGGGAGTGTCTGACTAAAGCACCTCTTGGGACTCTAAACTGAATACAGGAGAGGTAAGTCATTCTCCTCAACTTGAAGTCACCTTGGATTTCTGGAACAGTAAAACCTTGGCTGACAGATTCGAGACTCTGTTGTTACTGCTTTTCAAAGGCCAGCAGGAATTCACATTTTGTTTACCTCCCCTTTCTCTTTGACTCAGAGAGTGATATTGATTTCCCACCAAAAGGATAAGATGCAGTTACTGTTAGTATTCTGTCTAAACTCCACCTCCACAGTTACCTGGCAACAGCCAGGTATGCTTCCCCCCCACAGTTACCTGGCAACAGCCAGGTAGGCCTGGTCCACTATAAAAGGGGCTGCTTGCCCCCTCTGCTCTCTCTTAATCTCTTACTCTCTTACTCTCTTACCCTCTTACCTCTCTGTCCCTTCTTCCCTTCTCTTCCTCTCTCTCAACTTGGTCATGGCCGGCCTCTACTTCTCTTCCTCTCTCTTCTTCTTCTTCCATCTTCTTCCCCCCACCTTTGCCCTATCTCCTGAATAAACCTCAGGAACCGTGTGGTCTGGAGTGGTCTGTTTGCTGCGTTTGGACGTCTGAGATAACAACTAACAGTTAGCACCTACATCAGGAAAAGAAAAAAAAATGATGCTGACCCTATTGTGTTACTAGCTGAATAAACTTGGTTAGCTGGGTTTGGACTCCAGCTTAACATTTGTACAAAAGAATCGTTTAGCTTAGTTTTGCTTTGTGTGTTCCTTTGTGTGCCACTAAGATTCATTGTTTCTAACATAAGGCACCCCTCCGCACACATCAGATGACAGCAACTATCTTTGAGGACAAGGCTGCATCCTAGAGTAGAAATGATCATCTAAGAACAGAATCAGTCCCTTCATGTGACGACAGGAAAAGGGCCTTTTTCAGAGCAGTGTGTAAAAACCAGAACTGAGATAGGAATGAAAAGAGAAATGTCTTGACCAAAGCTTTGTTCACTCTGTGTACTTCTTGCCTCCTGCCCCATTTATTCTTCTATTTAAACTTAAAATGCATGTTAGGATCACAGAACAGATTTGAGGTAACTGAATCCTGTATTAGTTCTTCTTTCCAGAATGACCATACTGAGTGTATCTCCTCTCCACTTTCTCTTTTTGTCTCTCTAACTGGGGAGCTTGATAGAGGCCAGTGGTCCAGACTCATTTTGTCACTAATGAAGGAAATGTGCCATCTTCTGAGATGTTCTAGCACACTGGCTGCTCTTATCACAAAAACTCCCAGTTTGATTGCTAATTCCATTTCTACTGTTCTCATGTTAATTTGAAGTTTCCCTTCTTGGTATTTTTATTGTGTGTGTGTGTGTGTGTGTGTGTGTGTGTGTGTGTGTACTATAGGAAATATTGTTTGTTTTTCTTCAGTTGCCCATGAAAGGGGTGATTTCATATGGGACAGTAAGCTTCTACTCATATCACATAAATTGATACTTGGAGATCATAAAGTCACCATAGGTCTTATCATAGACAAAGCCGTTGTGCTTGGGGAAGAACAAAAGTCCTGTAAAACATTTTACAATGACATAAAACCAAGGGGAACTGACTTTGATTTTGTAATTTCCCAATTTTTTTTCATGGCCCAAATGGTTAGTACAAAGAGTCCAAAGAGAGCATTTATTTACAAATCTTCCAGATGTGTAGATACCACGTTCTTAGAACTAGATACACATGGAAGCTTACACAGCAGAGGAAAGGCTGATAATGAGATGGGACCTGAAATATCCTGAAGAATGAAGGGTGACTGCAGGACTCACTAGAAAGAAATCCTGAGTGTTCTATTTCCATTCATCCAAAGCAGAGGATAGGACAGGACCTTTTTTTCTTTTTTTCTTAGAGAGATAATAAAATGATCAAGCCTTAACTTCAGATTATAGACATAGATTCCTTACAAAGCTAAATCGATTCTGTATGTAGAATTCAGCTCACCCACACCGCTTAAGGAGTCTTATTTTTAAATTTAATTAATTTTTAATACAAAATATATGATGTAGTTTGTTTAATCCTTATTTTGTTTGATCATGGCTTGAATACCTCTCTAGTTTGGCTCATTTTAACTGAGATTTATGTTGGCAAACCCACTCATTTGTTCTTTCAGAATGATATATGTGAATGTCCAAGCAAAATGCATAGGCAAAGGGGAAATCACAGTTTCAAAAACTTGTGATTAACCTGCTTTCCTCTGCTTGTCACTAAAAGTGATACGGAGATAATTGTGTCTCAAGGTATATAGTTAGTCTCTCATGTACTTCCGAGCAGGAACACTCCTGTTTGATGACAGAGGCTCAAGTTACTCAGTCTTTACAGCAGCCTCTTCCACTAGGAGCTTTGATGGTTTCTATTGTAGTTTTGGATCACTTTCCTCATCTACCTTTAAAGACAGCGGAGCACCTACCACAGATTCCAAAGGCAATGAAAGCTGAGCACTTATGTCATGTCTAGTTCTAGAACCTAAAATGTATTTACTTCAGTTCTTATTACTGTCAAGTATAAAATTCTAATTTATTTTACTAACATTAAAATTTTTGAAAAAAAATTATATGTAGTGTGTGTGTGTGTGTGTGTGAGAGAGAGAGAGAGAGAAAGAGAGAGAGAGAGAGTATATTGTCCCTTCATATGTGTCTACCTACCACATGTGTACCTATATCCCACAGAAGTCAGAGACAATTGTTCCATAACTTGGAAATGGAGTTATAGACAGTTGAGAGTCACAGTGGCAGTGTGGGTACAGCGAGTTGAACCTGGGTCCTCAGGAAGAACAGTCAGGGTTTTTCACTGGTGAGCCATCTCCAGCCCCTTAATAAAATTTCTATTGTACAGTATTGGCAGTAATCATTTTGAAAGAAAATCAGGCTTAAGCATTATGACTCTAGGGTGCACGTACAACAGCTGGTATCGAGCAGTTTTAATCCTTACTGGGGCACATTACCCAGCCATACTGCCTTGAAATCATATACCCAATGGTGTACTGACTAAGACTCTTAGCTGCAAATATAGACTAATAAATGTTTGACCTCAGAAGTATACATGTTAATGGGTTTAAAGGAAAAGGCAGAAACTGGTTAAATGTGTAGCCCAGTCAGGCCTTGAATTGATGGTTCTCCTCCCTCCATTTCCTTCAGCAAATCCCAGCAGGGAGTTCGAACACAACATCCAGAAACTGGTTAAAGCATCAGGATGCAGTGAGCACGGAAAGGAAAAGCTTCCAGATGACTTGCTGTGGTCTGCTTTTTCAGAGACATAGATGGATTGACACTCAATTACTAAAGAGACAGCTGAACATTGAAGGAAATGTTACAAACTCCTCAATTCAGCATATGCTTCCCACTTCACCTGAAACCAATCACCTGGCTTAATTTAAGGAATTAAAAGGATCTGTTTAAAGAATTGGGGACATCCGTAAGTGTGCTACGCGTTGCCATCACAGCATGACTTGGCTTTATGCACAAGTGACCTACACAACTAGCCCAATATAAAATACTAGCATTAAAAAAGGAAATTCTTATTTTCCCAAATTCAAAGAGCACTGCAGTAAAACTAACAATGTTATATCCAACCAGAAAGACACATAAAAACAATAAAAACTATATGTTACCTGAATTTAAAAAGATTAGGTTTCTTTTAAAGTAATTGAAATTTGGGAAATAATTATATCCTGTAACCTTAAAATGACTACAGGAAAGGACTGGATTGATAGCATCCAGGGAGCTGGAAATTTTCCTGTCTTAAAATTCAGACAGAAACCTTGAGTTACTCCCTCCCCTTGGAAAGGGGGCACTTTGTCCTCTGGGGGCAGAGGCACTTTGCAATGTAAATTTAATTCCACCAGGACAGGCTCACTGATGCCTATTCCAGCAAATCAGCTTAACCTGCAATGTTGTCTCCTCTTGCCAATTTCAAGTTTGTTAGAGACCAGAGGTAAAAAATGTCTGACACTTTAGAATGATCTGTGCCCACTTCACCCATCTCTCATAGTGAGTTTGAAAGGGAAAGGAAGGATTCCACAAGAGTCCTTTTTCATGCAGAGTATTTTTCACAATATGGTACATGAAAATAGCATATCTTCATTATGCTTCCTTATCATTCAAGTATTTTCTTAAACGCAATGTCTTATTTTGGCTTATATTGTGATTAAACACTTGGAGAGAAGAAGATTTATTTGGCTTATCACTTCCATGTCACAATCAATCATTAAGAAAAGTCAGGGAAGACTTGAAGGCAGGATGCTATGCTGCTTTACTGGCTTTCCCTCCATGACTTACTTTTTCATACAATCAAGGACCACCTGTCCCGGCATGGCATTACTCCCAGTGCACTGGGCCTTTCCATACCAATCATTAATCAAAAAACTTCCCAACAGCATTTACAAGCAAAATTGATGTCTAAATCCTTGTCTGAGTCCACTTCTATTAAGCAAGACATCCACCAATAACTTTCTATTCATTCTCAAGTAGCTATGGAAACACACACACACACACAGTCATTAGAAAACAAGAATGACTCAAGAAAACAATGGTATGCAGCAAAAGGAGAAATTGACTTAGGCTAAAATTTAGTCAGTGGAAAATATAGTTAGGCTTGCATTTTGCACATAGGCACGTAGATTTTACTCATGCATTGCCCAATGCCACAGACACTAATGTGTGGTCATTTAAAATTCAGATAACTTCACAATTCAACCCCATTGTCCCATGCTGCACAGAATCATTCAAGGAGGACCCATCACCTTAACAGACATAGAACACTACATTGTCACTGTAGCTGAGATGTATTGAGACAATCTGTCATCATCATTTCTGTTTTCTGTCCTTTCAGATTTTTTCAAGCTGCCATTTTACTTAAGTCTTATCACAGTCAGACCCTTTCACATTGTATTTGCGTGTAAGTTTCACAACTGTGCTATTGTGTCATTGTCAAGATTTAGAGTCCACAGAAGAGGAAGCAAAAGTTGAGGGAAGTAAAGCACATTGTCTTTAGAACTAAACAATTTTGCTGATCAAAATCCTGAGCTCTGGTGATTTTTATCATCTACACCAAGGCAATCCAAGGCCGTATTATACAGGTCGATTTCATTTAAATTCCTCCCAGGTCTTCTGACAAAATCCTAGATGTCCCTGTCATTCTTTGACTCCCATGTCTTATATATTTGACTGCTTGTTCCCTAGGGGTAATGTTGTTCTGATAAGTTATGGGACCTTTAGTAGATGGAAATTGCAAGAGGAAGAATGTCATTGGGGGCAGGATTTGAATGTTTAATTCAAACTAAACATTTGAATTAAATGTTAATTCAATTAACATTTCCTGTTAATTCTGTTTCTTGATTACTAGTCAACCCTGTAGACTGGCCACTGTATTTTTACTATCTGTTGCCATCTCTTTTCACCAGTATAAGCCATAAAAAACATTCTGTCCCTTAATTTTTCATGGTATTTTATCACAGTAACGGGAAAGAAAGTAACATAGTAAGAAGAAAAGCAACTAACTCAGAATGTGTTGTTATCATGCTTGGAATTTATGTCCCCTGTTTGGCCATAATATTTATAGATTTCTCACATTTGAAGGTGCCTTGGCAGTTAAGAGTACTTGTTTCTTGGATTCAGTTCTCAGCACCCATATCAGGTGCTGGACAACCATCTATAACTCCAGTTCTAGAGGAAATCCAGAGAACCTGATTTTCTCTGGCCTCTCATACACCTTGATGCATATGATACATGTAAACTCATACAAGCATACACACAAATAAAAAAATAATAATGTGGTAAAATAAAAATGTTTACCACCTCTGACAATGGTCTACATTTTGCAGTGACAAATATTCAGCCATAATTTTATAGTTTATGTGAAAATAAACAAGAACCTTTATCTTATGAGTATGCAAGTTTTTGTTTTCAAGAACAAATGGTAAAATTATAAGTGTAGAAAAGAATTGTTCTAAAGTAACTATTTTGCACAGGTAAGAGCAATGAGTAAGTACAGTGTCACCAAGGCTGATAACCAGAAAGCTAGATCCCAGGGATCCACACAGTCGAAGAAAAACATTGATATTTGCAAGTTGTCCTCCAACACATACACACACACACACACACACACACACACACACTGTGCCAACTCATCCAGGAATTTCTTTGATAGAATTATATCCTGACACCATCTCTGTGGCATCTTCTAAGTAACAGTGAGGAAACCCATTACAATTTTTGCTGCAAGGGTGTGATTAAATATTCATCACATGAACAGTATTTTTCTGTGGAAGCACCCATGGAAAAAAAGTGCCTCTCATTATCTTTCCTCACAGTGCCCTAATTACTTCATGAAGGGGGTTATATGAATACCATAGGCACTTGGCACAGGGGAAGGGAAGTTATAAATCATAAAACTTTTGTATAATTATCTATCTGGCCAGTGATGGGATCACTGTGTGTTTCCAAAAACGTAACTGCACTTTGGATAAACCCCCCATAGCTCAGTGACACTGACACACTTGTACAGGTAGCCGAGTCATTTCATTTTTAAGTCTCATATTGCTAATCTGTAAAATAGAGAAGTCAGCTAACGTCACTCAGTTGTCTTTGTTTATTTGGATGCGGCTGTTTGGACATTAGGATATATATCATTTGTGCTCATCAGAAATGTGTGACTTGAGCCAGACGGTGGTGGCGCACACCTTTAATCCCAGCACTTGGGAGACAGAGGCAGACAGACTTCTGAGTTCGAGGCCAGCCTGGTCTACAGAGTGAGTTCCAGGACAGCCAGGGCTATACAGAGAAACCCTGTCTCAAAAAACAAAAACAAAAAAACAAACAAACAACAAAAAAGAAATGTGTGACTCAGCTTACCCTCCTATTATTAACTAATCTACATAGTTAGTAGGTGACAAAGATGAGATGAAAGTAGAAATAGTCTGTCAAGTTTTTAAATGTAGGTCTTAGGCTTTGATTAAGAATGTTCTAAGTAGAGTTTATGCTACACTAGAACTTACTGTGCATGTACCTTTGGGGTGAGGGGTCAGTGCGTTTTATGACAACTTGCTTTTCCATGGTTCCAGCAGAAGGCTGGCCTGCAACGGCATTTGCCTTCTTACTTGCCTCCCTGAAAGCATAATCATACAGATGAAGATTTCTCTCCTAAAGTTTAGGCAGAAGCTAATGTAAAACCTACATAAGACAGAAGCCTAAAGTGTCCCACGAGATGTATTAACACAGCACATAAACTTCTTGCCATCCTTTTTTTTTTCTTTACTCTCATGACACTGTACATGACGATCTACTGAATTTGGAGGCAAGCAAACAAAGACTTTAGAGGAAATTTTAATTTGACAGTGATCAGCACAAAAGTGCTCACTTAGCCTTTTTTTTTTTTTTTTGTACTAATAAATCACCATCCCCATGCTTGCACAAAACATCGACAGTGACCTGGAAAACATAAAGCTATCTGAATATTAATTTCTCTTCTCTTTTAAAGCTGTATACCAGAAGGATTTTAGAGTTCTCCAAACCTTTGTGTTTACAGATATATTTTTAAAACACACACAAGATTTGATATCAAAAGGAAAGCTTAAAGCCAGAACTTGGGTTTAAAGCCAGAACTATATAATAATGCCACAGTGATTATAATATAGTTTAAGGAAAGGGAAATAAAAATGGAGATGCAGTTAGAGCTGCCTACCCTCAAATTGCTTATATATAGGAGTTGAGAGATGGATTATGGATTAATCACTCTTCTATTGCTGTGAAGAGACACCATGACAGAGGCAACTCTTACAAAAGAAAGCATTTAATTGGGGGCTTGCATTACAGATTCAGAGGTTTAGCATATTATCATATTGGGGAGCACAGTAGCATGCATGGTGCTGGAGCAGTAGCTGAGAACTGTAACTTGATCTCCAAGCTGAGAGCAGGGGAGGGCAGAATGGATGGAATGCAAGTGATGGGAGCAGCTTTTGACACCTCAATGTCCACACCAGGGACACCCTTCCTCCAACAAGGTCACACCTCATAATCCTTCTAATGCTTTTCATCCATTCAGAGTTCTACTCATGGGTGTGACTAAGTACTGTATACACGAGCATATGGGAACCACTCATTCGAACCATTACAGATGCCAAGCAAATAATTATGGGAAATAATACCAGGTTTTGGTAAGCAGCATATAGCAAACCATCACTAAAGAGATGAGGCACACTGGAGAAGTCACAGCAGTTGATAGGATCTAACTAAATGTGACCAGCCTCAGACTGGGATCCTCATTTATTCAGTCACCCAGCTTATACCATTAGTTTAAGCCTTTAGGGAGCATATTAACATTTTACTTACTACTCATGCTGACTTTTGTCGACTCAAAACAATTCTTCACGAAACACATTAAGTTAATTTGTGAAGGAACGAAGTTAAGGAGAAAAGGCGATATAATCGAATCTTTCTGAAGGAGACAGAATAACACACAATATTAATTGGACCCACAGAGTGTATTCTCTAATGAAAGAAAACAGAAGAGGAAGTCATAACAGATTCATATTCAGATTCACTGGACAAAGATTGCTGTGTATCCTCAATTTGTGGTGGACATATACATTTCTGTTGATTGGCTATGACAAATTAGGGTAAATAAAATGGAAAGCGTCTTCAGTTGTGAAAATTTGAATCAAGTTGTAGCATCATC
This sequence comes from Rhabdomys pumilio, assembly GCA_030674055.1. NCBI lineage: Eukaryota > Metazoa > Chordata > Mammalia > Rodentia > Muridae > Rhabdomys > Rhabdomys pumilio. Next base: position 160,095,297 of record JANHMN010000001.1, read on the forward strand.
AATCTGAAGCCCCAAGAAATTAATTATTATTATCTCTGCTATCAGTACAACATGACTAGACAAAGCATTTATGTTATGTCTATTTTACAAATTTATTTGAAGACTGTGTTTATAGACAAGTAGCTGTTACATAATCATCAACTTCACTCATGTTTAATAAACAATTAAAATGAAATTTTAAATGCATATTTGAAAAATCTAGAAAATCAGTAGTTTCAAAAAGTTAAAAATAAAATTATAAATATTTTTACCAATAATACCTTGATGAAGACAGAAAACAGGAATACAATTCCCTTAGCTCAGGCCCTTATAAGAAGTTAAATCATGAGAGGTAGAACAGTTATTTTACATTTTTATAACTTGATTATCTTGAATAACAGCTGGCTAAGGAATTTGATTATGCAAAGTCAAATTGGTGAACATGTCAGGATGATGGATATTTGAATTAGAATATGAATACAAATGTAGATTAAGAAAACAATAGAACATGATACAAATAGTGAAGAACCAGAATCAGAAAGAAAACATAGCGGTACAGTTTCTACTATGGCCACCTTAATCACAAACACATCCTCCTTATTACAAAGTTACAAAGCTGGCATGCTGGTACTCTAATCAGGAAATAAAGTGACTAAATAAATAAATGATTGAGGAAAAATTTAACATATTTTGGTATTTAATTTAAAAAGCACTTAGCAAGTGCAGTAATCCTAGCACTTGAGAAGTGAACACAGAAAGATTAAGTGTTCACAAGTAGTTTGAATAAATATCAAATTTATTGCTAGCCTGGACTACGTGAGATTATGCTTTAGAACAAACAAAAACACAGTTACAAAGACTTCCAATCAAGGAGTCTTACCAAAGTACTGTCAGATTAGTTCCAGCCTCTCCTGCATTTCAAGACAGCTTCAAGCAAAGTGTGAAATTTCAAGTTGCTAAGGTACTAATTATAATATATCCATCAGGATCATCCAGGCAGATGTTTTAGGATCATATTCTTGCAACGAGTATAGTAACCAGGAAGAAGTAATCAAGTCTAGAACTGTGTGCTTCTTCCAAGTCCCTTTCTACAAAGTGACTTTAGCACTATGCATGACTAGTACGTAAATTCAATGACCCTACGATCTTTACTTCAACATTGTCTGTGTTATTATCCCAAGCCAGTGGTAGTGGGCAAACTAAAGCAAAGAAAAAGAAAAGATAGATTTTATTTTTCATAATAAAAATAAACCATAAAATTTACCGGAAAAAAAATCCACAATGTTAAGGTTGTAAATTCCATTGTATGCCACTCATGTATGTTATTTCTTAAAAGTTTTAATATATTGAGGAAACTGCCAACCACTGACTGTTCCAGTCTGAGACTTATCCCATGTGAGAGAGCCGACTCCAGACACTATTAACAATGTTCTTCTATGTAGGCAAAAAGGAAGCTAGCATAACTGTCTCCTGAGAGGTTTCATCCAGCAACAAATGGAAACAGATAAAGAGACCTCCAGCCAAGCATCAGACAGAGCTCAGGGAATCTTGTGGTGGAGGAATAGAAGTGTGTGAGACTCCAGGGTGGGGAGATGTCAAAGATATGACAAGAAGACCTTCCAGTCAGTCAACATGGGGGCTCATAGAGACTGAACCACTAGCCATCAAAGAGCATGCAGGGACTGGACCTACATTTGTACCAAATGGACAGCTTGGTCTTCATGTGGGTTCCCTAGCAATTAGAAAGACGATTGTTGCCCGGCAGTGGTGGCACACACCTTAAATCCAGCACTTGGGAGGCAGAGGCAGGCCGATTTCTGAGTTCGAGGCCAGCCTGATCCACAGCGTGAGTTCCAGGACAGCCAGGACTACACAGAGAAACCCTATCTCGAAAAATCTTAAATAAATAAATAAATAAATAAATAAATAAATAAATAAATAAATAATAGACAGGGTTGTCTCTAACTCTGTTGCCTGTCATTGGATCCCCTTCCCTTAACTGGAATTGTTGGGCCTCAGTAGGAAAGGATCTACTTAGTCCTGCTAGGAGTATATGTTTCAAGGCAGGGTGATATCCAAGGAGGGGCTTCCTTTTCTCTGAGTAGGGAAGGAGGTAAGGGGGAAGGATTTGTAAGGGAGGGGCTGGGAGAAGAGTAGGGAGGGGGACTATAATCAGGAAATAAAGTAACTAAATAAATAAATTATTGAAGAAAAATTTAACATATTTTGGTATTTAATTTAAAAAGCACTTAGAAAAAATTTTATTCTCATGTCCCCGGAAGTTTAATAGTGAAAATATTATATACTTAATTTAGAAAGACATAAAGGCTAAAAAGTGTTCTTCTAATTTTTCCAGTTACATTAAACAAATTAATATAGGAGTTATATGGCATTCATGTTGTAATTTTGATATTTTCTTGGCATATAATTAATCAGTTAATCAAATTACATATAAATAAGGCAGTCTTCTTAAACATAATAACTTCCTTCAGTACATTCTGCAAATTAAGCTCACTGTTTAGGTCAATTTTCTAATTTTTTTAATCATGAAATTTTTCTTTTAGATTTTATCTCATGCAGAGACAAACACTGTCACTTAGGAGAGATGCAATTTAAACTGTTAGTCCATAAAATGATGCACACATAGCAGGATAACATTAAAATTATGATCTTAATGGGAGCAAATGACAGATTTTGCTGAAAATCCAACTGTGTAATCACAATGTTCTTTCCTTAAAGTCAAAGCTTATTTTCATGCAAATAGAAGAGTATGGCCACATATGCACAGGTAGAGACCAGTGTCACAGGAAAAGTCCCTTTATCCACTTGCTTAACAAAGATCTACCAAGTGTCTCTGATGTAGGAGATACAACTACTAAAGTGATGTTGAGCAAACCACATTTCCCTCCCGGCCTTGGAGGAAAAAAAATGATTTCAGAAATATCATTACTTCCCAAAACAAACTAATATCAAAAAACTTACAAACAATTAAAAGATGTCAATGAAAATATATAAATGCCAACATGCTCATTTGAGCCTCACATCTGTCCTAGCAATAGCTTTATTAACATACCATTTCTACAGTTCAAGAGGTGCAGCTCTACACTGCTACACAATCAGGACCCTCTTCCAGAGCCTCTGTGAGGTGTTGGGTACTAGCCCATATTTGCCAAATAAATTCCAAAGTCAATTTTAAATGTTTAAGAGGGTGTGAGGGAAGAGGTGGCTCAAGAGTTAACAGATCTTCCTGCTCTGTCATAAAGACTGGGGTTGTATTTCTATCAACCATGTTGGACTGCTTACAAAGCCTTGTACTTTCAGCTCCAAGGAGTCCAACATCCTCTTCTGGCCTCTACCAGCCCCCTCCTACATACATACACATGTGCATATACATACTTGCACAGATATGAATAACAAAGATAAAAAATAAAAAGAATGAATCATTAAAGAACACACAGTACTCAAATAACTCAGTAGTCTTCTTCTTTCTGCTTCCCTCCCCCCACCTACAAAGCCTAGATACTTCAACTGGTGATACTCATGTGTCATGGTAGTAAGTAACTACCTCCTTTTAAAGGAGGGAAAACAATTTAAAAAAACTTTTAATTATTTTCACAAATCTGATACTTTTAAGACTGACTAGATTTGAACTGAATTTAAAATTTAGTCTCAATATCTTGTCTTTTACTTTCTTTTCCAAGTCTTGTTACTGATTACATCTCCAAATATTGCAAACAGACAATGAAAAGAAATTAGGAAATAAAAATAAAACAACAGTGACTATTACATTGAACCCTGTACACAGTAATAGATAGAATTGAGTTAATATTTCTAAACAAAGGCTGGAATAAATAAAGTACACAAAACATCAGTTTCAGGTTTCAGTGTGCCACACTCAATTGGAAGGCAGTTCTAGGGTGCAAAGTCATGTATGTTGTAATGTCATTGGTCTCTGATACTGGTTCCCACTCTTAGTTCTGAAATCATGGTAGACTAACTTTACCTCACTAACTTGTAAATACCATGGCATCTGAAACATTGCTCGGCTTCTGGAATTTTCCAACAAGAGACATGTTAATTTTTTGAAGAAAAATATATTTTAGTTAAATCTTTATCTAGCTGTTATATTTCTCAGATTTCTTGAAGAAATCATAGTAAAATATAAATGTCCTTGAACTTAGCCAAAACTGACTAAAAGGTGGTATTTTAAACTTTGATTTTTAGAAATTTTCTTATTTACTGAAACATAAACTATTCATAAATAGGAAAGTAAGAGGGAATATCAATTCTGATATACAGACAGACAGACACACACACACACTCACACACACACTAGAGTGTGGAAAGGTAATTTCCAGAAACATCATCTATATTTTAACAGACTTAATTACCAATCTGTGACTTCTTTAACATTTCAGAACCTGGACAGTGATCAAGTATAAATTTTCAAAGTGTTCAAGAACAATTAGGACAGTAAGTACTGTCAGCTCTTTATATCTGATGATTCCACACTCATAGATTAAACCAACCTGTAGACAAAACAGTACTCAAGTAAACTGCTTCAGTAGAGTACACATAGGACCATTTCCTTTGGATGAGTCCCTAAACTCTTACATTGCACATACATTACATTAAGTATTGTAAGCAGTTTAGCATTGACTTAAAATACATTTATATATACATGTGCCTGGCTTATGTACAAATATCATGGCATTTTGTATAAGGGACTTCAATATGTAAAGATCTGGCTTACTTCGAGGATCAGGGACACCCAGGAAGAATCTCCAAGGCTATAGGACCACAAACATAAGAATGTATATACTACACATGACTCTGCTGCATTTCTTCCAGGACCTTCATTTAATTTATTTTTCTAAAACATGTACTACCTTCTGCTATACTTGAAATATAGCCTATGTATTTACATATTTTATGTCTTCTGCTAAAGTTCAAGTATCAGGGAGACAGAAATGTGTGTTCTCTAGATCCTCCAGAGCAATAGCAGCGTGTGACTCATAACCAGCACTTGATAGTCAACAAATTAACTAATAAATATGATAAATAAATGGATATGCTAATTGAATTTTACAAAATTAAGAGACTACTAAAGCACTGTATGATAGATAGTTTATAAATTCAAGTATCATGAGACTTTCAAATCTTGATATCACTAATTATTCTTCTAAATTATTTTTTATGACAGTTCAAAATTCCATTTTTATCAATCCAGCATTATAGAAGGATTCCTTCATGGGTAGACAGTTGGCCATTGCTCAGAGTTTTGGTATAAATGATGCACACAGACGCTTTGGCAATCTCAATAGCACCAACATAGCATTTTTATTTTAACAAAGTACATTACCTAAACTTTATGCACAAAAAGCAATTGAGTCACAAACATGGTATGCTTTAAAGGAATTTTGAGTTAAATATAACTATTTACATTATAATAATTTTAGATTGTTATTTTAAAAATGTCCATTGCCCTATTTCTTTAGCAATGGTAGAGAAAAGGAAAAAAAAAGAGCAGTCATCAGAGACACTGCTTTATTCTGACACCTGGTGCAGAGCCAAGTGAGGGATTTTAATTTCTTATTCTTTCTCCCAGCAGTTAGGTAGATTAAAACTCAAATTGTGAGTTTGAAATGGTCTTGGAATTTAAACTAGAGTGTTGTTTTTCTTTATTGAAAGTTTTACTTTTTAGTCTTTGGAAATTGAACTTGAAATATACTGTGTAGTGAGACAGTTGTAACATTGTACCTACGTCCTCCTAGGTTTTATGTTCAGCTAGGAGATGGGAAGTACTATTTTACTTGAAATTTTAACATGACTCAAACACACAGCCACACATAGCCATACTCAGACATAGACACACAGACACACACACACACAGACACACACACACACACACACACAGAGATCTTCACAGTAGTCTATGTCATGGCTTTGCCTCCATTACTGAGCTATGACACCAGCTAAGACAAAATAAAGAGCCATTCCCTTCATATGTGCTTCCTGGTCAGGGAATGTGGCAGGTCCCACAATATCTCCTACTGGGAAAAACATCTTGAAATAGATGTTTGTTGTCAGTGAACACTTGATCCCAAATTCTATGCTGCCTTAATGCCCAAATTCAGTGATATTGGTGTTCTCTAGGAACAGGACTTCTATCTCCCTATCCTCAGTGGACAAGCCCCCTGCCAGCACCTCAGTATTGGGTTTCCCCAAATTCCAGAACTATCAGAACTAAATGCCTATTCTTTAATTGCCACAAGAGAAGACCAAAATTCTTACTACTTCCCTAATATTTACTTATTAACATTTAATGTGGCCTGTGTGGTGTGTGTATGTGTGTGTGTGTGTGTGTGTGTGTGTGTGTGTGTGTGTGTTATGCATGGAGTTGTTGGTGAAGAAAATGAGCTGGGACAGTGAATTCATGACACTGGTTCTGGACCCTGAATTCAGGTCTTCTGAAGGAACTGCAAACCTTCTTAACTGCTGAGCCATCTCTCCAGCCCTTTTTCTAAGATTGTTGTTTTACTAATGTTTTCTACATGATAAGCAGTATTGCATTTTTCTGAGGTGAAACTGTCTCCTATGATTGAGAACTACCAACTAAGTTACTGCAGCAATGTTGACTTTTTTGCCTTATGGCTGTGAGTTGGGACCCCATAATGTCACCTTCTAGGAAGCATATCTGAATGAGTGGAATGGTGTGATAACTCTCCCAAGAAAACCTACCCTATGAAGATAAATCTTTCCTGAAAGATGAAATTTCTTTATGATGTTGGCTCTTCCTGATGTCTGAATGAGAGTGAGGGTCAGGGCTTCATGTGAACAAATACCCATGTGGGAAGCTCAGGATACACACAGAAATGCATTCTGTATACTGTTATTATACCAAGCAATGAGAAGGAGCTTATAGTGTAGATCCAGAAGTGACAGAACTTCTCTGTAAGGATCAAGCAGTAAAAATGATAGACTAGGGAAGGGAAAGAAGAAATTGGTAAGGAACAAGAGAGAAAAAAGGGAGCCAGAAGGAAGACAGAAAGAAAGGAGTAAGGAAAAGAAAAACATAACTACTACTTTTGTCTCTTACTGGGAGCTTTGTGGTCATGTTTGCCTCTGTATAGTTCCCCTGCACTGTCGATCAAATGGTTCTTTTTTGTGGGGTGGCCTGATGCTGTTTGTATTCTTATCTTGATTCTGCTCCCACCGGGAGCAGTCCATCACGTACTCAAGTGATCCTTCATATTAACCTTCTTCCTATTTTAGCTAATTAATAAACGGTAGAGTCTGTGATTGGGCAGTGGAGAGAAAAGGTGAGACTGGAGGTTTGAGAGTGGAAGCAGGTAGAGAGTCAGAAGGGGATGAGAGGGGAAGGAGCAGACAAAGGAAGAGGAGGAGGATGCAAAGGACCAGAATCACATGGCCAGGAGAAACCTCAAGAAGCAAGAGGGATTATAGCTGCAGAATAAATTAGTATAGTGTTAGATCTGTCCAATCTAGGCATACAGCTTATAATTATAACTGGATTGTTTGTCTTTTATATGGGTTAATTGTGGTTAGAAATTCCAGCAACAGTTTTTCCTTGATTACCATTATTTATCTCTCCATTCTCTCCATGAGTGTCACTAGTTCTCCAACTGTACACAGTGTAAAGTGCTCATCATCTTAGGACCAAGAGAAGATTAGCTCTCTTTTTCATACATTCCATGCTATGCTGGTACACGACATCTTTTGCAAGTCAATAACCTCAAGGTATTTTTATGGACCCTATTTGTTCAGAAGCAGTCATTGTGGATAGGTAAATGTGGCACTTACAAGAGGTATTATTCACCCGTGTTGACATGTGCTATGTGTAATCCTAGGGATATTAGGTAAAGTGAACTAGGCCAATCATAACGAGTTTGAGAGAAATCTTGTATGCCGTAGGAATTACTTAGAATGATCAAGTTTGAGGAGATAGAACGTTGCTTAGTGGTTGCCATAGCTGAAAATGGGCAGGTTGATTCACAAGCACAGAGTGTGAGTCTGGGAAGACTGTAATACTAGCCAGATGGTGGTAATGAACAAACAACAGAGTAAATACAGTCATTGCCACTGAGCTTCACATTGCCAAAGCTTAAATTTTATATTTTGAATATTTTACCATAATTTAAAAAGTGAAGAGTCATAGAAAATGCACTTCATTTTCAAAACATAGTGTTTTGAATGCTTTTCACCCACAGTGCATAAGTCAACATGAAAAGGTGTAGGGACGAGAAGGTAAGTATGCTGAGGCAAGAGTTATTTCTATTTCAGATAATAACACTAGTGTTTATAGTGGATCACAGTGCAAAGTTCTTGGATGGTTGGTCAAATTATACCACTTCCAAAACTTAAAATAAAGAAAGTTCTATCTTGCCTCAGTGTTGGGTGTTTGGCCTATGGTGTTTCAGGTGACCTGCTTCTAGGCTTATGTCTACTGAGACACAGCATCACGGCATTTAGCATGTGGTAGAACACATGCTAGCATTTGACAACTAGCTTGAGTTGAAGCTGACTTGATTTATATTAAATTAAATTTTGAATTAAAAAACCATATAATTAAATTATTGGCTTACCTGTCAGGGAAGGTCAGTTTTCCATGAAGCCTTATAGACTAAGATTTACCCCACATCTCACATAAAATGCATATTCTGACATAAGTCACTCACACTACTGTGAATACCAGTTTCAGAGCAGTTTGATCAGTAACTATGTTAAAACCAGCACAATGCCTGCCTTACAGTCCTACCTGATAAATGGCATTCACACCTATTGGCTTTTTATTATTATTATTATGACTCCATGTATATGCTTATAAACGTGGAAAATAAAAGATCATTCGAGAAGAAACAAAACTTCTGTATTTAAAATATGACTAAGAAAATAAAACATGACACAGAAAATAAACAGAAGCCTGGGGCACATGTACAGATGAATAGATAAAGAAAATGTGTCTTCCATGACTATAGTATACAAACATAAAGATTTAAAATTTGTCATTTGTAAGAAAGTAGAGGGAAGAAGAGATCATCATATTATACAAAATAAATCAGATTTAGAAATTCAGAAGGACAAATACATTTTCCCTAAATTGTAGGGTCTGAATTAAAAAAAAAAGAACTCAAAGTAAAAGGAGCACTCTAGCATAGGAGTTGACCTGGATGAAAGCGGAAAAGAAGGAGAGGAGTAAACAAGAACAACAGTGCATGGAAAGCAATGTACGAAAGGGTTTTAACCACTTGTACAGGAATCCCATGATTGTACAGTACATGTTAATCAGAATAGAGAAAACTAGATGACTTTGATATCTGAAGTCAGAAGACTCATGCATGTTTAGTCCAATGGCCTTTGAAAATTTTGTCCCCAGCGGAGGCGTATACTGGTGGAGGTGAGGAGTATCAGCCGAGGTGTGCCTAGATGAGAACAGGCATGGAGGCACGTACCTCATTTGCTCCTTGCCCACCAGTCTCAGAAGTGGCAACAGCTGTAGTGTCAAATTCACACCCATCTGTTAGCAGTTGTCCAAATCAAATTGCAGCCAAAGTTGTTGGAGTTAGTGGTAAAATAAGCAGCTGTGGAGGGGGAGGTGGTGCTGATTATAGAGCAACCTAGGCAGCAGGGCACAGTGCGGTAAGATGCCCAGGAATGGCTGGTTTGGGGGACTTCTGCTGCCCCTATACTTGTAGCCTCACCTCTACCTCAGTCTCCTATTTAATCTTGAGCTCTCCTGACTATGGGAATCTTAACTGCATTGGAATCAATGGAAAAGGAAGACAGACAGGTTTTACTGTTGAATTACTACTCCATTTTTCAGGATGATAATGAAGCTGAGGAACAAAATTGTACAATTCTGAAAGTTACCTGCTGGCCAAATTGGGAGATGGAAACCAGGAGCCCTTGTGTGAGGGAGGCAGGACTATTGAATTATCTGGTTGATCCTTACACAATTTTTAATAGCTGAATTCTGGAGTAGCTGGAGTTCTGTAAACCCAGGAACCTCAGAGCAGTCACACAGCTTAACTGTCACTCAGGTCACATGCCACTAGATCCTGAGCAGAGATGGGACTATACAAGTGAAAGCATCAGGACAGAGGTGCAATGCATCGCCTCAAGATTTTTTTTTCCATCTTTTAGTTGCAGTCTTGTGTCAAGGTCACAATCACTGAGATCTGCTCTTGTTTAGCTTTTCCAGCCTCATCCTTGTTCAACACTGTACAGAGAGGCAAACTGTGTATCACTAATAGTAAAAAGTGCTGGCACAGGCCTAAGTTTAAAACAAAATAAAATAACAAAATAATAAAGAGTTCTTAAATTCTAGCTCAGTGGTATGGTGGTACATATCATGTGTAAAGAACTGGTTTCAATGCTCGGCCATATCTTCCTTAGGAAAATCAAGTCAAGGATTTAGTTATCTTAGTTAATGTACATGTTTTCTTTCGAGCTCAATCTGGATAAAAATTCAAGCTTCTCTTCTACCTCCAATGAGTGTCCACTCAAAGATGAGAGCTTAAACCAGCTTCCAAAAGATCTTTCTGGCAGCAGAGATGGATCACCAATTAAACTGCTTGCTCCCCAATCAAGAAGACCTAAGGTCAGATCTCTAGAACACACATAAATATTGGGTGGACATTGCTATCATCCTATAATTCCAGTCTTGGAAGATGCTGACTGAATACTGAAGCAAGTAGGCTACTGAGACTTGCCATATTGACAATATTTGGGTTTGATTGAGAGACTTCACCTAAGTGAATGAAGTGGAAAATAACTGAAGTTTCTAGATATCAAGCTTGGGCATCTACATGCCAGAGCACATATACAAGCATTTAGTCACACAAAGCTACACCACACCACATACACATACATTACCCACACATACCATGCAACACACTTAAAGAAAAAGGGGGCTCTCTTAGGGGGTGTTCTGAACTCATTTAGATAAACCAAGAAGAAAGGATAGCAGCCAAGACCATCATAGTGAGTATTTTTATTGATTTTTTTTTAACTTTTAGAGACAGCAGATTACTATGTAGTCCATTGTGATTTTAAATTAACAATCCTTCTGAATTGGTTTTCCAAATATTAAGATAAGTGGCATGTCCTACCATGCTTGGTTTCAAATAATTTATATAAAGATTGTGGAAGGGCACATAAGTTTCAGGTTATAATAACAGGCCACATAAGCCAGTACAGTCTTGAGTATGGGTATATTCAGAAAACAAAAGAAAGAGGATAATGCTTCCTGCTCTTACCTATCAGTCATTGTGCTTGCTGCTTGTCATGGTTGAATATGCACATCCCTCTCAGGACTGTGTGTTGAATAGCTTCCCCAGTTGGTGACACTATTTGGGGAAGGGAGGGGGTGGAACTGTTAGACAGAGGGCTTGCTACTGTGCTCTGTGCTTTTATCATCACTCTATAGATGAATAATCTGATGCTAATGATTGCAAAGAAGCTATATTTACATCTGATCCAAAGTCTTCATGTCCAAAGGTAAGATACAAATTTAAAAGGGCAATCATAAGTCACAGGTGACTTTTAGTAACCTCCACTAATGAGTTCAATAAAGATTGAGTGCTAAAGTATCAACCCGCTCTGTGAGCAAACAGCTCATTTAGAAAATATGTTAAGCCTAGAGAAAATAAAGTGTAAGGGTTGGCTATAATTATCAACTTGACAAGACCTAGAATCACCTGAGAAGAGAGTCTCAAGGAGAGATTATCCAGATCAAGTCCTATGGATATGTCAATGGAAAATGGTCTTAATTATATTCATTGATGTGAGAAGACTGAGTCTGTTGTGGGTGGCATTATTATCTAAGTATGGAATCCTCTACTGTATAAATGGAGAAATTGAGCAGGTAAGTGAACAAACTGTGGATATGATTTGGCCATCCATATCAACTTACTTCCACTGTGACTTTGGCAAATAATGGACTGAAACCTAAACTGTATTTTGTTTAGGTTATTTTATCACAACAACAGAAATGAAAGTAGAATATACATTAGCTTTAACAATTTTTGGTTTCTACTTAGCTCAGAGAGAACTAATAATAAGACAAGTTTTCTCCTCTTCTGCCTAAACAGGCCTCTACAATCTCTTCTACTTCTTTCCTTACCCCACTTGAAAAATGGATTATTAAAGATGATTTCAAAGCAAACATCTTCAGAATAATGGATCTCTCAAAAAGCAATGAAAAGCACTGCTTTACTCAAAGACTCACTGGAGTCAATTGAGAGCCAGACCAAAGTACTTCTGTATCTTGCCACTTGTAATATGCTACTAGTGACTTTCTTAATTAGTATCAATTGTATAATGAAATATATATGTTTCTTGGTTCTTGCCAGGGAAGCAGCAGACATGGAAATCTGTAATATTTTCAACATTATATTTAAAGATAATACAAATATTTATAATAATTTATAGTATTCAAATTTGAGTATATTTAATGAATTGTACTTGCTTTCTAAGTACCATTATATTATATATTTGTATACTTTTTACATTTATTTCATTTATATTTTTGTTTATTTATTTTGTGTGTGTGTGTGTGTGTGTGTGTGTGTGTGTGTGTCTGTGTGTTGGTAAGCATTCAATGGCATATGTGTAGAGGTCAAAGGACATCTTGATGGAGTGAGTTCTCTTCTTTCATCATGGGGGCTCATGTGATCAAACTCAAGTCTTCACTCTTGATAACAACTTCACTTAACCACTGACACACCCTGGCAGTTAAAGACCAGTATTTTAAAGGAATATCCTAAAAAGAATGCATTGAAGTAACACAAAACTTCAACAATATATTTTCTCTTTTGTATCATTTATCATATTTACCAGTATTTAATATTTCTGAAATTATTAAATTAGATGGCATTTGATCAGTATTTGTGAATATTTACTTAAAATAGACTGTTCAACTTTTTGAGATTATAATATAAATTACATCATTTCTCCTTTCCCTTTCCACCATCTGAATTTTCCCATATACCAATTTGCTCTCTCTCTTTTTTTAACCTAGTTTCAATATGATGCATTTATTATCACTTTAAAGCAATACATTTATTCAGGATATTCTATAATAGCAGTGCACAGTCTTCCTCCCATAACCCCATCCTTCTCTCACCTTCCTTCTCTTTTTTCCCTCTCTTCTGCCTTCCTTCTTTTCCTTCCTCCCCTCCCTATTTTCTTCTCTTCCTTCCCCTTCTCCCTCTATTTTTGTGTTCCTTCCCTCTCTCCTTCTTTCTCTTCCCTCTTCCCTCCCTTTCTCCATCTTGCCCTTCCTTCTTTCTCATTTCCTTCCTTCTTTTCTTCTTCTTGTCTTTCTTTTTTATCCTTAGATCTTCTTTCCTTCATTTTCTTCTTCCCTTCCCTCCCTTGTCCTACTCTTCCTTCCTTCCTTCCTTCCTTAATTCCTTCCTTTCTGCTGTCACTACTCTTTTCTTCCTTCATCTGTTTTCTACCATGGTTATAAGCCTGTGGTTATTTTTGAAGAGAAGTTTAAGTCTGATTTATGTCAGAACTCACAGATACTTACACATTATCTATTCATGCTTATAAATTTCTAAAATAATGGTTTTGCTTTTCCTCTATTATTTGTAAGTTTGTTTCTTTTACACATGGAATTAATTGTGAGGATAAGAATGTTTCAAGGCCTGAACATAAAAATGGACAACTCACAGAGTTATTGAATTAACAGCTGGCAAGCCAAGGATGGGTAAGATTCTGCACAGAGACTTACCAACCTAAGACAGACTTCTGATTGATCTTGATAATGCATATTCTATGATGGGTAAGGAAGGCATTCCTGTCAGAATGATCAAAGATAGGCTCAGTCTTATTAATGAAATAAAAAAGGAAGAAGAGGCAGAGAGCCCTTGGGGCTGCTTGGCAAGAATAAGACATGGGCCAAGGACAAGGACTTGGGCTGCTTGGTAGGAATCTGACATTAGCCAAGGACAAGGAAATGGGCTTCAGGCAGGCATCTGACATTAGGCTAGAACAAAGAAGTAATTTCAGGCAGGAATCTAAATTTTAGGCTAGAAAAATGAAGTAGGCTTCAGACATGAAAATGACTTTTGGCTAGGACAGGGAAGTTGGCTTGGATATTTTGGTCATCCTGATAAACCCTTAGAAACAGCGATCACAGGAGTGTTCATGAAATTTTGTTTATTGCCTTGCTTGTTCTTTGACTATTTGCATCTCTTGTATTGCTAGTCCCTCAACCTAAAACTGACCTTAATACTTGCACTTAATTAAAATGGTATAAAAGCAAAAAGGAGGAGGAGGGATGGGATAGAGGAGTTCTAGGGAGGGGAAATGGGGAAAGGGGATGACATCTGAAATGTATATAAATAAAATATCCAATAAAAAAGAATGTTTCTCTTTTCTTGCATTTTATACTTTAAATAATTTTTTAGTTATTTAATAAAATGAAAAGCACCACTTTTCATTTTAAATGTAGCTTTAGAACAGAAACTATTAACTTCCTACGTTTAATTATAGATTTTATGTTCTGTTTCTGTCATCTGTTTCTGATTTTGTAGACCTAATAAAATAAAATTAGAATTGATCCTTTCTCACATAAGTGCCACTAAGAAAACAAAGTAAACTTATACTGATTAAAATATGACTTAAGGTTTTCATTAGTAAAATCTGTGTTAAAGCAGATTTACTCATTAAGATTTGACAAGTTGAGAGAGTGGTTCATTTAATATACTTAGGAATAAGTTATGTAGACAGAAAGGAACATGGTGACTGAGAGATTCCAGAAAGGCTTCAGCCTGGATGGGCTCCACTGCTAGAACATTCTTACTGAAGCTTCACTGTGCAAATTATCCTTTTCACAGATCAAGAGAGGAAAGAAAGAGAAAGAGCAAGCATAGTTACAATTTCCAACTCCTTTAAACCCTAATAACCATTGGAGAGAGAAACAATTGCCAATTAAAATCTGTATTATTCTATAATAATTTTTTATGATTACTTTATGAAAATATCTCCTAACAAGAATTCAGCATATCTGATGGGTATTAGACAGTGACAAAAGAATTGGAAAGAAGCTACCAAGAAACAACAATGAAGAATTCATCACTGTTGCCTGCACGACCACCTAGGCAATGGAGGCTTCAATAAGGTAAGCTTGAAGTGCTCTAAGGATGAGATAAAAACATGGTATGTCACCTAACACATAATGATCCAGGAGATGTGGCAGCATGATATTCAATTTATAGACAAGGATACTGAAGCATAATGACAAAGGACCTTTCTGAAAATTGTGTATCTTGTAAATGGTTAAATCTAGACTATGGATAAAAGACTGGTTCCCAGTGCTTCTGGTTTTTAGTCTTATGAAGGAATATGCAGTTTTTCAGACACACATCAGCTTCCCATGCATCTTAGCAGTACAGAATCTGAACTTAGAGCATATTGGCCTTTGGAAGCACTTTCTACAGGAAATGGGAATATAAATAGAAACAGCATATGTGGCAGTGCATATTTATAACCTAAAAGCATGAGGACATTCCATAAAAGTGGTACACTTTACAAAATTATTTAAACCACAGAAATAGAAACATTCTTATCTACACAATTAATTCCATGGGTGAAAGAAATAGACTTACAGAGAATAGGAAGAAAGCAAAACCATTATTTTAAATTTATAAGTATGGATAGTTAATATGTAACTATTTATTGGTAAGACAATGCAGCTGGTAAAAAGAGTCCACTAGGATATCAGCAGAATGTGATTTGCATTGATCTTTATGAGACAACACAAGCCTACTGGCCAATGACGCATTGCAATGAACATTGGCAAGTAAAGCAGTTTATGCAAACTGATTTATATACTGTGTGGGACACGGTGACACTCCACAGCTTCCAAAATGAGATTGTTTTTCTTTTAGGAGTGCAGGTTGCAAGGATAGAGGATGGGTACAAATGGATAGGAAGATATGTAGGATTGGAGTGCATGATGTGAAATTCACAAAGAATCAATAGAAAGTTAAAAGGGTGAGGACTGCTTAGTAGATGACATCACGGAAATGTTCTGATCTACTCAATGATGGTTGTCCAAATATTCCTTATCATAAGTGACATCAACTGTCATTTTAGGAACAGAAAGAAAAATCAAGCTACTCCAGAAAAATTCTATTAACTGTAAGATATTTAGAGTTCTGACCTCTTTCATTCAAATTTGAATGCAATACTGGATTGAGTCATTTTGTATTATATAAAAGTCAGCCTGTATTCCTTCAATTACATTGAATTTGGTGGAAAAATTAAACAATATAAGGCAGTTATTTGGGCTGGAAAGATGGCTCAAAGGTTAAGAGTACTGACTGCTCTTTCAGGGGTCCTGAGCTCAATTCCCAGCAACCACATGGTAGCTCACAACCATCTGTAATGGAATCTGATGCCCACTTCTGGTGTGTCTGTTGACAGCTAAAGTGTACTCAAATAAATAAATAAACCTTAAAAAAATGATGCAGGTATCTAGGAAACATAGAGTTTCAAGACTAAAGCCAAGGAAAAGGTATAAATTTATTCAGCATATGTGTATGTGTATATGTATGTACAGTATTTAAATAAAGTTTATTTATTTTTTTAATTTTAAAATCTAGAATGGTTTCAGGAGCTGAAGTTGTTTGAAGTATTCTCTTTGCACCTGTGATAAATGTATTTTCAAGATCTGTTATCCTTTTCTAGTCACATTTACTATAATTGACTTCTGAACCAGTGTAATAAAGACCACATGCTATAGACACGAATGAAACAGCCCCATCCACCTGTTTTTATAATTATTCCACAAGAATAGTTTTAAAACATGAACTTTAACTGAAAAAAAAAAATCTCCCCAAAGCTCCTAAGTATCAGAAGAGGATATGTAAATTAGGATGAGTTACATAAGTGCCTCAGGATTTCAAATAACTCTACATGTAGCATGGACACTCTCATTCTACATACCTAGCTATAAGATGCCCACCATTTTCCAATGCAGTTAGAAATAGACTTAGAAATTCAAGAGCAGATACAACACAAGGTATTGGGACTTTCCTTCTCATTTTAGAAATTCTGTGTCTGAGATCTGTGTCTATGACAGTTATACCTGTTACACCATGTAACAGGTATGTAACACGTATGTAACAGGTTTGTAACAGCATGTAATGGCATCAAAGAATATAAGGCTCATGAGACAGGTTTGATTTTTCCCTGGGGCATTTCAACTTTTCAGCTTTTATTTTTTTCCAGACCAATGTTTTCAGGCTCTTAAAAATTATCCTAGCAATTTAAAGTCTTTGAAAAAAAGTGATTGAAAACTACAGATACCAAAATATCTCATTTATACTGTTACTAAGATCATTAGCATTCAGCTAAAATTGAATATATCGTTCAGATTCTATGCAACATACTGGCGATCACTGAACGTACTACTCTGTTTGACCAGTGTGCAGAGCATGCTGGGATTTTCACCTGAGGTGAGGTTAGTGGTATAGCCAATTCCTGAAACTCACTGCTAAACTACTTACAACAGTGATATTTATATAGGAGGTTACATACAGACCGATCTAGGCAACTAGGTTTGAGTCAGACTTGAACTTTTTAACCTCAATCAATTTTAGGATAGATATATGATAAGCTTGATGACCCTTGCTTCTAAAATTAAAATTTTCCTGTGTATTCGAGTTATCTAAAACTACAACAGTTCATTGAAACACACATACATTCCATAGAAAATTAAATATCAACTTGACATTTTAAATTTTCTGCCTGAATCAACTTCATTTAAGGATGTATAAATAAAGTTGACCATTTCTGAGGAGTAACAAAAGGGAAGATTTTGAGTGATGATAATAAATTGTGAAATTTCTAAAATATCATGGCTACCACAAGAAGAAATAGGGCTAGCTGGATGGTCAGTCAGGCTCCACAGAACCAGAAGTCAGACCAAAGCAGATATATACTCACATCCTTTACCTTCTTTGAATGCACAAGTGTTTAAATGACAACATCTTTAACAAGCAAATGTAATTTTATTTCAAGTATAGAGTGTTAAATATTGTCAAGATGCTTTCTACCTGGCGATGTAATCACTTCCAAGTAGCAGGTCATGAGAATCAGGGAATGAATTAACCTTTCTACTGGGTGTGTATCTATACAGGTCTATGACCCTTTGATCAAATAAACAGAGCTGTGTATATGAAGCAGATCCTACAAAGGTGTTCCTGAAGCTCTCACATCTAAGGTCTTATCAGCTAGGCCCTAAGCATACTTTAATGTCAGAAGCACATAAGTTCTAAATTTTTCTCCTAAAGACATTTCCAGCTTATACAATTGAAGAGTTTTTTTAAATCCAAAAGTATACCAAATAACCATGAATTAAAATATATGTAAACAATGACAACTCTGTATATTTTTTTCAGACAACTCTTCTTTAAAACAAAATTTACAGATTATGGAATGTTGAAGTATCTTTTATTTCTTCTCTACAGTCTCATTTTTTTCCTTTTACCTCTTAAAAATCACTTCCCTGCAAGCAAAGAATTCATGTGGCTTTCCAGGCTATGTTGCTATATACTGTCAAACTTTGTTTCTTATTCTGTTTCCGTCTCTGTATGTTCTATCTTTTTGGTCACCTAAACAAGACTTTCACAATGACAGAAGTTGATATTCAAACATGGATGGGGAAATATCACATCTTTACCTCCAGATAAAGAGATTGAGGCAATTTAGGGGTTTGAAAGGGGAAAAAAATCAGTCTTTACAGAGAGGAGCTCCTTTATAGATTGTCCAACCTCAAGTGTTCAACTGTATTCAGATATACATATGAGCAACACTGAAGTGACACAGCAGGATGCATTTACAGATCACACACACACACACACACACACACACACACACAATATATATATATAATATTTATATATTATATATATGTGGAAGTTGGGTTGGGGACTAGGAATGACTTAGACAGGGAATGACTAGGGAGGAATTGATGTAAATACAGTACTCTGGAAGAAGCTGAGGAAGCCCTGAGTGAGAGCTGTCCTGAGTGAATATGCATTGTGAACACAGGAATGTCCTTATCATGGATTCCAGTGCTTCATCCTCTAGGAATGGCAAAGTCTTACATAGGTGAGGCTCAAAAAGAAGGTGAGGCTTTCCTGAAATGGAGGGTGGGGGTTTGGGGGAGTGTTCTTTGTGTAAGTGCTTATGAAAAATTTGTTTGTGTGTATAAAGACAAGCAACTGCAGCTTCATTCTCATGGATGTTTACAGCCTAAGACTGCTTGTTCACTTAGAGAGAACCCCTACCAAGATTAGCAAATTCCTATACTGTACATAATAAACAGGCCCAGGTTCCAGATTGCCAAGAGTAGTAGATACCCTCCATTAGATGTAGCAGAACCCACCTGATCCTATCTTTCCTGTATATGTGTCTGTCTTTTATTTATTTATTTTTGCTGCCTGTGCTCAGAGGCATTTCCAGAACATGTTAAGAAATAAACATGTTCAATTTAGTGTGTGTGTGTGTGTGTGTGTGTGTGTGTGTGTGTGTGGCAGATCAGTCATAGTTTCTTCGTAAAGCACAATGACACACAGAAAGCACTGATCTGATTATGTCCATTTTGTGTAGACAGAATGTACTAGATGGAGCTGTGATTGTGATCCCCTCCCATCTCAAGTTTCAACAAAGGAAAATAATCTATTATTTTGCAGATAGCTGTGATGGTTAGTTTTTGCCAGTTTGATATATTCTACTGTCACCTGGCAAAAGGAACCACACTCAGAAAATGTCTGCACTGCATGGTCTTTGCTTCAGGACCTTTCTCCAATTTTCTGCTTTGAGGTCCTGAAATAAGCCCTTTTCTTCTCTAAGTTTCTTTTGTTCCTGGTATTTTATCACAGAATAAAGTAAATAAAATACTGTCAAAATCATAGAAATGTTTGGGTAGAAACTATGCAAGGATATTCTATAGAGCTCTGAGTATTTTGGTAAAAATAATTATATGCCTGTAAAACTTCTTATAAGAGACTCTTTAAAGCTACAGATGGCCAATAGTGGCTAATAGAAGGAGAATAAATTTCTTCTAGGCATGAGCTCCTGAATCATTTTCCTATTCCAAGTGGTCAATCCTGAGCAAATGAACATGTGAACAATGCAAAGTGGACTCAATAGTGTGTGTGTATGTGCGAGTGTGTGCATGCAAGCATACAACAACATCAACAATAAAAGGGATTGTGATTGAGGCCATGAGAAGATTAGGATGGGGAGTGAGGGGAATACACATAAATGTAGTGTTCATGAATTAAGTTCTCAAAAAATAAAATGAAATAATTGGAATAGAAATACCTTTAACCTACTCTATAACCTCTAGCATTTTTTCTAGTTTCTATTAAAAAATATGGGAAATAGAAACCAAAACAAGGTCTCTGAATCCTACACAATCTTTAGAATATGTGTAGGAAAAACTGGTTCTTTCAAACTACTTTACAAAGTCATGAGATTTAGTTTTGAAGCATTGAAGAAAGGACATTTAAAAAGCTAATATTAATTTTTCCACTTTACAATTTGTCTATGTTAGAGAAGAAATGTGGGAAAAGAAGTTCTGGCTCAGTGAAAGGTAAAATGCACACATCTTACTTTGAAGTACCTTGATTTATTGGCTTCAGGGAGAATCATTAGCCAGTGCTTCATCTCTCCAGAACAATGAAAACTGAGTACAGCTAGAGAACGAGTCAAAGTGAATTTGTGGCTCTCTTCCACATTGTACAAATTACCTAAAGGCATACTTAAAAATCCTTTGACATATATGTGAAATTCTAACTGGTCACTACATACAATAGAGCAACAACAGTCTGCTGACTGTCCCTACTTGTGAGTGAACAGTATTTTATAAAATAACATGGATAATTAATTTTAAAAAAGATTAGGATGAAGAAAGCATACACATGTATTTTAGAAATATATATGTATATAAATATATATAACAACAATTAGTTTAAGAGGAGGCCCTACATTTGAAAGAAATCAAGGAGAGGCACATGGGAAGTTTTGGAAGAATGAAAGGAAAGGAGGAAATGAGGCAATTATAATCTCAAAAATTAAAGGCAATAGTAATTTTTAAAATTTAACCCGTAGTTCTTATTCATTTCTACAGAATAATATAATTCTTAGATTTCTATAAAAACTTCGAAATGCTCAGTTTCACTTTTCTACTTACTTCATTGCAGACGAGTATAGTTGGATCCACACAGGTCTGTTACCCAGCTTTGACAAGTGTAACTTTGAGAAGCTAATTTTTGAGACATTGGCAATTAATCAATTCCTATGCCAAAATTCTGCCAGCAAGCAGGACAATGACCATCTCAGCAATCAAGGGGCAGAGGCAGGCATATCTCTGAGACAAGCCTGGTCTACAGAGTGAATTCCAGCACACACAAAGTTACACAGAGAACCCTTGTCTCAAAAAATATTTTTTTTTCTATCAGCAGATTGAAGGATCTGTTGTCATTTAGACAAGAGGTGCTATGGCTACTGCCAACAGGTTCTCAAAGATTTTGTTTAAGGGTAATAAGTAATAGCAGCACCACAGCTCTTTGTAAATTTATTGGTGAGAGGAGGATACAGTAGAAACATTCCCCAAATGACAGTGGAGGAGGTCAGTGTTTGTATTCAACTCTGAAGTGGAATTTACACCAATTCTGGCTACAGAGTAGGATGCAGTGACTCTCACCATTTAAATGACAGACTCACATGCACATAAAAAATTAACACACCTTGACGATGTTATATTGACAATCTTCATAATGATTTTAGTACTAGAAAATCTGTTTCCCCAGTTTTCCTTGGTGTCTACTGTTCTCGTTTGCTTTTTCTCAGCTTTAGAGGCCAATACAAGGTCACTGTTCCAGTGTCCTAGTTGCTGACATACAGACTCAGTAAATGATAGTTTCAACTGTAGAATTCAAATCCTTTAGATATTAATTCAGTGAGTTTTATAATTTCTCTCTTTTTTTTTCTGTTGCTTTTTTACTTATGTCTTCCAGTGTGGATGCATCTAGCAGCTTAAGAAAACTAAGTGGCTACTGGAATAGGATTTTAAAAACTGATCGTCATGTAAGTGTTACTGTGACAATGATAGCCTGTATATAGTGTAAATGCTTGTGTGGGTGACATAAAGCATGCCCATGAATGCCCTTGAAGTTTCCATTCATTATCATCCAATCTCAGCCACAATTTCTTTCTAAAATAGTTTTCGTTCTTGGAGTCCAAGTTCTGAGATATTACTGATTTGCTAATTACTTGGCTTGTATAGCATATCAAAGTTATGACAGTTAAAGGAGCTGCCATCGTTTAGACAAGAGATCTTCTAGTTCTGCAACACAGAGAGAGGCTCTGGACTTAGATTGCTGAGTCTAGAGTCAAGCCAGGATTCAGCCACAGACTCCTTTGTGGAAGCAAATAATTTTCTCTCTCAGAATTCATTCTTTTCGTCTGTATCATTCATATAACATGCAAGGTTCTTTAAAAAGTAAATTTAAATGTAACAAGTACAAAATGTTTCCTTAAGTTTGAATGACACACTGTTTTTTGTTTAAAAGGCAATATATTCTATATTAGTTTCTTCTTGGTGTACAATATTTTGTGAAGGTCTCAAACAGAGAATTTTCTTATAGCGAAATTGGCTTAGGCTCTAATTTCTGAGGGGACACTCACTGTTCCTAGATCTGGTTAAATAAAATCCCAGATTGCCAAGTGCCAGGCACATTGTAAGGCTTTTCCAGCAGAAACAGGTGGGAAGCTCAGATGGTTCAAAAAGTCATTATCATGCTATGGGTAGTAGACGAGTACCCCAAATGAGGCTCATTTAAACAACAAAAACGAAATGTATCATTCTCACTTCTAAAAATAAGAAATTCAAAATATAGGGAAGGCAAGGCTGTGGTTTCTTCAGAAAGCTGTGAGACGATGAATACTCTTGGCCTCCCTCAGTGTATTTCACTTGGCTCTTCTGAATGTCTCTAGGTGCAGAATGCATTAGATTCTACCTTTCTAGCTTCATGTTAATTCATTACGACTTTAAGAACCCTATTTCTAAGCACCACACTGTAATCCACTGAGGGATAGTACTTTAATAGGTGAATTTTGAGTGGCGTAATTCAGTTCTAATGTTAGGATTTAATGATTGTCATTGTCAACATGAAGCAGAGGCCAAGACTTTTAGGGATTTTTGTTTTTGTTTTGTTTTGTTCTGTTTTGTTTTATTTTTTTATCATTACAGTTTTTTTTTTTAAAAAGTAAATTACACAAGGCCAAAATAAATTAATGCATAAAGCTTCCTTTCCATTTGAAATTGTCTGCATCTAAGAAAATGTATGTGAAGTAGATATAGACAGGAAGCTGCAAAACTCCCGAATGAGCTATGAACTTCAGTGTTTTCATTCTGAGTTTCTGTTTTCTCATAATCCTACTGTGTAAGACAATCAGAAACATACAATCTTTTCAAAGCTTCATCTTTTTATGAAAAAGGCAATATCTAAAAACACTTGTATTATATTATATAATATAACTTGTATTATATTATATAATATAACTTGTATTATATAGCTTGTATTATATTATATAATACAAGTGTTATACTATATATATAGCTATTGCAATATATATATTGCAGTATACATATATATACTGTATAGTAGCCTTTAATCATTTTCCCTGGAAAGACAGATGGAAAAGCAACTTACCAGCCTGATCATTACTTAAGAAAGATGTGAGTATCAAGGGGAATTAATAAAAAAACATGTCTGGCTCTTTATACTCTGAATCATAACAGTGCACTGGTTATGCAAAGAGTAAAAAATTATTACAATGGAGAAAAAAAACAAAAACTCCTGTGAGGTGCATTTCTTTAGATACTTATTTCCAAGCCTGGGCAATCTATATGTTTTGTGTGTTTTGGGATTATTATGGCGAGTTATTTGACGTTTACAGATTTTTGTTTCCACAAGAAGCTTCAGGGCTCAGCAAACATGCTTGGATATTTGTCCCTATCGGAGGCATGATGAAAGAAGACCTCATAAGCAGATGTTTCTGAAGAGACTATGCTATATAAATATGGCATAGTTAATGCACACAATATAATCTGCTGTTTTTGTCTCCAAAGGGTAAGGAGCTTAGCCATCAATGCCATAGTTATGAATGCATCTTTTACCAACAGACATGCCTTCCTTCTGTCAGCTGTGACTATGGAAGACAGTGTTGTTTTTCAACCAATAATTTCACCTTTGCTTCCTACTTATTTTAGTAGCAGCAACATTGACAGTAAATCAGAGTAGTTCCTAATGTATAAATGAAATCTAATTAATATTTCCTTAAACTAACCATATAGATGTATACTTAACCTCCATTTCTACCACTCCTAGCATTGGCTGAAGGAAGGGATGTTTTCCTATGACTGTAACTAGTAAAAAGACATAGTCACAGTACACAGTAATATTTCAAGAATCATCATTAATTTACAGTTTAATTTGTTTCATGGTGTAGAGACTCTCATGCATGCTAGGCAAATGCTACATTGACACATATCATAGGCCTAATAATACACACACACACACACACACACACACTAAAGAAAAAGAGACAATATATGCCAGCCAGTACCGTCATTCAAGGTAATCATCTTCAATCTAAATTGCTTTGGGATTTCCGATTAAGGGTCTTTTCAGATTGTCAGATTAGTGAATATTTGCATATACATGGTGAAATAACGTAGGGATGGGACCCAACAGAAGCATGGATCACCTGTGTTTAATTTGCACATCACTTACATAGCCTGGAGACGATGTTAAACAATTATTTTTTGCTGTAATGAGTCTCATTGCCTTATACACAATTTTCTGTCTGTGACGTCATGCCTAGGCTCACAATCTTTCAGATTCTGGAACAATTCCAATTTTTTATTTTTGAGTTAGGGATGATTCAGCCTTAAAGAGAGAAGAAACTGTAGCTTCTGGCTAGTATACATTTGAGAGTAAATTTGAAATGACTCATTTTGAGCACTGTACTTTAATCAATATTGTAATTATACATCTCAACTTCAGTTCTTCAATATTTTCTACAGTTTAAGCTCATTTAATCTGTTCTTTTAAGATCCTAAGATGTTTGATGTCCGTGAACGCCTTCTAGAGTTCTGTTACACAATTGATAGATATTATAAATAACTGACTTTAGTATCCTTTATATAAAATACCACCTGGAATTTCACATCACCATCTACTTATACAATAAAAAAATGAATACATCATAAAATTGTGAATTAAAATTTATGAGATGTTTAGTACAGTATTATGTTTCATTATAAGTTTTTAAATGCTAATTCTGGCTAGATACAAGGAATCTAATATGTAGGAGAGTGAGTGCTTAGATTTTGTGTTGTCTTATTGAGATACTTTCACTAATTGTGCTTTCCATATCATAAATTGTTACTAACTCTCCCATTAATTAACTGTTGTGAGTTTTTCTGCTCTATACATTTGTCTACATGTATGTTTTTCTTATGACATTTCATTAATTAACTGTTTGCTGAGTCTGCTGTGACATAGGTTCTGTATTATAATTACCTCGATGAAAAACATTATGTAACAATAAAAATATAGAATTCTTCATTGTAATGCTAATCTTAGATTTGAAAATAACATCAAATAAATAACTTTCTATATTGGAAAGTAAAAGATAGAAACGGAACTTACTTCTGATCCGAAATCGCAAACTTTTACCATGCCGTCTCCTTCTCTAGAGGTCTTCTAGCAAAACTTCAAACAATCTTTATCTGATCATTTAAGTACAGGTAATTACCATTATTTAACTGCTTGTCTGAGTTACCTTTCTGCTGCTGTTATACACTACCATGGCCCAAAACATGTTAGGGTAGGAAAAGGCTATCTGGCTTAGAGTTCCACATTAAAATCTACCCTTGAGGAAAGTCAGGGCAGGATCTCAAGGAAGAATTTAAAGCAGAAATTATAGAGTAATGTACTTGCTAGCTTTCCTACAGAATAATACATAGCTAGTTTTCTGATACTACACAGTATCACTTGCCTAGGGAATGGTGCTACCCACAGTTGACTGGGTCCTCCTATATCAGTTAACAATCAAGATTAGTTCCCAAAAATATGCCCACAAGCCAATCTGAGCTGAGCAACCCTTTCAGTTAATAGTCCTTTCTCAGGTGCAATTGTGTCAAGCTGTCAGTTAAAGCAAACTAAGGATGCCACTTTTCCCCAGTGCTTTTCGACAAATGTCATGAACAACAAAAGGAAGCTCCTGCTTGCACAGGTTACTGTCCAAAGTGGTGTTTTATTATCTAGATGCTTTGTTTTCCTTAGGGAAGAGTATTTTAAGTACTAACTAATCAGCTATATAGACTCTGAAAAAGGACAAAATACTCACCCTCTCACTCTCTAGCCTCTCCTCTTTTCTCTTCCTGCTCAACTGCACTTGGCTTCTCTTCTCCCTCATTTCTGATCTGATTTTCTTCCTCAGTCTCTCCTATGCCCCTCCAATGGTTTCTCCTCTTCTTACTAGTCTTCATCTTCATGTCATGCTTTCGGTCTTCTCTTTCCTCCTCATTCCCTTCCCTCTCCTTCCTTTCCTGCTTCTTTTCCCTTTCTCTTCCATCCTGACTCCCTTCTATCATCTTCCCTTTCTTCCTCTCTATCTTCTCTCTTCTCCTTCTTTTCCTTTCCTCTAAGTCTTCTTCCTTCTTACTTGTAAACCCTGAATTTAAATTGATCAGCCATATAGCCAGGGTCTAACAAATGCTAGTAAGTGGATCGGTCAGAACTGTATTACCATTTCCTTATCCTCAGACTGCATTATATCCAGGAGAACAGTGTTTATAACAGATGCTTTGGAACAAAATGACTTTCAGTAGGCACATTTTCCTACACTGAGGATTAGTCAGCAGGACTATGAAGTTTGTAAACAAAGACATTATTTAATAAGCAAACAAAAATTCATGTATTTTCATACTGGAAAGTAAGTTATACTACTGAGTTCTTAACTCTGAGTATCACAGATGAATTCTCTGGGTTCATCCCATTGCAGGTCTTCAGTGACCACTTGAAGAATGATTGTATAAGCCCTCCACAGACATGAAGACTGTCCAGTGTTTGAATCTTTCTTCTAGCTCTCTTCACCCTGTTAGGTTATAGGTCCTCCATCCATTCAGCTTTCTCTTTGTTCCAGGGATGTGACAACATCCACCTCAGGGATCCTTATCTTAAGGATCACTCTGTCTCTAATTGTGAGCTCCGCTAGTGCCACTCTTCTGAAAGGTAATTCCTTCCAGCTCACAAACCTGTGAAATTTCTATTTTTAAACTTCCCACCACTACTGACTACGAATCTGTCTTTTAATATGATTTCCCACAGTTCACATGAAAAGTACAGCTATAAATAGTATAAACTCGTCTTCTTTGCCCCAGTCTGCCTCTCTTCTCTCTTCCCCAACCCTCCTCCTCCCACCACCTCTCTTGCAACTGACATCTCTAATCTAGGCCTGGCAAGATAGCTCAGTGGATAAAAGTACCTGCAGCTGAGCCTGACAACCTGAGTTTGATATCTGGAACTCATATGGGAGAGAAAAACCAACTCCCAAGAGTTGTCCTCTGATCTTTACACATGCGTGCATTCCCACACATATAAATAAATGCAATAATGATTAATCTACATTCGAGTTTCCAGGAGTTCATATTCATGAGAAAGAGGAAGATGGAAACTAGAAAAGTCCAAACTGTCAGAAAATTGATCTTTTCTTTTTGAAGTTATTCCTATCTCTCACCTCCTCCTCTAAATTGTCTCTTCCCTTCTGAAATCATTTTTATGTTCATTCATATCTTTACTCTTTTTTTTTTTTTTTGGTTTTTCGAGACAGGGTTTCTTCGTGTAGCCCAGGCTGTCCTGGAACTCACTCTGCAGACCAGGCTGGCCTCGAACTCAGAAATCCACCTGCCTCTGCCTCCCAAGTGCTGGGATTAAAGGCGTGCGCCACCACCACCCAGACATTCATATCTTTACATTAAAGGATAGCCAAGTAAAGCCTGCCTCACCCTGTTTCCTTCCCCATCCACTTGATGACCTCTAAGGGCCTCCTGGGGAAAGGAAAGTACTCCTTACCTACTGAATATGAAGGATAGACAACTAAGTACATTCAACCAGTTTTCATCACTTCCTTACTCATCATAATGAGATATAGAGTCATGGAGAAGGGAATGGGAGCCAAGGTCCATCAGTCAGCATTGAAGACATCCTAAAGTGATAGATTTACAATCATACTTTAAATGTTCATCACCAACATCTGTTGTGCTTCATTTTCCTCCTAACTGAAATACTTTCTGGAGTTAGGCTTCTTAAGATTCAGAAACTAGATGCAACTTGCAAGCCTCAGGAAGGAAACGACTTAAAATTTCAGAAGTTCTTGAAACACAGAGCATGTTATGTCTGGGGTATATGTTATGTCAGGGTAGGATGGCGAGGAAGAGAGGACTCCGTGACTTGACAAACTGGCTGCAA
Organism: Rhabdomys pumilio; assembly: GCA_030674055.1. NCBI lineage: Eukaryota > Metazoa > Chordata > Mammalia > Rodentia > Muridae > Rhabdomys > Rhabdomys pumilio. Next base: position 160,123,868 of record JANHMN010000001.1, read on the forward strand.
GTCATACACGGCACTCCAGTTATGCAAGTTATCACCTAGACTAGGGTAGGCTTTTCAGTGATGCAATCATCTTTGATTCATCTGTACTGGAGCTGGGGTGGGTAGGCCTTTATTCACATCTCAAGAGTAAAATTCACACAATTCCTTGGCATGCTCTAACAATCTGATCCCATTATGAACAACATTTCAAAGCCCAGTCACAGCTCTAACCACCAGAAATTTAAAACATACATGACTTTCAGAGGACAGAGCTACATATTTAGTTACTCTAAGTTTTACAGGATGGTAGACCAGGCCTGTGCTAGACTTTCTTCTTTTCAGCTCTATTTGCAGGCATATTTTATATCTTCTGACTTCATTTTGCTTGTACCATTGAGGCCTTCTGTAGGCAATCCAGTACTGGAACCCACATCACAATAAAGGTAAACTTTTTACATTTTTAAAAAAAAATTTTTACACCCATAAATCCTGCAGACAGATTCCACTAAGCAGAAGCAATTTATAGGATCCGAGAAAAAGAGACTTGTACAGAGTATCTGATGTTTTTCTACCCTGCAACAGAAGAATATGGTGTGACATCCCTTCCTCAGCAGCCATTAATTGCCAATAGTTCCTCAGGGAGAGATAGGACCTCGTCTGTGATGGAGCCACTAATGGTCCCTGTTCTGTGCAGGTCTTATGCAGTTCTCCATCCGTAAGTGTAGTCACTTCATGAATGCACCACCATGTCACATCCAGAAAACGTATTTGTAACATATGTATGGGTCTTCTAGCTCATTTATTATCTATGACCCCTTTTCTACAGTGTTCCCTGAGTCTTAAAGCAGTGATAAAGTTAATCTCTTAGACCCAAGCACTCCCATCAACCTTGACTTTTAGTCTCATCTCTATACTGACTGTCTTCTATTGCAATTAATGACCCCCCTTTTATACAGAGTCTCTCAATATGAGACCAGACTGACCTTGAACTTGAGATATTACCGCCTTAGCCTACCGAGAGCTGAGATTACAAGCACACACTACCATGACTAGCTTACACTATCCATCTCAAAATAAGATTGTTATGGAAAATTCCTCTTCCTCAACTAAATACAAAGTGCTCATTGGACATGTCTTTGTTTCCTCATATTATTGGCATCCATGTACTATCAGGCACAAAGTCCCTGTGATAAAACATTATTAAGGAAATAAGTCTTCCTAGATCTCCATTATTCTCTTGAATGGCTTAATTGTGTGAAAAATTTTAAACTTTTTCTTAAGTTTATCTCCGGGTAAGTTGTCGTAATGAGAAAACAGCATTATTGAGCTCACTAGGCACTAGGTGACTTCTCATCTTAATCTTCTTTTCTTTGGTGCTGTTGACACATCCTGTAACTGCTAAACCTGCTCTGTTCTGTAGCAACTGCTGGGAACCGAAGCAAGTGATGACCATGCAAAAGTCGCTCATTGGTTTCCAACCATTACAAGTTCACTTCAGTTTTGATCGTAATATCTCATGGCACACAAGCACACACACAAAAATTGTGATAAATATCAGGAATGCCAATGTACAGGTATTCTATGAAAATAGAAACAAGAAAATAATTGAACTTGCAACGTGAAGGCTTCTGACACAGTACAAACAAAACAAAACAAAACAAAACAAAAACAAAGAAATTTAGGAAACATTTGACCCAAGTCAGCTGTAACTGGGAATAAAATGTGTGGCAGGTGGAGGCAGGTAACTACTCCAGTCCTATTGGGTTTCAGCTAAGGAAAGAGCTCCACAAATTAAGTGCATTACACATTTGGATTTATCAGACTGTTATTTATTTTTGTATTCTTTCAGATGTATAAACATTTATCATTCATAGATAGTGTGGGATCATAAAAGGCAGCTTGGTCCCCAATTGAACTAAGGCTAGAAACCCTGGAGACCTTGAAGGGACAGTAGGTGGTTCACCTGTTCCAGGGCACCAGGCCCCTTTCACTAACCACAGCCCTCCATAGATTTGTGGCTTAACCATGGACAGCCTCTTCTCATTGGGATCCACCATGGGGAGCCATGGAGGAGTTCTTTACCTATAGAGCCACCATCTAATCTCCCATAGAAGGCTTCTCTGTGCTCCCAGTCACAGCCTCCACCAAGCCCAAGCCAAGTCAAGGACTCTCCCAGCAGGACCAGTAAGAACTCTCCTTTCCCCCTAAAGACTTCTTCTCCCACCCCAGATCCAGCCTGTGGGTCCCCTCAGCTTTTAGGCTTCCAGCAGTGCCTGGGTGCCCAAGAGTCTGAGAACTAGACTGCCTGGGCCAGATCCAGCTGCACTCAGACTGCACTTCCTCACTTCCCTGAGTGGTATCCTGAGGATTCTCTACTGACATTGAGGTGACAGCATGGTAAACTTCCTGCATCCTGCCTTCCTAGTGTCTGAACAGTGAGGCAGAATGGATGCAGGGCCCACAACCCTACAGATACGAAACCTGGGTAGGAGATCCAACAGCAACACACAGAACAAAGGAAACTCCTTTGTTTTATAGACTTCAGAGGTAGGGGTCCCTGAGCTTAGAGGAAAACAAGTCTCTGATTTTACAGGAAAGGAAGATCTCCAAAGTTAGCAGTTGAGTGAAGGCTCTAGAAATGATATAGTTTTACAACAGACAAACTAATCCTACTGTCCTACCCGAACTTAGAGCTGCTTTACACAAAGAGCTTAACCTCTGGAGGAAGGAACTAGGTCAAATATGAGGCACTGCTGACTCCACTATAGCAGTGGTCTCTTCATTGTAACATTCCAGCTTTTATACACACACACACACACACACACACACACACACACACACACACCTACTTCATTGAACAGAAGTTAGAGAGAGATGAAAAATGAGTGATTTGGGAACTCCATCTTCAGTTCTGTCTACTTTTACTTTCATGGTTCTAATTATTGCAATAAGAAAGAATTATAGATTTGAAGCATTTTGAAAGACTCACCTGTAAGAAAGCCACGTTGAACTTCAAGTTTTACACTTCATAATAAATTTGTTCAATTTCAATTTCCCAAGTTCCAAAACACAAAAAAACGACAACAACAAAAAGATTCTCACAAATGACATTAACTCTCTTTTACCGCTCTATACACCAGAAGCCTGGCTCCTTGGGCATTATTTTTCTAGATAAACACCCAACTTCACCGTGACACACAGAAACATGTGGGATAAACAATCCTTCAAGACAGACGCAGTAACTGACTTTCCCACTTCACCCCCTAATCCTTTATGCCTCATCATTCATCACAGACAGGTGAAATTTTGGAACTGACACTCACCGCATTAAAATTGGGAAATAGGTTGACGGCCGCTGCAGTGTCAAGAGGAAAGGGAAGAAAAGGCTTAATATCCAATGATGGCTGCAAAGGAGGGGCTGGCGGCCGGATCAGGGCTGGGAGAGCAGGACTCTGGCATGTGCCACCTGTAGAGACAAGAGCAAAAAGGAATGATCAGGGACACCAGGCACGAAACAGAAAATATCATTGTGTTTTAAGGGAAAACAGCCTTCTGCTTCACTGGAAAAAAAAAGAAAACAAGATACAGAATCTCCTCACGTCAGCCAGAATTTAGCCAGTCGGGCAGCCAGAGATAAGTGAGCAGCACCTTTCCCATGAATTGTATCTATAGGATTATGTAAGAGTCTCTCACTATTTCACACGCCACCACTTGCTTTTGTTTTTCCTGGAACAGCCAGCCATTCACCTCTAACCAAGCTCTCTGGATTCCAAGGGAAACCTGCTAATAAACTCTCTTAGTCGTCCTCCCCTTCCTCTCTGAAAACTAACCTGCTCAGAACATGCTGCAAGTCTCAGGGCTATTGTCCAGCACTGCTCTTTTCACCAACAGAAAACAGGCAGAATAATGACACGAACCTGGCACAGAAAAGAAACTGAACCACCAATGGTACCTCAATGTCCTGTCAGTAAGAAGATTAAAAAAGCCAGCAAACCTGCACTGAGCTGTTTAGCACCCTGGAGCTCTGACAATTCAACAACTGTGTGTCTCCACCTTCCATGAGTGGGAGGAATTTAGACAAGCACCAATGAGCAGGCGATGAGAGTATTGCACCAACATAGATCCCCCTCTGCACACCAGTAGGCAGGCAGGTGGTTACACAGTCCACCAAGATCTGGCCCCTGTTTTCACACTAAGTGTATTTAGAAGCAGCATGGATGGAAGTATAGCCTTGGTGTTCTGTCTCCCATATTTTGATAATATTCCAAAGCATCAATTTTCTGTTAATTAAAGACTGTTTGAATCCTAGGAAACTGTTAAAATATGCCAGCATTCTTCTAATCTAAGAGGCAAGCAACAGACTGTAAAAACCTGCTGGTAAGAAGCCAAGAAGGTTTAGGAAAACAAAACTCAGTGAGGTATTTTCCTGGCACTCAGAAAATTCTAAGAGACAGAAGACGGTAGGCAAGGGCATGGTGTACCACTTAATGTCGTACCATTTTAATTTGAGAGGAGACTAGATGAAAGCCCCATGCACAAGAGTCAACTGTTCGTAAGAACCACCAGCTGCCAGGTTTTAAATCTGCTTGAGCCAAATGAACATAATCATTATTTATTTATTTATTTATTTTGTAATTTCAATGTCCCCATTGAAATATTCTTCAAGAACAAGGCTAACAAAGTTCTAAAAAGCACAACAAACTCAGTTTTTGTTCTGTTTTGTTTTTCAATAAAGTACAGGCCTCAGATTTGAGAACCGATGTTAAAAATAAACAGAGATAAAAACAAATATAGCAAGACTATATGCACCAAAGCATACCATAAACTCATTTTATTATCCTCTTGATAGTATATTGAGTGTGGGTGGATAACCTTTTCTAAAGAGTCCATAAAATTTCAGAGATAAGCCTGTCATAAATTTTGTATTAATGAAAGATTCCCTTTAATAAAATTTTTAACAACTTCAGTAAAGTTTTGGTTGACTCTTCAAAAAACAAGGAGGTAAAGTAAAAGTTTTGATTCAAGTCAGATTTAAAAAGTCTACAAGTAATATTGAGTCTCAATTGTTTTTTTGAATTTCACTCATGGAAGATATTAATATAGTCCTATTTTTAGTATTATGTTTGCTCTTAAAAGTCCTCAAATAAAGATTAATATCAATCTGTGTTAAAATATAATATCAAGTTAAAACTTCTTTATGCATTTAAGTTGCTTCCAAAGAAGATTTCCATACTCATAATCACAAGAACTTAACATCAGACTGCATTCTGCAGTCACATATTTTAAGTCTTCCTCCATTTCATGATTCAGAAGACATTATTGAATATATTCCTTTTTATCTAGAATAGTGTGTGGTACAAAGACTGATGAATATGCTAATTCGATTGCCAGGTAAATGTACCCAAACCCTACCCAGGTGTGTATTTGATTTATATCTGTGCATATAGTTCAGGAACCTCTACTTAATGGAATTTCCTTTACAAAACGTAGAAAGACTCTATAAGAGTTACAAAAGTTTGAAATGCTGGTAAAACTGTGCAGATTTATTGTCTCTTCCCACTAGTATAAAGAAAGAAACCTATAGGACCACAGACCATCGGGAACATGGGACTGTACATTATTTATTGCATTCTTTATTTCATGTTGAGTGCAATATGAAAGTGGGGCTTGGTAAATCCTGTGGTGTCAGGAGCTCGTTTTATTTATATTCTTCATCAATAATGTTTTGCTTATAGAAAGGTATACTTTAGGGCATATTAATATTCTTATGGAAGAAAACAACATAGAGTCTTTACGAAGTAGGAATTAGGAATTACTTAAGATCATGCTTCTTGCTGCTGTAATTGTGTCATACTGATGGGCATACTTATGTGACTCCACAATATCAGAACTCACTGTGTATCAATAAATTCGCAAGCTCTGTTGATTTTGTAGCTGTGATTTGCCAAGCCATCTCAATTTCCCTTGCTATTTAGACACAACATAGGTCTGTTCAGAAAACACCTCCATGCTCACAAAAGAATTAACTTTGTGAATTTGAGAACAATAGCTAGTTCTTCATTAGTACCGACTGAGAAGCTAAGATGAACTTTCCCCTTTGAAAAGTAGGAGTAAGATAAATTTAGTGTTTGTTTTAATGACTTATTCAGGAAAAAACCACCAATGAAGCCTTGGAGTTCTGAGTCAGTGGTTATCAGCTGGAGCTTCTTTACATGAAGGTCCTGGCTCAGAACCTGAGCCACTGGAGCATACAGTTTTTAATGAATACAATAAACTCTAACAGCTGTCCAGACTTTCTGACAGCTGTTGTCAAGATATTTTTGAGTGTATCTTCAAAATCTTAACTTTTGTTACATTAACTTTCCTGGAAGAATACTCACAATAAAAAGTAACTTCAAATATTAACATTTTTGAAAATTGCTAAAGAATGGAGTATTGTCTTTCGAGAGAAAAATATAGTTTATTCTAAAATTTCTGTACTTGCTCAATACTCTAACAGTTTAACATTAATCTGTCTTAACTTTCATCTCAATCTTAATTATTTTTCTTTTTTTATAATATCAGTTGATACTTGAATTTTAGAATGATTAGAGCTTGCCAAACTCATGTCAGTATGTAGCTTAAAATTGAAAATGTATGTATGCATTCATAGAAAATAGTGTGAGTTTCTGATTTCCTGATGGGAAAATATATTTTATAGTATCTTTAGTCAAACTCTTTTATAGTAAACTACATGAACATATATACACACATATGTATACACTCACATGTATGTTTTACATATGTATTAAACTGAACACAAGCATTTGTTTACAGTGATATATATATATATATATATATATAGATATAGATATAGATATAGATATAGATATAGATATAGATATAGATATAGATATAGATATAGATATAGATATAGATATA
>JANHMN010000001.1:160130777-160198248 GCA_030674055.1 Rhabdomys pumilio
ATATAGATATAGATATAGATATAGATATAGATATAGATATAGATATATATGCATCACACTTACTTGGAATAGATAAATTTCAGACTTCTGTTTCATAGTTAGGTAAGTAAAGACAACAACTATATAGTGAATATTTCAAAAAAAAAAGGTAGAAGGAAAAAAGAAAATAGAAGAAAAATTTTTTCAGATGGACTGTAGGTAGGTGGGGGTTAGAACAGAAGGGTCCAAGCAGGAGCAGAAAAAGGAAGAAAGTAATGGGAGAGACAGCTAGAATTGAGCAGCAATTGGTGGTGATGGTAGTGGTGGTGGTTGGGCCAGGGGGAGTCAATATAGAAACCTAGTGCAGTGGATACTTCCTGCAGTCTACAAGAGTGATCTTAGTGAAGAGTCCTAGTATGGGGAGCAGAAACATCCCATAGTATGTAACCAGGAAGGGCTCCAATCACAGTGATTGTGACAGGGACAATAACCAGCCACAAAACCTTTGTCCTACAATATGTGAGTAGCTAACGAATGACTGGTCTAACTTGAGGCTCATACCAAAAGAGGGAGCCCATGCCAGACATTGCTTAAACAGCCAAAAACCATAGGTTGGACAGTCCAGAGACCAAGGATGGAATAAACTACAACTGACAAAGAAGAGGAAGAGGATGAGGGAGAGAAGGAGTAGGAAGGAGAAGAAAAGGGGGAAGGAAAAAATCAGAGCAGCAGGAGTGGCAGCAGGAGCGGGAGCGGGAACGGGAGAAGGAGAAATGTATTAATTCCCATTGATATTCTGCTATACTTACAAATAGGTGCCTATGCTAATTGTCATGAGAGACGCAACTGATATGAAATGATGGAGAGACCCACAGCCAAATATAGGCAAAGCTAAGAGAACCCTACATAATTTGGAGAAAAAGGATTCTAGGAACCAGAGGAGTTAATGACACCATAAAAACATTACCCATAAAATGAACTATGAGCCACAGGGATCATAGGAACACACAGAAACTGAAGTGACAATCAAGGAATCCTATATGGGTTGGAGATAGGTCAACTGCATAAATGTTATGGTCATATAGCTTGATGTTCTTGTGGGACATTTAAGTGTGGGAGTGGAAGGGGGGTCTTGATGCTTTTGCTTGTGCTTGGAACCCTTTTCCTACTACTGAATCAACTCATCCATCCTTGATATGAGGGCTTATGCCTAGTCTTACTAGCCTTGTTTTAATTTGTTGTGCAATGTTCAGTTGCTATCCCTGGAAAACCTGTCCATTTTGGGGGATGGGTGAAAGACAGAGGAAGAGTCTGTCTAAAGGAGAGGGGAGGTAAGGGGTGATGAGAGAAATAGAGGTAAAAAACCTGCAGTCAGGATATAATATATGTAAATAATAAAAACTTAAGAATAGATTTTTAAAAGTTTATAAAATTAAGAAAGCCAGAAGAAGTTTGAAAAATTTCCACAGAGAAATGATAAATGTTTCTGAGCAAATATTGTTATACTTATCTGTATACATGTATTGAAATGTCAAAGCCTGTCCAATTTTAAAATGTAGATAAATAATATAAAGTCAAAGAATAAATATATATTTCAACAAAGCTATGATTAAATTGCCAACCCACTTAAAATTTTGCAAAGTAGAAAATACTGAGAACATTGGATTGTAGGAAGTATTTGATACTAGTATAATCTATTTGATACTAGTATAATTTGATACATCTCATGTAGTATTCATATCTATTTCCACATATTTCTATTAGAATTTGTCATTTGTAGAGTCAAGTACAGCGTGCAACCTTTTATCCTTACACTTAGAAGATTGAATTAGGACAATAGAGAGTCTAAGACGAGTCTGGGTTAGGCAGAGGTACTCTTATCACAAAAACAATAATTTTATTATTTTTCTATGTCAATTGGAGACAAGATCACTACAGCATATTGTAAAACATTGGGATCTATGTGATAATTAAGTTATGATAACATTAAATGGAAGTAGAAAAAGAAATGAGAGATTTGTAGCTTTAGAGCAAAACTCAGTGTGACCAAACTTGGTCATGGAGGGCTCTAGCCAAACTGGGAAGTTAGGGCGGAGTGGGGCAGTGAATGTAGTTAAGTTCATTGTCCATACTTCTTGACATTCCCCTTAATTCCTTCAAAGCACACAACTCCACCAGCTAACGACCATGATTTTAATGCATATCTGGACCCCAAGGATCCTGGATGAGAAAGAACTATCAGAAGATCTCTGGCAAACAACTCTACTACTTTTCAATGTTCTGATAATAATCGCTTTAAACTAACAGAATAACAGAAAACCAAGAGAGGATATAAAAGTTAAACAAAATATTATACATGCTTGGCTTTTAATGTTATGAAGGACAGTTTCCTTGCGGTAACAACAAATGCTTTAAAAGCAGAAATCTTGGGCTGGTGTGAGTGCAAGCCTAAATGAACTGTAATGTAAAGATAAAAGTGAAAAATAAAAATGCAGCAGATCGAGACCAGCCGTCTTCTTGCATGTTTCATTACTAGTAGAAAAAAAAGAGAAAAAAATAGAAGAAAGACTAGTCACATTTCTTGTAAAGGTAAAGGAAATGACAAAGGTATGTCCAAATATATATCTATCATGTCAGTATGCTGACTAGTGTTGCCTCTGAGAAAGGATCATGAAAGACCAAATTATCATACCAAATGTGCTTCTAAAGAACTGGAGACTATATTAATACCCACTTGCCTAATCAGCAAATAAAACATGCATTTGTAATGTTCCTCTGATTGACTGCCTCTGAAATGCTCAAGGCTATTGACTAAGAATACAATGACTTTATAATTATTTTTATTATTATTTTTAGTCCATGTATATGATACCTATTTTCCCTTAATTCTCTATGTTCCAAACTTACATTCATGTCCCCTTTTTTAAACCACTCCTAACTGAACAATACAGTAGAAACTTATTTCTAGGTAAGGCTTGGGTTTAGTGTGACTTTCACTGCAGTGCCTTAATTGTCTACATGTTTGAATGTTCTTAGTCACGCTGATTGTTTGGAGTGATTTTAACATGTTCTGTTTGCAGTAGCCTCCTCACCTAATTGACCTGCAGTGACCTGCTTTTGACAAGTGAGCTTGAAGATCCCAATGAGTAGAAGCTAGAAAGCTAACCCAAGAGGAATAATGAATACAGTTGGTGCTAGGGAAGAATAGGGTGAAGTTTAGAACATGGGCCAGAGCAGAGTAGAGAATCTTTCTGTAAACCCTGACTCAGGATCATTTGTCCAAATCTATTGCTGAGGATTCAATTTTATCCACCAAAGAAAAGATGATTGAATGATTGGAATTATATGTTATGCGAATCCTTTTTTGATGTTGTTGAGCTATTTGAATGTTTCATTACTTAACTTTAAAACTAATTTGGGAAAGAAGGTTGAAATGAAGTTCCAGCTGGCATGGTTTCTTCCCCCACTGAATCCACGACCCACAGCTATTCAGGTAAAGATATCCTGAGTGAGTTCTTAACTGGAAGGAAAATGGAATATCTTGTGGGTTTAAATTATTTTTCCTGAAAGCCCAGTTGCAGCAGATGAAACCTGGAGAAAGTTCTGTTAAGAGTGCCCAGGAAACCTCCAAATGTCCCCCTAACATTTTGCTCCAGAATTTATTACTCAGGATGAATACTCATCTCATAGGAAACTAAGATTTTACCTGGAGCATCACTTAACAATCAGTCAGCAACTAGTGGTGGAGAATATCCAAAAGCAAGGTTTTGCTGGAGAAGTTTCCTTGGCTTAACTTCAGCAATTAAGTATACCCACTGAAGCTCTAGTGCTGAGATATCCAAGGGCGTAATCATTAGCCATGTGAGGCTATCTTAAATTTAAACTAAATGAAAAATTAATTCAATTTCTCAACCACATATAAATACAAATATTCATTAGCCACATCTTGCTGCATTACAGAATTTTTATCTGAGGCCAGCATCATGAGAGCTGGAAGTCTAACGTCTACATTATATCTACACTTATTCAGAGATTGCCTGTTTTGATTGTTAAACATAGTGTCCCACTGTAGCTCAGGTTGTTCTAGAAGTCTCTGTGTGCTCAAGCTACCCATCAATTCAAGATCATTTTAGATCATCCTCCCAAGTACTGGAATCATATACATATGTCATCAGCTTGATTATGATTTTCCTTTTCTTAGAGGAAGGCAGCAGAAAACATTATACAGATACAAACCTCAAATCAAGCTAAAGAATATGCAGTGACAATTTCTTGTCAATCACTGGATTATTCAAGAAGCATTTCATGTGTTTCCTTCCTTTGCTACAGTCTATACCCCAATACTTTACAGACTGTAAATGCATTGGAGCTGACTAGATACCATGTGTCTTAGTCAGTGTTCTATTACTGTGAAGATACACCATGACCACTGTAACTCTTACAAAAGAAAACATAATTGGGGCTTGCTTACAGGTCCGAGGTATAGTCTACTGTCACAATGGTATGAAACACTAGCTTGAGCATTTGAAACTTCAAAGTCCACTTCCAGTAACATGCTTCCTTGAATAAGGTCATACCTACTCCGAAAAGGCATTACCTCCTGATACCTGTCAAGGAGTGTCAGTCCCTAGTGACCAACCGTTCAAACCAATGAGCCTATGGAGCCATTCAAACTAACACTTCCTTCATCTAGCCAAAGGTATATTTTTAATGCTTGTTTTAACATGTATGGTTATGTCCATTATTTTACCTCTACATAGTACAGACAAGCTAGTGAAAACTACGTTTGCATCTGCCAATGTTGTCTCCTGGATTACTCACCTGATTCAAATGCTTTTATTTAGTGATTCTATTTTTTTTAACAGTTAAATCTGATCTTCTAGTATGATGGCTATGACTATAACTCTTTAGACGTTCCATTACTGGCACTGGTGACATTGTAAGTCCTCAGTGTTATCACAAAACTCAGATTAAAGGAAATGCACTAAGAACAGCAAAAAGAACATTCTTGCTGTCTTGAAGGACCTGCATATGACATAGTGTCCATGAGCTTCTAATGTTTGGGAACTGTAAGTTCTGGTTTCCATGGTTTTGGGGAACATTATAACAACAAAAAGAAACACTGATTTTATTCCTTTTAGAACATTTCCCATGGTGCTGATATGTGCTCTGTTTAGTCTTGGTCATAATGTTTCATCTGGCAGGTTTCGCCTTTTTCAAAAAACAGCTTAACATCACATTTTCTTTTAATTCTACAGAATTTAGACACAAACAAATATAAAATCAGGTACTAGCAGAATTTGCATAATTGTAGAATTGCAAGAGTGATTTACTTTGAGGGAAATAGATATAAAGTGTTATTTTGTAGTTTTTCATATCTTACTGATGTAACAATAAGGACATTCTTACTGTCAACCTACATGTAAACATACAGATAAACACAAGGTTAATTAGATCTTTTTACTCAAAATAAACAGCTTTCTTAAGTGGTTCAGCTAAGAAGAATTAGAAACCAGAGATGTCTGCTTCTAAAGGCCATATTTTTTTGATGATTTTATGCCTCATTCTCTCTCAAATATCTACAAACTTCTAATTCCCATAAATTTGAAACAGCAATTTGTGGCAGCAGAAAATGGTTCTAGGGGAAAGGACCTGTACTTTTACATCCAAATAGCCAGGAAAGAGCTGGTCTGGGGTTTCTGAATTCAGAAGAGAGAATTATTTCTGAGAGCTTCACGGAGAAAAAAAAAAAACAAAAAACAAAAAACAACAAAAAAAACAAAACAAGGTACATCATATAAAGTATCTGCATTATGGCAAAATAAAGTATATCATAACTCATAGCAGGGGAACAGAGGGGTTAAAGATAACACTGATGAAGAGGAAACAATATAAGCCAGCTTGGCCATGAGTCATGTCAGCAGAGATAAACATTAACATCAAAGGCTGAGATAGCTTTTGGAGAAACTCTTTAGTTCAGAAAAGCCAAACACTAACCAGAAGTCTAAGAACAGTGTCAAGGTTAAAGAGAAAACATAGATTTTTCTAGCTGGGTTCAATACACTCTCACACTCTATTGAATTGGAGACCAAAATGTAGAATCCCCTTGACTGGAATAGGGCAAATACATATTTCAAATTGTAAAATTTATTTCCATATATTACCTTACCCAGAGAGGGCAGAATTAGCTAATATTAGATGTTAAAGAAATTTCCTTTGAGACTTTACTTTTGATGTAAGTTTAATTAGAAGTAAATTTCTTGAAAAAATTATTTTTAGCAAGCTAAATGGGTGTTTTTAGTACTGATCCTGGCATATTTTGAACCATATATAATTGAATCATTAAAATCAGTCCAAATTTTAAATAGTGGTAATATGGAAAGCAAAAAACTATCAATTCTATCTATCTATCTATCTATCTATCTATCTATCTATCTATCTATCATTTAATCTATATGTTTACACATGTATATGTATACACAAATACATAATTTTTGTTTTTACAATTCTGCTAGTTTTTAATTACTTAGCTATTTAATTATATAAAGTGAAGATCTGTAGTATTAAGACTCAATGTATGCAGTAGATAATTCAAGCTAAGCTATGTATGTGCACATAAGATGATTAATATCTAAAAGTCACATTCTCTCCATTGGTCTGAGAAGTCAAGGACAGAAATCCATAATACCAGTCTTTTTCTTGTTCTTGGGCCCTTTATAATGAATATTTTCTGTTAATCTAAGATGTCTACTTAATAGAATTCATCAGTGCCAAATTCTATTCATCAGTTATTTATGTCCAGCCATATACATTCAAAAATTATGCAAGCAACATCCAAACAGATGACACACTCGTAAAATACATTTGTTCTTACAGAAGACCCAAGCAAGTTCTGTTCCTAGCAGTCATGTCAAGCATCTTCCAAACTTCTGTAACTCTAGCTTCAGTTGATTCAGTAATTGCTGTGGACTCTGAAGGCTTTGGTATTCATATACATAGACACAATTAAAAGTGTTATAGCACTAAATGCTTTAAAAAAATAACACTTGGGCTTGGTAGGTTATGCACTTAAGATGACTTCCACAGGAGGCAGGGGGACATCAAGCCACCAAACCTTCAACCCCAAATTTGTCTTACCTATAAGATATGCAGGGATAAAGACAGACCAGAGACTGAAGGAGCAACCAGCCAATGACTATCTTAATGTGAGACCCATATCATGTTAGAGAGTCAAGTCCTGACACTATTTATGATATTCTGCTATGCTTGTAGACAGGAACCTAGTATAACTGTCTCCTGAGAGGCTTCATCCAGCAGTGGATAGATGCAGAAGCAGAGATCAACAGCCAACCATCAAGCAGAGGTCAGGGAAGTTGTGGAAGATGGGGAATAGAATGGAGCAAACCGGAGGGGGTCAAGGTCACCACCAGAAAGCCTACAGAGTCAACGAACTTGTGCTCATCGGGGCTCATAGAGACTGAGTCACCAACTAGAAAGCATGCGGGGTATGGACCTAGACTCCCTACACATTTTTAACAAATGTATAGTTTTATCTTCATATGGGACCCCTAACAAGTCGAGAGAGTGTCACTGCTCCCTGCCACTGAGTTCCCTTACCCCTATCTAGAAAGCCTGGTTGGGCCTCAGTGGGAGATGATGTGCCTAGTCCTGCTGGGACTAGATGTCCAGGGTGGAGTGGTACCAAGTGGGGTCCTCCCCTTCTCTGAGGAGACAAGATGAGGAAAATTGGCAGGGAGATTTGTAAGGGTGGGATTGGGAGAATAGGAGGAGCAGACTGTGATTGAGATGTACAGTAAATAAAAGAAATATAATATTGGAGAAAAATAAAAAGATTATCCATCAAATTAAAGAATACACGGAAGCATTCGGTAAGCTTTGCAAAGCAGAAAGTGAATTCTTGCTGAGTTTGTCCTCACAAGGAGCAAAGTATCTGACAAAGTATTCTACAACTGCTTTGTTAAGATCTCACAAGGGACTGAGAGGGGCACCTGGCTTTTATGTGGATTAATGGAAATAAGCACTTGCTCCTAAGTAAACAAGAGACTTCTATTCCTAGGCTTGCTTCAGAAGTCCAGGCACACATTTTCTAAAATTCCCTAGTGATTCAAATGTAATGAAGCATCTCAAAATGCAGAGCTCCCTGAAAGCCCTTCTTCCTTATGAATATGTCTAAGATAGTGGGATTTTGTGAAGTGAACTAATCTCTGTAAGCCCAAAAGCTCCATGGAAAACCAAATAACTCCTAACCCTAAAAGGAAAGTAGAGAGGGCTCTGGTCAGTCTCAGAGTTAATGTGAGCTCTTTCAAATTTATAAAACTCATTGGTTCAAATTGAAAAGATTATTTTGTACTTTTGCAAGGACATTAATCCCAAAAGAAGAACAAAATGAAGTGAGTCAAATTGCTTTGAGCAGGGATGCCTGCAGAGAGAGGAGAGAAATTCTGCAGGAAACATGCCTTCTGAAATTGGTGCTGTATTTTCCTCAGTGATTCCAATCTGTCCTGCATAGACTTTTCAAAAGCCATTATATGTTCTGAGGTCTGGGATCATTTTGTAAGTTAGCAATGTCGTTATAACCTTGTCTTACCCATCCATTCTTGTCATTTTCTGTTCTTAGAAAGATTAAGGAAATACTTTTTCGCCTCACATTTTCCACATTTCTTTCTTCGAAGGTTCATCTGAAACACTTAGGTGTCTTTAACCCATCTGATACTATAGTCAACTTTGCTCCTTTCAAACTTTCTCAGAATATTTTAAGTAACTAAGGGCTAGTTTACCACCAGAAAGCAACAGATTACAGCATAGTCCTGCACTAAGGAATGGAGACTTTAATTATTTTCTCCTTCTATAAAGCAAGATGCATAGTTTGATCCAAAAAGACAGATGGGTCAGTGGGAAAACTAATTATTGTGCAAACATATGGAGCTGAGTTTAGATCCCTCATGTAAAAGTATAAAGACCACTGGCATGCTACAGAGATAAAACAGTTGATCCTGGGGACTAGTTTACCAGCTGATCTTGTCAACATGGCAAAGCTCCAGTTTCAGTAATACCTACTGTCTCAAAATAAACTAGTCTCAAAAAGATCGAAAAAATGGTAGAGGAATATACCTGGGGCCAGCCGCTAGCTTCTGCATTTGCATGCTTTAGCAAGTACAAACCCATGTACATGTACACACATACATATACAGATTTATACATATATACATGCACACATACATACATGTTTGTGCATGTACATGTGTGTATGTATATGTGTATTTGTATGTATGTATGTACATGTATATATGTATATACCTATATATGCATGTGTGCATGTACACAGGTTTGTATTTGCTGAAGCATGTAAATGCAAAAGCTAACGACTGACCCCAGGTATATTCCTCTACCATTTTTTGATCTACATATACACAGACACATAATATAAACAGTAAACAAATAATAAGTAATGATTAATTAAAAATTAAATATTTAAAAGGAATGTAATATCCAAATCCCAAGATCCCTATGAGGGTCTCATGGAGAATATTAAATATCAAATATTAATGTTATAATTAATAATGTTAATAAATATTGTCAAATATTAAATATCAAAGGAGTTTAATATCTAAATCCCAAGATTCATATTTGGATCATTATGGAGAAAATCTTAACTGATTAAATACAACCTTATAGTAAAAATTTTACTTTCTTTGAAATTCAAATTATATTATGAAAGTGGCATGAAATAAATAAATGTATTGTACTAACAAACTATTCCCTCCATCAAGCAATATTTTTCTCAATATTTTCACCCTTTGTTTAATAGTAGAGTTATTTGGTTCTGTCTTTTGAAAAGGACTGTCCATAATATAGTCACCTAATAAAGTGCTTTCAACATAATAGGAAGATAAATAAATACTGTAGACTTAAGGAATGAATGCATAAATGAATAAACCAGACATAACTATTGTGGAAACCTAGAGAAAAATTTAAGATAATATTTAATTTCATTAATACTCTTAAGTTGTCTTTTACTGAAATAGTAAACTATCCATTGTCTTTAATATGTAGCTATTGCAAAGTCATTGACATAGAAAATATTATAAACAGAAAAATAATATTTTAACGGAAGAAAGGGAGAGTAAAGGGAAGTAAAAGATGCTTTAAAGCAATTTAATGACAACCAAATATGATAGTCAAGTGAGTTATGTAACTTAGATAGAATGGTCCTCAAACAATATGCAGTCAGTATGAAGATATCCCAAAGGTCCAGAAAGCTTTCCTGACAACAGTAGTACTTCTATGGTTTAAAGTTAAAAAGTAACCAATCAAGAGTTTGACATTAGGTGGGCATGTTGTTATTCTCCGGAAATCCCATCTGAGGAAAGAAGGCTGTGAATTCTAGGCCAGCCTGGGCTACAGCACAGAACCCTGTCTCCAAATCAAAACCAGAACAAAGCAAAGTGTGACTTGGCTTTCTTTAACTTGCTAAACACTTGCTAAACCTTGCTAACCACTAGACAGAAATGAGCCCAGGTGGAACCAAACATGGAGAAAGACAGACAGGCCCAATGTCTAACACAGTGGGCACACAGAATTCAACATTCAAATTGGAAGCTGGTGTGAAAGTGTCAATCTTATTTTCTCTGGTAATGAATGGAGACAAAAAATGGCAGTAACAGCAACCCTTTCAATAGGGCTCTCCATCACTTCTCTGCCTCTGACCCTTCTCTTAAATGTTCTCAGTGGGCTTTTCTCTACGACTTACTTTCTGGCTCATGCATTCTTCCTCACTAGCCTTCATCAAATATTTATTGGCTGGTAACTCTTGTATGCATTGTGTTTTAATAAAAGTAAATGTAATCTCAGACCTTCTAAATAAAGGTGAACAAAGCAATGGTGAGGGAAAGCACACGATGTTTCTTCTACCCATCCCTGCTTCTCTCCATCTTCACTTTTGGAATAATTGTTTTTTTCTTGGTCACAAAAAATTCTTTTCTAATTGGTTAACATTATCACATATTTTAGAAGATGAGTTTGGCTTCTCTTTAGTCTTTGATTTTTTCCACACAGTTTGAGACCCACTTCATTAACCAAAGAATATGGAGTGCATCGGATATAGTGGTTGACATTGGTTTGGTTTGGTTTGGTTTTTGAAGTAGCATTTCACTATGTAGCCTAGGTTGACCTGGCACTTGTGGGAGTCCTCCTGTTTCAGGATCCCAGTGCTGGGACTAGAGAAGTGCCTCACCAGACCTCACATGACTGACACTCACATGGCACTGTCATGGTCAGCACTGGGTACATACCAAAATCATGCTCACTTAGTGATTTGTGTGGCTTTCCCACTTACTGGTTACAGGTTTACTTATTTTTTCTCTCCCCAGTTTTTATTTAGATGGCATTCTGATACTGGGAGGGTGCTGGTTAATAATTTTATGTGGTAGTCTTGCTTGTAAGTTCAATTTGTTTTAGTTGATTATTTTTTTCAAAGCCTTTGCTAAATCCCGAGAGCTTAAATAAGTCAACACAATATAGCCTCAATTGATCACCCTCACATGTAACCTTACTATCTCACCACTATTTCCTCAGAGATTCCAGGTTTTGTGAGACCCTGCCACAAAGCCAAGGGTGCATTCTTCTGTATTCTATTCTGTGACCAAAAACTAAACCAAACCAAAACAAAAACAAACAAAAAACTCCTCTCCCATTTTGACTTCCTTTCCATTTTGCTAGAATGAGTTTCATCTCAACTGTAATTATAAATTCCAGTGATAGAGTTAAGCATGGGTGAAGTCTCTCAAGGCACGTAGATGCCTCCACTGCATTGCAGAGGATCCCATTCTTGTCAGGTATCTAAAACTTCTCTTCATGGCAAAATAACATAATAATCTTCTCAAAAGCACAATATATTCTAAAGAAGTTGTGAATTTAGAAAGCATGTGTTAGCACATCCTGTGAGTAAAACCCATTTTGGCACACAGGGTGCAAATTTGATTGGCATGAAGCAAATGATGGTGTTCATTACGGTTCTGAAAAGGTAAAAGCTGTGCAGTTGGTAAATAAAACATGATTATTTCAGTAATGAGATACTTCAAGTATGCACACTTTAAGCTGTTGGAGGAAATGGCAGTGTGTACCTCAAGGGGCAAGCTGGTAGAAGCTGGCTGTCCTTCAGAGAAAGTCATAATATCAAGAGCCCAAATATACATCACTGATACTGTGGGCAGAACAGATCAAAGAGGTACAATAATAGATCTATCTGAATGTGGAACACACACTCTCATGTACCACACACACATACACATACACATACACACACACACACACACACACACACACACACACACACACATACACATACACACACACACACACACACACACATACTCATACTACACACTCTCACACATCACACAAACACACTATACAGATACCATACCCTTTCATCCATACACACATATACACACACATAATCACACTCATTTATGCACTACATTACACACACACACACACACACACACACACATATCATTTAGGAAAAGAATTAAGACAGACTAAAAATAACAAAAAGAATACATTAAAGATACAACATAACCAAAAAAAAAGTCATGCACAATTTTAGAGTTACAAGTTGGGGAATAGCAAATCTAGAGATAAATTTAATTGTATAAGAAGAAACAATACAATGCAACAATTTGATTGACTGACTTATTAGTCTTTTGACTAGGTGCTGAAAACACAGAAAAAATAAATAAAGGTATGCCAGCCTAGAGTTGGGTGCATGAGTTAGGTAGATTCAAATAAAAAACTGTCATGCCAAATGTAGGTATTACTAAGTCAA
Source organism: Rhabdomys pumilio (assembly GCA_030674055.1). Taxonomy (NCBI): domain Eukaryota; kingdom Metazoa; phylum Chordata; class Mammalia; order Rodentia; family Muridae; genus Rhabdomys; species Rhabdomys pumilio. The sequence goes on from JANHMN010000001.1 coordinate 160,143,604, forward strand.
GCTGAAAGAGTACCTCTAACCCCTGTGTGTCTGTGAAAGGGAGGGTAGGGTAACACAAGAGATGCAGGATAGATTCTGCATACTTCAAACAAGAAAGACTTAAAGTTGAATCTTCACCCAGAACTTCCACAAAACAAAATCCTAAAACTCAGACTGGTGTAGAGATAATTTTTTTGTCTTATTCTGTTTGTTTTGTTGGTTTATGTGGAAGCAAAACAAGATTGGTAAAGTATGTTGACAGTCTAAAGAGATATAAAATGATAACATACCCAGAAAATGTCCAGAGCAGAGAAACAGGCAAGCCAAACCTATGTAGACAGGAAAAGTAAAGAAGTGGCAAGCTGCAGTATTGACAAGGCCTTACTGAAATGAGGAGTCCAGATGACTTATCAGGCTTCAAGTAGGCAACATTGAGAACACATGCTCTCCCATTCCACATAAAAAAGAGTAAGCCAACAGTGGACGGAAAGTACAGAGGATGTTAAAAAGATTGTTCTCATTTGTGGAAGTAGGGTATGCTTCCTCCCCTAAGAGGAGAGGAAGTCTCCTTATCCTTTTGGTAAGAATGAGTATCCAAATCTCAAACACGAATTTTTACCACTTGTAAGACAAAATTTGTGAACTCAAATTACCAAAATTGAATAACCTCTACATTGTCTCTTGATGTCTTTCCTGAGCAGGAATACACAAACTGACTTCTTGTAAAAGCTGAGACTATGCTCTGTGAGCAGCTCTGTCATTGTGGTGTGAAAAGACGCCAGAGGATATGAAGCCAAAAGTCAGGCTATGTTCAGTACAACTCTGTTTACTAATACACTGTTTAGCCTGTTTCCACACTCTGGTACCAGCTAATGTTTTGTAGTCCGGGACTTCAACACTACTTCTGAAAGAAAACATCCTCAAACATTACAGGCTAGAAGGACCTGGTGGGCTTGTTATAGCAACACCACTGCAGTTGTTCCCAACTTGAGCTCTGACTGGCACTTGAGTAGGGCTAATAATCTGTGTTCCTTGGTAATTCGTAGGTAATGACTCTGCTGGTGATCTAGCCACTATACATGTAGACAGCAAAGTCTACAGACAGAAGTAATGAACACAGGGGCCAGGTAAGTAGAAGGGTGTCTATCAAGGTAAGAGTAAGATGCACACATACCACACCATTCTCAAGATGGAGAAGAGCTGTAGAATATTATTCCCGTAGTGAAATTATACTACAGGATCTGGAAATTGACTTTCCAGATGAGCCTGAGGTGAGAACATGAGACCTGAAGAAGTAAAGAAGATGCATGAGGATTCAAAGAGTCTTTGTTGCCTTGGAAGATGTAAACTGCAGGTAAAGGAAAGTTTGTGGTGCCTGGCACTGAGATCAGATCCAGGTTGACAGTGAGCATGGGAACAGTGACTGACTCGCTCTGAACACAGAAATTAAATTCTGCTAGTAATGATGAGCTTCATAAGGTGCTTTCAATGAAGTCTCCAGATAAGAATGTGGTCCAGCCATTATTTGCTTTCTGTATTATGGTGCAGAGAACACATAAACACTGAATTTCTGTCCTTCATGACTACGGGGTAATAAATAAAAAATAAACAAAGTAACCAGGCTTCTAGTAGCTATAATTTTGTATTAAGGACACTGTGAGAGAAATTTAATATTGATGGAAAATTAATCCCACCTTGAACCTAGAGTTCCCTACATGCACCATGGCCAGACACCATAATCCAGTGTAAGAACTTCCAGACGTTCCTGCTCCACTCACTAACCTCTCCACTCTTCAGAGCATCATAAGCAAGTCATTGCTCTCTGAATTAAAACATTCTCTAAGTGTTGATTCCCCTCTCCTGTCAGAAGCTCAGAGAAACTGAGGTAATGAATACTTTACATAAACCTAACATGATGTAACTCTTTCCAAGCAGCTGTAAATTCTTTAGCTTCTAATATGAGCCAACCCAGATCATTCCCACATAGATAGATACTTTTATATACTATATTAAGCTCATTTCATACAAGTTTAAAAGCTGCCCTCATGGTTAAGTATTCTAAAATAACATTAATTTAAGAACATTATATTTTGTGATATTTAAAAAGTTTCCAACATGGCATTGCCATAGTTTGATTTTCCTAATGTTCTTATAAGGATCATGTTTACAGTATACTAAGCACAATTTGCAAGGTTATTAATCCAAGTAAAGCTAAATTGCAAACAGACTTTCAGAGATTTTTGTTTCTATTTTTAAATTGAATACATTAGCTACTTATGAATGTCATTTTTAAAGGGTCTGCTTAAGAAAGAAACTTAATGATTAATTTTGATCAAAGGAATGTCTTCATTTCAAATGAAGTCACAGAGCAGCTTAGGGGAACAAATATCAAGGATATAGTGTGCTTGCTCAGAAACTAGTATGATGATTTGGAAAATTATAATTTTTAAATTAATGCTAGCTAGTAAGCTAAAGATGGAACTCATGAGCTGTGTTGAGTCTAGTAGGCAATGTCCTATGTTCTTCTAACTTCGATAAAAGGATCAAACATTCTGTTCACTAAGAAATCCTTACTTTGAGCTGAGGTTTATACTCTGCCCTAACTCTATACTATATAAAACAGTGTTTTTTCACGCTGTGCCTCCCCCTGAGAGGCTTCACTTTACATCCAGCCTCTGACTCCACATCAATGATAAAGGACGCATCTGAATGTTGGTTGGTTATGTGAACCACACTGTCTATGCGACATCACTCAAGCAGCCCCAGATTGATAAATGAGTTATCCCTAGGAGTAGAAAAATATCACTTTACAAATTCACTTGGGTGAATTGAGACTATGGGGACACAAAGCTGTGTTAAACTGCTATCAAAGAAATCATGCCCAAGAAATTGGCAAACATATCAGAGAGAGGAACATGTGTAACTTCCACATCAGAACCCCAGAAGAAGGAGAAAATTAGTGCTGCAGATCTGATTAACTGGTGTGTGCATAAAGGAATGGCAGTCAGATAATTTCCAGTAGGCCCTGGAGCTTCAGCTCAGCTCAGGGTCCCCACTTTTGACGTGATTTATTCCAAAGTCATCTGCTTATTCTTCCTGTAGCCATTCCTTTGTCTGAAGTCAGTCACGCCCTTTCAACTCTGCAACTTGATTCAACTTTCAAATCTTAAAACTGTGATACACATCTCCCTAGTTCTGTACCAGCACCTGCTTGACAGCAGTGGGCTTAGTTCTTTATCTTATACATGTCAGATTTCTTTTATACACTTCACTCATCCTATTTCTGAAATTTGTATCCATTCTGTAACCTACATGTATGCCTACTTAGGTATATTTACTGTGAGGAGTGGCATGGGAGTTAATATCACTAATTAGAATTTGGAAAAAAGAATCTTTGTTTACTTTGGCCAGATTACAAAGGAAAGTAGGATTGTCTGACAAATTGATACCAACAAAACCTCTGTACCTTGAAATGAAAACAGACAAATATAATCCACCATGTTTCTGATAGAAAGAATTCATGATATCCCAAGTGCTGGGCCTGTAAAAACAGGACTTTATTACCTCAATTACCTTCCCAATTTGTCCCAGAGAGAAACTGGAATACTTCCTGTTAGATATAAAAAAAATGGACTTCTTTGTTTTAATATCACAAAGAAGCAGTATTTTTGAAGATGTGATGACTATTGGTCTTGTAGAATAATTATTTGCCTTAGAGACAGAACTTCATCTTACCCCTGAACCCTTTTCAAATGCTTAATCATACAGTAAGGAATAAACATACAAGAGAGTACAGCCTCACCTTCTCCAACAGATAGCAGAAGTGGCAGACTTCTAATCATTTGAATTTCAAATTCTCTTTGTTGTGTTTTTTCAATAAGTCTTTCAAATCTTGTCTAGGTTGGATTTCCAAAGCCAGACAAATTAGCAAATGTAGTCTTGCTCCAAAAGGAAGGAAGTGTGGCTCAACTGCAGAGTGTTTAAAATACTTGATCCAGCCACATTTCATGGGCTCTTAATCACAGGGTTCATAAAAGGACCGTACAACCCCATTGGAAAGTGATGGAAGCCATTGTCACCCTGTAGCTACTAATGCTTTAAGGCTTCTGGAAAACCTTTTTTTTTTAGCTAGCAGTACTTGTACTTCCTTAATTTAGAGGTAGGCATGATCAGGTCCAGAGAGATTAGCTAAGAACACAATGAAGCAATAACCCAAGTGAGAAAGAAAACACAGGTGAGTTCCCTAGGGCAAAAATTTCTCACCAAAGACAACTGGTATGGGGAGAATAAGTCAGCCAAGGAAGGTGATAGGACAAGGTCAGAACATTAAGTCACAGAAGTCTGGTGATGACTTTTCCCAAAGTAAAAAGCAAATAGAAATTAAAATGAGATTTGCAAAAGAGTGATTAATGATAGCTATTGAACAATAGAGAAGTAGGCACATAATGAAAATTACTAGGCAAGTTTTATTTTTTTAATATGAGGCAATTTGGTTACTGTAAATATATGAATACATAAATACATTTCTAATTGGAATAATTTATAAGTCTCTTCAGTGGCCTAAAACCAAATTACTTGCTTTAGATATTAAGTTTGCTACTTTCTCTTTCTCTATTTTTTTTTTTTATAATTGCAGGTAGGTATAAAGAAACTTAAATATTATCCATGGAACTAATTTAGAGTCTCCAATGAGAAAACTGAAAAATGGTCATAGCTTATATGCTACTTGAAAAACATTTATACTGAAAGAAAGAACACCTTACAATACAAGGAGAGCCATGAATGTGAGACATGTGGAAGGTTTTTCTTTTTGCCAGTTGCCTCATGAAAAAGTTTAAAAAGGTAAAAGTACATTATTTTTAATTCAATTAATACACAAAAGACTGCTGGATTAAGCAATGTAAAGATAGCAAGAAGCTACACTATAGTCACTTTCCTATGAAGTCCTTGGCAGCTAGAATGCATTTTACACAAACACCTCGACTCAGTTAAGACTGTCTAGTTTTAGGTGTACAGTGGCCATATATGGGAGACTACATTTAACCGTACAGGCTCAGAAGTTCTCTGATATTAACTAGCTAGCTAGAGTCCTGGCAACATTAATCCCCTACCAAATTCACTCATCTATAAAATTCAAAAGAGTAGTTTTCAGTTTGGTTATTAGAATTCTATCTCTAGATTATTGGTTTAAAGACAAGTCATACAAAACTAGTTCTGACACTATTTCAAGATAAACATCCAAAATTGTTAGTTTTAACACATTAATATGGCATTAAAATTACTTATATTTTTAAAAATTTAATGTCACAAATTACTTTGATTATCATAGTTATTGACTTTGATTTTCCCAAAAGATGTGAGTCAAAGCCCAAGTGAAAGTCATCAATAACTATGTGATTCTGCCATTAAATAGCAAAATAAACACGGCCAGTGACAATTGATTCTGTTTCAGGAAAGATCCTGTTCCCGTCCTGTGGGCTGTGATTTGTTTTGACCTAGGCTGTAAAACACAGGTGAAGTCATGCACTTGCAAGAACTTGTCCTTGCTCCCTGAGTACGCTAGGTGAGCAAATCTGTAGGGTGATTGAGAAAAAAGCCTGCACAATTTTCATCAAGCTGAGAAATTATTAGAAAGGTGAACTAGCATCCATGGTTACAGCCAGCACTTCCTACTAGAAATACCATTGAGGTCATCTTGAACCTTACAACCCAGATAATCTTCCAGATAAATGCTTGTTTATGAATAAATCAGACCAAACAGAGAAACTCTCAAATCTAAAATAACAGAAAAGTAAACACATTGTTTCCATTAAAAGCCATTTAGATCTGAAGTTATTTCATAACGTAACAATAGATAACAGAAATATTGTATACAACCCAGTATATAGATTTAATTTTTAAAAGCATACGGATAGCTCCCATTACCAGAATACTTATTAGGGCCTTCTATTGACCTGTGATTCTCATTCACAGCTTATAGTTTACATACAGGTTGGCTTTTAGTCCAATATATGCTGCTGTGGATATGTACACATGAGTAGTGACATTCTAGCACAATTCAGAGATCCTGGCTCCTAAAAGTCCTAGTGAATTTACAGGAGAAAATAAATGGCTCACCCATAAATATGAACTTAGTAAAAATGTTGTTCAAAAACCATTTATGATTTTCACAATAACTTTCTTTTAGGACAAACCTATAGCTCATTTAGTCCAAGTCTCATCACTCATCATGGTAGATATATTTAGTCTTGTCTTTATAAATAAACTCGATATATCATACAATCATAATCATAACTAAGATATCAAAAGAAACAAATGGCAGGGCTGGGGGGGTGTCTTTATAAAAGCAGCAGAGGGCACCTGGCCTTCATATATGTATACAGGCACAAACGCACATATACAGAAAATTTTAAAATCTATAAAAAAAGAAATAAACTGCAAAGGCAATCAGTACACTGGGGAAGAGGAATATAGCATACTATAAAAGACATGATATATGTATCTCATTAATTGTGTGACAAAACTTATTTAATACACCCTTATATCAGATAGTCATTACTTGTACTTTTTCCATGTTCCAGAAGCTTTAAATGTTCTTTAAATGTCCCAAAGTTAGAGAGCATGAATATCTAATGAACTCCTTTTTTTAAAAAAATTAATTTTTTACTGGACATTTTATTTACATTTCAGATGTTATCTTTTTTCCCATTTCCCCCAACCAGAAAACCCCTATCCCATCATCCCTCTTCCTGCTTCTATGAGGATGTGCTGATTTTAGTGGGACTGTTTCAAGTTTCTCTCCATTTACTTTGATGTTGGCTACTAGGTTGCTGTATATTGATTTTACTACATTTATGTATGGGCTTTGAATTCCTGATTGTTCTAGGACATTTACCATGAAGGATGTTGAAATTTGTCAAATGCTTTCTCAGTATCTAGTGAGATGTTTTATTTTCTTTCAGTTTGTTTATATGGTGGATTATGTTGATAGATTTCTGTATATGGAACCATCCCTGCATTCCTGGGATAAAGCCTACTTGATCATGATGGATGACTGTTTTGATGTGTTCTTGGATCCAGTTTGCGAGAATTTTATTGAATATTTTTTCATCGATACTCATAAGGGAGATTGGTTTGAAGTTTTTCTTTGTTGTATCTTTCTGTGGTTTAGGTATGACCACAATTGCATCTTCATAGAACAAACTGGGTAGTATTTCTGTTTGTATTTTGTGAAATAGTTTGACAGAATTGGTACTACGTCTTCCTTGAAGATCTGATAGAATTCTGCACTAAACCCATTTGGTACTATGTTCTTTTTAGTGGGGAGAATTTATTGGCTGCTGCTATTTCTTTAGGGGTTATGGGACTGTATAGATGGTTTATCTGCTCCTGATTTAACTTTGGCACCTGGTATCTGTCTAGAAAATTGTCCATTTCATCCAGATTTTCCAGTTTTGTTGAGTATAGGCTTTTGTAGTAGGATCTGACTTTTTTTTAAGTCCCTTAGTTTCTGTTGTTATCTCTCCCTTTTCAGTTCTAATTTTATTAATTTTTATACTGTCTCTGTGCCTTCTGGTTAGTCTGGCTAAGGATTTAGTTATCTTGCTGATTTTCTCCAAGAACCAGCTCCTGGTTTTGTTGATACTTTGTATAGTACTTTTTGTTTCTACTTGGTTAATTTCATCCCTGAGTGTGATTATTTCCTATAGTCTACTACTCTTGGGTGTATTTGCTTCTTTTTGTTTTAGAGCTTTCAGGTGTGCTATTAAGTAGCTAGTGTATGCTCTCTCCAGTTTCTTTTCTGTATATACTTAGAGCTATGAGTTTTTCCCTTAGCACTGCTTTCATTGTGTTTCATAAGTTTTGGTATGACGAATCTTCATTTTCACAAAATTCTAAAAAGTTTTTAATTTCTTTCTTTATTTCTTCCTTGACCAAGTAATAATTGAGTAGAGCATTGTTCAGCTTCCATTTTTATATGGGCTTTCTGTTGTTTTTGTTATTATTGAAGACCAGCCTCAGTCCATGTTGATCTGATAGGATGCAAAGAATTATTTCAATCTTTTTGTATCTGTTGCGGCCTATTTTATGATCAATTATATGGATTATATGGTTCCTTTGGAGAAGTTACCATGAGGTGCTGAGGAAAAGCTATATTCTTTTGTTTTATGATGAAACGTTCTATAGATATCAGTTAAATCCATTTGGTTCATAATGTCTGTTAGTTTCATTGTGTCTTTGTTTAGTTTCTGTTTCCATGATCTGACCATTTCTGACAATGGGGTGTTGAAGTCCCCCACTATTACTGTGTGAGGTGCAGTATGTCCTTTGAGCTTTAGCAAAGCTTCTTTTATGAATGTGAGTGCTCTTGCATTTGGAGCATAGATGTTCAGAATTGAGAGTTCATCTTGGTTGATTTTTTACTTTTATGAGTACAAAGTGTCCTTCCTTAGCTTTTTTGATAACTTTTGTTTTAAAGTCGATTTTATTCAATATTAGAATGGCTACTCCAGCTTGTTTCTTGGGACCATTTGCTTGGAAAATTGTTTTCCAGCACTTTACTATGAGGTAGTGTCTGTCTTTGCCACTGAAATTTGTTTCCTGTTTGCAGTAAAATTCTGGGCTCTGCTTACTTATCCAGTCTGTTAATCCATGTCTTTTTGTTGGGGAATTGAGTCCATTGACATTAAGAGATATTAAGGAAAAATGATTGTTGCTTCCTGTTATTTTTGTTATTAGAGGTTAAATTACGTTTGTGTAGCTATCTTCTTTTGGATTTGTTGGAAGATTACTTTCTTGCATTTTCTAGGTTGTAGTTTCCCTCCTTGTGTTGGTGGTTTCCCTCTATTATCTTTTGTAGGGCTGGATTTGTAGAAAAATATTGTGTAAACTTGGTTTTGTCATGGAATATCTTGATTTCTCCATCTACAGTAATTGAGAGTTTTGCTGGGTATAGTAGTCTGTGTTGACTTTTGTGTTCTCTTATGGTCTGTATGATATAAATTCAACATCTTCTGGGTTGTATAATCTCTGGTTAGAAGTCTGGTGTAATTTTTATAGGTCTGCCTTTATATTATGTTACCTTTTTTCCTTACTGCTTTTAATATATTTTCTTTGTTTTGTGAATTTTATGTTATTATTATTATGTGATAGGAGGAGTTTCTTTTCTGGTCTAGTCTATTTGGAGTTCAATAGGCTTCTTGATTGTTCATGGGCATTTTATTCTTTAGATTAGAGAAGTTTTCTTCTATAATTTTGTTGAAGATATTTACTGTCTCTTTAAGTTGTGATTCTTCACACTCTTCTCTTTCTATTATCCTTAGCTTTGGTCTTCTCATTGTGTTCGATTTCCTGGATGTTTTGGGTTAGGAGCTCTTTGCATTTTGCTTTTTCTTTGACAGCTATGTCAATGTCTTCCATGGTATCTTCTACACCTGAGATTCTTTTCTCTATCTCTTGCATTCTGTTGGTGATGCTTGTGTTTATGACTCCTGATTTCTTTTCTAGGTTTTCTATCTGCAGGCTAGTCTCCCTTTGGGATTTTTTTTATTATTTTTACTTCTATTTTTAGATCCTGGATCATTTTATTTAATTCCTTCACCTGTTTGGTTGTGTTTCCTTGCAATTCTTTAATGGATTTTTGTGTTTCCTCTTTAAGGCTTCTATCTGTTTACTTGTGTTCTCCTGTACTTCCTTAAGAAAATTATTTATGTCCTTCCTAAGTCCTCTATCATCATTATGAGAAGTGATTTTAAATCTGAATCCTGCTTTTCTGGTGTGATGAGGTGTTCAGGACTTGGTATGTGGGGAGAACTGGGCTCTGATGCTGCCAGAAAGCCTGGTTTCGTTTGCTTATGTCCTTGTGCTTGCTTTTCACAATCTGGTTATTTCTAGTGCTACTTAAACTTCCTGTCTTTGACTGGAGCCTGTCTGTCCTGTTATCTTGCTAGTGTCAGAACTTGTGGGACTGTGAAAAGGATAGCTTGGTTTCTGGTAGAGCATTGGTTAGAAATGACTGGAGACCCTGTGAGGGATGGCATACATTTCGCCATGCTCCCAGACTCCAGGCTCCTGACATGTGGTCTAAGACCTCCATTGATCAGTGCTTTTCAGTCAGGTAGGGCAACACCCCTACCAGCCCCTCCATGGGTAGAGGATGTGACTATAGGCCTTAGGCTCAAGAGATTTTCATATTAATGAGATACCTAAAGGCCAGAGGGCATAGCCAATTAAGTATTCCTTCCCAGACCCTCCTCTCTCCCTATTTCACTTAGGTCTCCCCTGAGAAAGGGCGGGGGTGGGGGGTGGGGGGGGGCTACAGCCACATTTTCTGTCGTGACAATAAACCTTTCGGAACATGGACTTCCTTGTGTCTTTGGGGTCTGCCTGCCATGGAGAACCATGGAGGGGGCCTTAAACTATCAACTAGCAGTTTAATGTCCCACTAAGGATTTCTCTGTGGTATAGTCATGGAAACCAGCAACTCAAGCAAGCTAAATGACCCAGTGATGCAGCCAAGTGAGTGCCGAGTCAGCAATGATCCAGCCAAGGGAGTACAGTGACCAAGAGTCTCTACCCGAGGGGCGCTGTTGGGGCTTCCCTCCCCCTCATTTTTCTTGGCTGCTGGCCAGCCCATTTGCCCCCAGTCTCAGTTCTTCTGAGACTCACAACTGCATCTGGGAGCCCAAAGATGGAGACCACTGGCGGGGGACTTCAGACTGAGATCTCGCCAGGCCTGGCCAGGACCACACAGCATTTGCCCAGTGCCTGACAGAGTGAACTCAGTCAAAATTCCACGCTTCTGCTCCCCAGGGCCACAGTTCCAGCTAACTGGTCCAGCAACAGACACTCAGGAACCACAAGAGCCCAACAGGACTCATGCCTGTCCATGCGTGAGCTAACAGCCCCACAAGAACTCCTCAGAGTCCAGCAGTCTCTGTGATCCTATGATCCTGAGGTCCTGAGTGGAAGAGATCCTGAGACTCAGGATGCCTCTGGGATCCTGAAATCCTATTATCCTGGGCCTGTTAGAGCTCCTGATAATCCAGTTTCCTCAACTGCTCTGAGTGCAGAGGATTCTCTTCTCTGAGTGCAGTGGTTCCTCTGCTGCTCTGAGTAAAGTGGTTCCTCCACTGCTCTGAGTGCAGTGGTTCTTTTAGGATGGGTCAGTATATGGTGTCTTCAGGGGAGCATACCAGCTAGGAGTCTGCCCAGCAGGTGAACTCCTTTTTAATTCCACAAACGCTGTCATAACTATTTTCATCTAATAAAATTCAGATATGCATTTACTGCAATATAAAAACCAAGTTTGGGTATATAATCTTAAAATGCTCTGTATCCTAAGTATACGTACCTAGTATATACTTAGAGACAGCCTTTAGCCTAGAGAGGGGCTATCCAGTTAAACGAATAAGGCAAAAATATTTCTTATGACAAAGAAGGGAACTTATAGCATTCAGGTAAAATTTCAAGGATTGTTATGTGAAAGAATGCATAGTTCCTGGTGTCCAAATATTTAGAACCACTCAGTCTTCCCCATTCTCTTAAGGGACAAAAGGTACTATTCTGTTGGAAGACAAATTGACTATGGGTATTCTAATCCAATACTCTAAACATACAGAGTAGAAAAGGAGAGTTTTGTTATTCATCTTCTGCTGCACAGAAAGGGACTTCATGGAACCCACTAAAGTACAGCTACTGGATTAGAGCATTCTGTTGCAGTGCAGCCTTTGGTGACTGAGCCTACAGTGTCCAGATAAGTAATTATGTCATATGTTTCAATTTGCTTCCATTCTACACATAGCAAGTAACCTGCAGGACTAGGGCCCCTTGAAAATGTGGAAAGGGTGAGCACAAGGAGCAGGTACAACTACCGACAACATTGTAAATCCCTTTAAAAGGCAATTATGGTTTACCAGTTAAGCATGCAATCAACATCCGTATTCATACTGGTTTTAGATACCAATTCCTAAAAGTCTGATTGCCTTTCCTTATACTAATGGCATATGGTAGAGCAGCCAGCTGGGAAGGTGCCTAGGCCTCACTCAAAGACAAGAATACATAAAGCACTAAGTCTGAAAGGTTTTCATCACCTTCTAGAGGTGATGAGCAAAGTGCAGGCCTCTGTCTTAGAGATGCCTACTGCTGCTATGGGCACCAGAGACCTTACTTTAACAATTGTTGTCTGTTAGGTTTGGGATCTCTGAGAGTTACACCAGCCTCTGGTTACAGTCTTACTGCTTCTACTTTCTGTTCTACCATACTGTGAGAGAACTATATAAGGCACTGTCAGCAGAAAAGCAGTGGTACCTTCCTTGCTTATGATGGACTGAAAGTTTTTAGATACTGTAAACCACAGTAGACTTCTTTGCACTCTATTAGATATTTTGTCAGGGTGATTAAAAAGTTAGTTGCGTAGTATCTAAAGTATTATGAGTTGCACCGTGAGTGTAAATGCAACATTACAGAATGTTTCCACATGATAGCCAATAACTGAGCAGCACAATCCTTCCCCCTTCCATTAACTTCAATCTATGTGTTTATGACTGGTTAATTCCCCCATTAACTCTAAGGTGTGTGATTCTGACCAATTCTGCACAGTGATCTCAGTTGCCTTGAAAACACATCGGCAGCTGAGAATCTTGAGCCAAATGGAACTCTCCCTGGTTCTGCTCACTGCAGACAAGAGAATCATTTTCATTATTTAAAAAACCTAAATGTCTCATTCTGGAGAGGTGTCTCTGGTTAATGGCACATGCTGCTTTTCTGGAGAACAGAGGTCTGGTTCTCATCCTCCGCTTCATGAGGTGCACAACAGTTAATAACTACAGGTCCAAGAGAACTGACATGCTAATCTGGCATAAACAGACAGCTTCATATATGTGATGCACATACAGATAGACAGGCACACACATACAAATGCATGTAAACAAATAATTTAAATCTTGTACATTTACTGTCTGTTGCTATGGTAAAACACTAATCAAAACCAATTAGAGAAGGAAAAGTTATTACATCTTATAGTATAGGATAGTTATATGGATAATAACTCAGGGCACAAGCTCAACCTGGTACCTGGAGGGAAAAAATGAAGCAGAAGCCATAGAAGAATGTGGCTTACTCTCTCACTATTCATGGACCTCACACTTTATATAAGAAATTATACAACCCAGCAGCATTTGTCCAGGAATGGCAACAACTACAGTGGGTTGGTCCCTTTTCCATCAATCATTATTCAAGAAAGTACCCACAGAGACCTACCTACAGGTCAATTGGATGAAGGCAATTTCTCAATTGAGATTCTTTCTGAATGTCTACATTTATGTCAAGTTGACAAAATCTAGGCAGCACAAAAATATTAGTCACTTTAAAATCTTTCCAAATATCTAGCTGCTTCAAAAAACTGCAAAATAAAAGCCAATGGAATTCAAATAATGTGGTAGATTCTTCTTCATGTTAAGTGAGACTCCAATGCAATTTGAATAATAAAAAGTGATCACTAATAAAGATGGAGTGAAAATGAAGATTAAAAAAAGTATCAATACGAAGAGCATAAAAATCTCTTCTTTTACAGAGAATGAATAAATCTTTCACTTTTAATTAAAAATCCATTTTCCTGTTCTACTAAGTAAATAGTAGAAAATTAGTATAAAAGATTACACCTGTTTCTGTATATATATAATAAACAGTACTTAATCTATATATTCATAATATTATATACACATACTACCCATCTCTATAAGTGCTCATGTACATTCATATCCATCCACATAACAAGACTAAAAGCAATGTGGTTTAAGGGAAACTAACTGAAATTATGTGAGATGCATCGATAACTCACAGCAACCTTGCCTAGACATTCATTCTTATGTTACGGAAGTTGGCACATCCATTGTTGCAGTGTATACAAGTCTTCATTTGATGGATAGCAAAAGTCCTGTGCTTACACATCCACCACCACACACACTCTAAAGAACCTCTAATTTCACATTCTTTTCCTCATTGTCTTCAGTTCCGCTGGCCTTACCCATATGTTCTTTGCGAACATTGACATCATGCACAGTCCTCTTCCTCTATGCTCTAATGTGCATAATGCTTGCCTGAGTTTTACTTTATTTTCTATTCATTTCTTCCTGCTTTCTGTTTCAGGTCTTCTCTGGGTGTGGTCCTCAGGCCATCAGCAGCAATAGCAAGGGAGAATGTATTAGACATGCAAATTCACCCCACTCAAAATATGAGGAAATCAGAACTTGTAGACATTCAGCACAACAATGTAGTTTTATGTTGTTTTAGAGGGCCCTCCTGTCAGTTCTGGGATTTACCCACATGTATCACTATTCCACCCAGCACAACACACATTAAAGAGTCTAGGTTGATTGTGATCTATCTTAGGGTTGAGTACCATCCTGTTTTGTAGCTATCATAAGCCTGCATACTTTGTCATCATCTTTGTAACTGCTCTCACAGTCATGTTTTGACTGCCTTAGATTTATACTGCCTTTTCCTGACATTAAAACCAGTTGATACTTGGGTAGCAAGTTTCTATAAGTCTTTCAAACCTCTGTCTTATTTTCTGTGCTCCAGCTGGTCTGCATAGTCCACTTTAACTGTATTAGCAAAAGTTCTGTCAATTGCCCCTAATTTCTTAACATTTGGCCACAACGAAGACGACCATATCAGACTATTGAGCACAACCAATGCCATACCATACTTCAGCTCAACTCCCTTTTTCTCAAGTCTTTTGCCACAGGTATTACTATGGAACATAACACAGTCATACTGACTGGCTCCATGACAAATTTGCTATGGTCAACTTCATCTGGTTTCTGTCTGGTTAGGAATATTCCCCATATCCCAACCCCACTTTAACCTTCTCATTCCTTTACCAAAGAAGATTCTCAACAGGTATAAATATACAGGCCTGTCATTCACTTCTGTTTTGCTTGTAGGAAGAGGCATCATGGTCTCTCCTGGACTTTTCATTCATCCCACATCCAAGTAGATCATCTTAACAAACTATTCTTGTTTCCCATCCAGCTTTTTCATCAGTATGTTTAATGGGTATAAATATAGGTATCATGCAACTAACCATTTTTAGCATTTTAAAGCATGAAGGTGGGGGATATATTAAGTATATTCTGTTATTGTTGCAGGTACTGCTCCTGTCTGTCTTTAGAACTTTCTGAGAAACTCAAAATGAGACTCTACTAAACAATAACTCTCAATGTCCCTTTTTCTCTTCTTATAATCAGTGCTCTACTTTACATTTCTGTAGATTGGCTCATTCTAAGAAACTCATAAAAGAATTACTCAATATTTGTTCCATTGTATACAGCTTATTTCACTTTGCAGAGTGTTCAAGGGTCATCATGTTGCAGCATGTGTAAAATTTTCATTCTATGTTAGGAATAAACAGTACACCATGTTATACTATGTGTATGTCTGCATGTGTGTATGTATACCTGTGGGGAGTGGGTGCTGCAGAATCCAGAAGCATGCATCGGGAGCAAGAGTACAGTTTCTGATATTTGAAGTCTATTCCTCTGAAAAAGTAGCAAGTGCTTCTAACCATTGAGATATCTCTTCTGTTCCTATAGAGTCTGTTCATGGCATTTTCTGATATAGAACCACAGACCTAGAGAAATTCTAAAATATAGATGTGAGGCAGGTATAGAAAAATCCATATCAAAAATCCTCTAACTTTGTAGTTCTGGGCTTTGCTACCATTCCCACTACCTTCTCATATATTTTTACCTCTCAGGACATTGTACCACATTTATTCCCTATCTCCAGTGGACTTGACTTTCTACCTACAATTCCTTTAAAAATTGTTCACTTTTAGACAATGCTGAAAATTATTGAGCCTCCAGCCAGAACTGCTATACTTTCAACTCACCGAGACAATAGACAGAGGGGGTAGGAGTGCATCAAGTATATGTTCATAAGGTCTTTGTAAAAATATGCTGCTGTTCCCTTGATCACATAAATGTGACTTTATAGAAGAAGTGGCACTGCAGACATCAAAACTGTCAATAAAGGCACACAAAAATAACATTACCTTGGAGAAGCTGGAAGATTTATTGTGAATTTTTTACATGCTGTTGCCAGTGCTTTAAACTAGTATGTTAAGAACTGAACTCTTGCCAAGAAAATTATTATATGCATCGAGCAAACTAAGCACTCTAAGAGCTGAGAGAGCTTCCAGAAATAAATGGAGAAAAATGACAGAAGGAAGAGGGCAAGGAGAAAGGCAGGATGGTTCAAAAAGTGTTCTAGTATGCCCCAAGAAGATCCACCCACAGAGGCACAGAGTCAATGGGAAGGAACTGAGCTGACAGAGCCTTCTTGTGGACTTTTGATTTATTAGGAGTAAAATAAAAAAGGCTGAATTATAAAAGTGTGCTTTTTAGTTTAATGTGTTATATCTAACTCCTGAAAGAAATATTTGAAGCAATTTTTCAAAGACCAATTTCTCATTTGTTTGATTATTTCCAAAATTTCCTTATATGTGCTGAAAAGTGGATTTCTTGCCTATCTTTCTCTACGATGCTGGCCATTTCTACCTTCACAATCCAGAAACAGTGTGTTTTCCCAGCTTTATTTGCTGATGGCAGACCTGTCATGCACTGTACAGAATGAACAAATTCCTTCCAAAGAACATTTTCATCCCTCACTTCACAGTCCCCCATTGGTTCACTTTCTACCATTTCTCTTTTTGGCTCAAGTCTTGTTCAAGCTTAAGTCAATGTTGCCTTTACAGAACTTCCTAGATCCCTGCTTTCACCCACATTAAAGAATTATTTTTGTCACTACCAGCATTTTATTATCATTATCTGAACATCTATCAACCCATTACTGTACAATACATTTGGAAAGTCAAACACTTGGTTGTTTCTGTCTTTTTCAAACAAAAATTTTATAGTCTAAACTGTCCTAGTACTTACTAGTAGCCCAGGTTGGTCTCAAGCTCAAATCTTTATCTCCTACGTGTTGAAATTACAAATATATACCAACATACCCAGGTGGCAATCATTAAGTTTAAGCAGAATAGAAACTTATACCTGGATACTTCTTTAACGCTTCTTAGTCATTTCCCCCCCAGTGAATCTTGTTACAATTACCATCACTACTGTGCTCAGACCACTCCTTACCTCAATAGTAATTGGTGTCTCTTGCTTCCTTCCCAGAGATATCTTTTTTTCACTTTTTTTATTGGATATTTTATTTACATTACATTTCAGATTCACCCACTTTCCCCATTTCCCCTCCCTAGAAAACCCCTATCCCATGTCCCCTTTTCCTTTTTGCTTTTATACAATTTTTTAAAAATGTTTGTCAAAGGCTTTATAATTTTGGTAATGGTCAGTCAGAAGTGTAACCCAATACTCAACCTAGATATATTAACTATCTTTGACTGGTGGAGACACATAAACATCTGCCTCCATGTCCCCTCCCCTCTTTCTCTCTCTTTCTCTCTGTCATTACCTAGCTTCTCCTGTCCTTCTCCTCCTCTCCTTACTCCTTCTCTTCCTCTCTATACTCCTCCCACCTTAGATTCTCCTACATATCACCCTTCCTATTAAAATAAAACTTTTCCCAGAGATGTCTTAATATCTCAGAACTATACATCCATGGTTGGCTTCATTCACAGGTGAAAATTTTTAGTGGATCCATTTCCTACCCAAATGGAAAGAAACTTTATGCTAGCTCCTCCTTCTTCTGTCAAGAAATAGTGAATTGTAGCCAGCTTCATGGCCTGGATCAATTCAGTGTTCAGCCTTTGCTTCACTTATTTTGTTGTCTGCTTTCCATCCCTGAGGTCTTTTTTTGATAGACACCTAGAGTGTAAACCCTCCCATACTGTCTGAGATCCTTTTCAGGATTGCTATCTGCAGCGAAGAATTTCTCCATCCTGTCTCTGAGGTCTTTCTCAGGATACACTTGCAGTTGCCGAAAACTTTTCCCTGAATAGATACTTGTAGTGTAGACCCTGCCCAACATGTATTCCTAAGATTCTTGCCAGGATAGATCTCCTCAGTCCAAACCTCCCACATCTTTGTTCTTGAGAGACTTCTACAATGTAGACATTAGTGTAAAGTTCTGGTTTCAGAGGATCTTAAAAAAAAACAAAACAAAACAACAACAACCAAACAAAACTCAGAATCACAATGAATGCAGGGCCTTGCTATTTATGAGCATTGTAACATTGGGCCAATCTAACTCAATCCCTTTATCTTTCTCAACCATGGGGGTGGATAACAAAGAAGAATGAGTGCTCAAACTCACAAGCTAACAAACAAACAAAGAAACAAACAAACAAACCAAAACATGTGTCCCTTATAAAGAATAAAATCAGGTTCCACAACTGAAAAAGCCCATGAACAGCTTTTAAATGGTTTTACTTTAATAAATAACGTCTCATCTAGGAGGAAAAAGTGAGACTCCAGTTAAATTACTAAGGTTGAATGCATTAGGAATTCAAGATATTTCTAAGAGCTGTTTTGTGATATAAGAAAGGCTCCTGGGAGATGTCCAGATTTCTGTGCCACACTCAGGAGCAACAAAGCACTGTGAAAAGAGATAAGATTAGGACAGCATAAGCTCCTTTCTTCCCTCCCTTATTCCTGCCTCCCCTTGTCTACTCTCCCTTTTCCTCTCTTTCCTCTCTCTCTTTCTGTCCCTCCCTCTCTCTTGATTCTTTTCCCAATCTTTCCTTCCCCTTCTAAAACATCTCCTACTTTTACTGCCAGATCCTGCACTAAAAGAATTCTGGGTCTCAGGACATCCTACACTTCACTTAGAGGGAGGAAATGAAAAAAAAAAAGCAATCAGAATTAGTGTGAATTAATTCTTCAAATAGTTTTGAGTGTTTGTGTGCCTCTATTTAAAGAATGTTGGTTGTCTGACTGTAAGCCAATAAATGAAGATTGCTTAGTGCTTTGTGATGAATTTTAATGAGGCGACCTTGTGGTTCCAATTCACATTCAACTGTGCAGTGTCAGACCAGTTATTTTAAGTCTTAAAAAGGAACAACAACAAAATAAAGAATTTTAAAGGGAAAAGAAAAGAGAAGGTGAGGAGATGAAAGGAGAGATGAAGGGAAGAACAGAACATGTTTAGCTTGAAACAGGCAGACCTGTCCTAGTATGATAAGACTCAAAGGAGACAGCACAGTTCACAAACTGCATATGATCACAAGACACTACCTGATGCAGCCAGTTTTACTTCAAATGTTGAAGACATACCACAGAAAGACATCAGAATCTCAGAGGCCATTTATTTCGTCTGTCGAATAAGATCACCTCCAGCAGATTAAACAATCACTATTCGAATTACATGAAACACGGGTGTTTTACATGGATGAATATTTTCTTCATAGTTGTCACACTTACAACTGTGAATATTCTTTTATCAATATTGCCAAAATCTCTTCCTTGGGGAGATATGAGCAACATCTACCCCGTCCTTCTATGACTCAAAATATAAAACCATCAAATTTGACCCTGGATGATCAAGACATTATTGGTCTGGTTACCATAGGTAAAAGGTTTCAGAAAGGGACATGGCTGACCCCAAAGCATCTACAATGAAGTTTTACAGCATGGATGATTACATTCTCTTAGCTGTACAGATAAAGTTCCCTTAACTTTATCTTCCCCAGCCTATATACTTGGAACCATCCCCTCCTAGACATTTGGATCAGGAATTTATTAGGGAAAATTGTACACAAGTTATTAAAAGAATTCACCAGACTCTCAAGTTAGGGTCCAATGATTCTGTGCCCCTCTTTGCTGATGGAATGCCAACAATACACAGTCCAAGTCACTAGGGGCTCTGGCAAGCAGACACAGCTGATCTGATAAAGATGGTGAAAGTGTAATTCTGGAGACAGTACCTTACAGCAACAACCCAAAAATGAGCAGTAGAATGGGGTTATTTTTCTCTCCAAAATGTTTTTCTGAATTTACTTTTTTTTCTCCTTTAGATTAACTTGGGAATGCCTTTGGAGACAAGTGACTTTTAGGAATCGAGCAAGAGAGAAGCTGATGCTTACTGGATGATAAGGCTCAAGCCTGGTTTGCAAGATGTCTGTTATCACAAGATACCACCTGGTACAGAAGTTTTGATCCAAAAGTTGCAGACACCTTGGATTTTCAACAAGCAGACTGCAGGACATAGTATGTATTAAAGCATAAGGAAAAATTCACAACATCCCATCTTGCTGAAGCTGGGATTCCTTCTCAAACAATGCAATCTGAATCAATAAAAACATAAGGAGCTACAAATAGTTCTCATTATACCCTCCAGCAACATAGCAGAAATCTATCAAGAGGCAGCCACTAAGCCCTCATATTAAGCAACAATGCTATTAAATAAATACTATACATATAAATGTACATAGAAAAGATCTCCTTTAAGCAGTAATAGTTGCTACTACTTTTTCATATTCATAACTAAGAATAGTATTTGTCTCTCCTAAAATACCTTGCATTATAGAAAGAATTACTATTACCATGTCATCTCCATGGCAGACCTGTGTTAAGCAAGTTTCACCATAACTTCTCATTCACTGTTCATAGTTTTCTCACCTATACTTCAAATAAAAAAGTGAAATATGAAAGTTGGGTAAACAGAGAAGCCTAATACCCTACAGAAAATGAATGTCGTATTTAGAGAGAACAACTCTGATCTCTTTGGAGCCAAGGCCACTAGAGGTCACTTCCTCTCAGTGCCATCACAGACTAGAGACAAGACTGAGGAATTCTGAGTTAGGGATGCTTACAGTGACAAGTGAACAATGGAAATGACCATTGAAGTCGCGATGACTACACAGCTGTTTGACCTTGTATATTTAATTCTTCATTTTTGTGTTTCTATGAAGTGGAAAGAGTACACTGCCTAAGTATGTCTGAGACAAACTCTGGCCTTTTATTTGGCAAGCACAAATAAGCAATTCTGTCTGTTGTGGTATGCATTAGATTGTACATAATATGATCAAAGGCAGTCATGCAGAAGGGGCCGGGGAGAGTCAGGCTGTATAGTGAATTCTCCATCCACAGGATCTAAACATTTTGTTCTGA
This sequence comes from Rhabdomys pumilio, assembly GCA_030674055.1. Classification (NCBI taxonomy): domain Eukaryota; kingdom Metazoa; phylum Chordata; class Mammalia; order Rodentia; family Muridae; genus Rhabdomys; species Rhabdomys pumilio. The sequence continues at coordinate 160,164,663 of JANHMN010000001.1, forward strand.
TTCACTTAGTGAATGAATAATAGAATTTCTTGTCTAAAGTACATAATATGTGTCCATAATATATGCATGTCCATCAATCTGCAAGTCCTTACAAAATGGTTTGCTGTACATCAGACCGAAGCAGTGCCTTTGGAGTGCCTTCTGCAATAAAATAATAATAAGACTAGTCGGAAACAATGCTTTTCTTTGGGGAGAGATCTGCTCTTGTACCAGTTTCCCCTTAAACCAGCATTCAATTACTGGGACCCACAGGGTACAAGAGCATGACCTCTTTTCTATACCTAAAAGATAGCATTTTACGCATTCACTTGTGTCTTGTTAATATTTCCTGATATAATATTATTAGAAATAAAATGACAAGAAGAATATACTAATGGCAGCTTATTTCACCTTGCCCTCAGTTTGTGGGGGCAGGGAGTGTTAGCTCAGCAAGACAGCTTTGTCAGAGTGTTTTTTTCTGACAATCTTCCTGGGCTGATACCAGTACATCAGCTGGCCAGGAGTACTGAAGACAGGTCTACATGCTGGTTCTACTTTTGTGGAGTGGTCAGCAGAACCTACATCAGAAAAGAGCAATTAACTTGCAGACCTCAAGACTTACTATAAACTCTAAATATTGTAAACACTGAATAGCACATACTAATTTTTCTGCCTTTAAAACGTGATCATCAGTAGTGGGAGCTGAGTATGTAGCTCTATGCTACATACTCATATTTATACAAGCAGCTAGACCATTCTTGAGAAGTAGGTTCAAACTGAAGCCCCACAAACAAATAAAAGAGAACTCTACAGTCACAGAAAGAAAATAATCAACAGGTAATATGCTAAAATGATAAGTGAAATCCATGCTTAGCTCTGACAGGAATAAGCTATGTGATATGTGTTGAGTAACCCATTTGACCTTGCCAAACTTTATGTTGCTAAATACACAAAGTGAAATAGACACATTGCTTCCTGGGCTTTGATATGGCAGCAGGCAGTCCAAAACTGAGATACACACTGAGAACAAATGCTCTTGGAAGATAGACCGGCTGTGCTCTGATGTGAATGCTAAAGTATAAAGACACAGTATGAAAATGAAAATTGGAAAATGTGAGTGTTTGATATAGATGATATTAAAAGTATAATATTTTGTAAACATTAAGTAAAGAAAGTATATTATTTTCCTCACTTGTTTCATTTGGCTTGTTTCAAGTATGTCTGACAGAAAATTTAAAATTATATGCATAGACTGCATCTACAGTTTGTGTTATGTTGCTCTTGGACAGCAAAAGGCTAGAATAATGGGGACCAGGTTAGAAAGATGAAATATAGAATGATTAAGGAAGAGATCTCTGCAAAGGAGCATTATTACTAAAGTAACTTTATATTATGATTAAAATAATGCATACTAAATAACTAGAAAAATATTGACAGTTAATATAAGAATAAACATTAACATTAAGGTTATTCAGCTTTAAATGTTTGACCTGAGAGGTGTAAATAAACATTGATGCCATGTGATTTGTTATTTAATACTAGTTTTTTTTCTTTCTAAGAAGGAATATCCAGAATTAAACCATCACAAAGGATTACAGAAGAGCAGCTGGACCTAAGACCTAAATACACTCTTTCATTCTGACAAATATTTTGACCTTGTGACATTGAGTAATCGTGTCAACCCGAGACTCAATTTCTGAGGTTCAAAATTTGGAAGAAAAAACTCATTAGAAATATCTGTTCTACCTTCTCTGCAGGACTGGCACAAGGCTTTGAATAACTGCATAAAAAGTTACAGCAGGATACTTAAGTAGTATATATCTATTGTCACAAATGAAACATACAGGTAAGCTGTTCAAAGCCAGTTCAGCACAATGTCTCATAACTTCTCAGTGCACTAGGGGAGTTGGATGAAGTTTTTCAAGTTAACTTGCTGAAACAACCATTGTGGGCTTTTCTCTCTCGTGTTGGATCTTAGTCACTCTTCTCTTTGGTGTGTTCTCAAGGGCTGGTCTGTAGAGACTGCAGACACAAGGCCTCACTGCCCTCTAGCTTTGAGTAGTTTATGTCATGGGGTGGGGCAGTAAATGACATGAAGGAGGAACAAGCATTAGTTTGAAAGTCTTAACCTCTGAGAGGTGGACATCTTATCCTCTGAGAAGAATAAAATTTTTGTGACCCTCCAGCAAGCATGCAGAGTGACTACCAACCCCACAACTCCAAGATGACCTTTCTCCTTACATAACCTGTTGTTGCTTTCTTAAATTTTCACCAATTTTGTAAATAATCAGTTTCTTAAGATTCCCTAGACTTCTGCCATTTTGTGTGCTACCCACAACACTGAAACCATAGGTAAGTGTATAACATATACTATATAAATGAGAAAGTAGCAATTAAGTCCCATAAAAGTAGCTTATGCAAAGTTATCTTTCAGAAAACTTTGGAGGGAAAACTTCTAAGAAACAGAACTTCCTCTGTAAAGGCATCAGAGTTCATAGTAGGTCTATCAGTCTGGCCAGTGTGCTAGAGAGTTGACTGAAGTTGTGTGTAGCACCTCCTTGTACTGAGTTTGGATGTTTAAAATAAGAACAGAGATCAATCCAGCACTACTTGTGTGGGATTAACTGTCACTACTCCTTTTCCCAAAAGTACACCTGAAGGGCACTAAAGCGCTCCTCTCCCATACTCCATCAAGCTGTAGTTTGTCTCACACAAAATGATGCTTAGATCTATAAAGGACCAACAAGCATTGAAAAGAAGCATGATGTTCATTTTTGTGGTCTCAGATGACATTTAAAATGAAATATGTAAGATGTGTACATCTTACTTGTGAGATAATGTAGTATGGTTGCTGTTATGTAGCTTGCGGTTGCATTGCTTGATTGGCACCTTTGCTGTTTATGTTTCCTGCTAACATTCACTTGCAATCCTGTGCTCTAGACTAGTGGAACCCAGAGCATACTGCACCAAGCCTGAGATTTCCTTACTGGGTCATTCACCTGGCTCTGTAACGATGCTCATCACCACCATTTTATCCACCTTTATGTCATACTCCACCAATACCTGATAACATCTACTCACTTATTATCTTTTCCTCCAACTAAATGCAAGTTCAACCATGTTTTATTCCTGTCTTTCCACTCATCTGTCCATTTATCTACATGTCGCTGTTCAGAAGTTAGGTGTGGCAGTCTGTTATTATGACAGTGATCTACACGGTACTTGGCAGAGGAAGCAAGAAGTTATGGTATCGGTCTTGGTCAATATTCACTTCGAACAGATAAAACTTTAGAAACTCTTGTGATTCATGATCATTTCTATAGTTAGGGAGGAAAACATGCCAAGGTTATGTAAAGAGCATTGGAAGGCAATGTAGAATCATGTAAGGTTGCATGACCTTGTAAAAATCTGTTCTGTTTTCTTTGAGAAAACCACAAGATTTTTTCTCTTTATTAGCCTTGGAAAAATGTGAACAAAATACATTTTATACATATATAAGATTCTCAAAAATATTTAAAACATTACATTAAAAATGAGTAGGTGTTTCAAAGGTCACACCAATGTGTAGGAGTGATTTGAGGAAGGCCAGCCATGAATCAGTTGTTCCAGAGTGTACATAGATGGGAAATTTCCAGTCCTTGTCCACACCTAAGGCCATCATAGATCTAGCATGCAGTATCCTTGGTGATTGAGCTCATCTGGGCCCATGTCCCAGGTTGAGGTTTTGGCTAGCATGTCTGGGTGTAGAAATGGCAGGCTCTGAATAATTGGACCCTGCAGGGTCAGAAAATAAGATTAGTCACAATTTAAGCATGAGGATGGAGCAGCAAGTTTCTTATCTAGTTTGCAAACTCTGATCCCAAAGACAGGAAGATGGACCAATAGAAGGAAAAACAGACCCCAATCTCAGAAATAAGCTTGAGCCTAAGAAAGGAGGAATTCTTTTCCATGCCTTTTTTAGCAGCTGCCTCAGTTTTCATCTCTCTGAGTGTGAGGAGAGATCAATAGGAACAATTTGAAAAGCTTGATGAAGGTAGAGTTCAAAGGCTTTCTGTAGATCCTCTGAAACAAAACCCAGATGTGTTTCCCCCTTGAGTGGCTCTTACTTGCTAATTGTATTTGCTATTATTTAAAGAAAAATTGAGCAAGCTGATGATGTGACTCTCACTGCCAGGGGAGAAATATGCTTAGTTAAACAGTTATTATTCTTTTTAATGACTACTATTTGGACTGGCTCCATTATGTAGTTTACAAATCACTTCATCTTTATTAAAGGCACTTAAAATATGCAACATGAAATGAAACTCTGAATGCTTGATTTACTGTGACTTGGGCACAGGTGTGGGGCTGTTTACAGTACTTTGGCACAGTGGAAAGTCAAGCTTCCATTTATATTTCATGGTGCCATAGGTTCCTTTAACTCTGAAATGGTAAGATTATTATAGAAAGGTTTAAAACATGAAGCAACTATCTGTCAATACAGTTCAAATTTTAGGCTCAGACACCAGCATGATGTCTCCTTTAGCTATGATGCAAGTGCTTTTTTGGATAGAACCTTGAGAAGGAGAGATATCTATAATCACAAGACAGCTAAGCAAGATAATGGTCTAAGAAGAAAAAATGCAAAGTGTATGCTAATCTCAGTTAAAAATGCACCCCCAAACACCCACCATTTACTGCCACCCCACCTCCACCAAGGTAGACATTATTTGGTCCACTGGGATGCAGTTTCAACAATCTCCCAAAGTGAGATAATCTGAGAACACACTGGTCTTTTAAAGCATATTTTGGATAATGTTTGCAGGTAATGAAATTCAGTCTCTTAATCTATACGTCAAGGGATCAGAAAATGTGCTTAAGATTTTATTAAAACAAAAACAAAAAACACTCAGCCTGTAAAGGAAGACAGATCGGCTGTTTTGAAACATCAAAAGACAGGCTCAGATGTATTTACGCTGAAAGCCTGGAGTCACCAGTGATGATGTGAAAGTTGTCCTGAGCTGGTGGAAGACAGCTAGTCTTTACTAGCACTGTAGGCATTGAAGACCATGGAACGAAACAAAATAAAACAAAACAAAACAAAACAAAAAACCCAACAACAACAACAAAACCAACCAACCAACCAAACAAACAATGTGTAACTCTGTTTCTCCATCTATCAGAGGGATAGCTTTGATGCCCAACTAGACTTGCTCTTTGCTCCAAAGCTCCATAATGGGTAACTTTTAACATCAGACCAAAGAACTTGAGCATTGCTAGATAGCTGTTAAACACTTACTATGTCATAAGATTAAGCTAAGTTTTGACAAGTGGAGGGAGTTAGTGGTGAGCTGAAGTTGGTTGATGCAAGATTGAGGATCTCTGGAACCTATTGTTTAGAAGGAGAGAATGGCCTCTAGAGAGAGGTCCTCTGACCTCCACATACAGTTAAAACAATGTTTACATAACGTACACACACATGCATACACATACACAAACACACACACACAAACACACAAACATAAAACATAAATTAAATTAAAAAATTAATGAACACTATTTGAAGTGTTTCTTAGAACAGCCCCATAAGGAAGCACCATCTCCATCTTTCATGTGGCTAAAGCAACTCACCAAGGATAACACAAACCTAAAATAGCAACAGAAGATTTACATGGGGGTAAATGCAAGTGCCACATGTCTATTCTACTTCTAAGACTTTCACATTCCTGAATGTTCTTGCCAGTTCCACAGCTTCCTGCACACATGGACATTTACTTTATCTTGGAATTTGATTCAGTTCAAGCCAGGATGTGGCTATAGATGCGGCATTATTTTGCTCATTTCAGATACAATGTTTCTCTTTCTTCCTTCTTGGTTCAGTTGTACTACTGCCAAACATTTTTGTGCTGAATACTAAAGTTTATTTTACCAGAGTGTGGTTGAGTCATCCTAATTTCACCAACAACTTTCAAAAGCTACATCTAATTGTCTAAAATTTTCAGCTGATTGGTGTCAGTAGTTTTTTTGTTTTCAAAAATATCAACCTGTTAAAGTGAACAAATGAACTACTCTCTCTCCCTACCTCCCCCCTCTCTCTCTGTCTACACACACACACACACACAAACACACACACACACACACACCTGTGTGTGTGTGTGTGTTTAAATAAGGAACTTTGCATCAATGTGCCATGTGAGCACATACATAAACATGTAGTAGTCAAAGGACAACTTTTAGGAGTCTCTACTTCCATCATATGTGTCTGGGTTATCACACTTAAATAATTAGGGTTAGTGGCAAATGTCTTTACCTATTTTTCAGCAAGGAAAGGGGGTGAATGGTGTCTCTAATGACAAAACAAGCATAGGTACATCTATCACAATGACTCCAGACAGAGGGTGAGGGATAATTCTAAAAAGAGTATATATTGTATCATTCCATTTATTGACTTCCAGAAAAGATTAAAACTAGACAGAAATTGGATGAGTGCTTTCAGGAGGTGGGACTGAAATATAATAGGTTATGATGAAGATAGTATATTAATCGGGAATTTTAGAGTAGCAGAAGTTATAGAATGAATCTCTCTATATGTATATAAAGTAGATTTATTAGAGTAATTTACATTTATTACAGTGATTAGGTTCAGCTAATCTAACAATGGCTCGCAATAAATAGACAGTTCAAGAATCCAATAGTTGCTCAATCCATGAGGCTAAATAAATGTCTCAGCTGGTCTTTACTATACACTGAAATCCCAAGAAGTAGGCTTTAATGTCAATGAAGGAAAGAACTTAATAACAAGGCAAAAGAAAGCAGAGAGTTTGCTTCTTCTATGTCCTTATATAAGCTTCCAGCAAAAGATGTAAGATGTAAGGGGTACCTTTTTACAAATCAAAATATCTGGATTAATGGGTGGAGTGGTGATTCATTAGTTAAGAGAACGAGCTGCTCTACCAGAGGATCTTAGTTCAGTTTAACACCCACATGATAGGTCACAACCATGTAGGATGGTTTGTGATGCTGTCTTCTGGTGCATAGACATGCATGCAGACAGAATTCTAAAATACACAAGTAAATAAATCTTTACAATCACAAGTGTGAGCAAAGTTCCATTAAAAAAATGAATTAAAGACATGTGGATTTTTCTACTTCAAATTAAGCAAAAAATCTCTCAGGGGTGCCCTTAATTTGGGAGTTTTAGATAATTCCAAATTAGCCAAGTTGACAACACAGTCATCACAGATGACGAGGGACATTTAAGGAGAAAACAAAGCTATTCTAAAATCCAAATGAGGGGTTCCTTCTGGATTGAGCCCAAGCATTCAGCAGATCCCAGAAGGCAGCCCTGCACTCAATCTCACAGAACCCAGAGGAAGAGGGTCTCCTAGGAGCTCTAACCCAGGCAGTATCTTAGGTAAGGAGACAGTAACACCCACCCCGAACAGGGAGTAACTGGGACCCGCAGGGTGCAGGAGTTCACTGGGTGGCACTAGTTCCCACCGGTCTGGGCCTGAGCACTGAGCAGATCTAGGGTCTCAGCTATAACCCTAGTAGCAATACCCACCCCACACTGTTCTGACACAACCAAGATAATAGAAAAGATAAACTCCAGTCAGAGACAGGGCAGGTAGCACTAAGGGGATCCAGATGGTGAAAGGGAAACACAAGAACATAAGCATCAGCAACCCAGGGTACTTGGCATCATCAGAACCTAGTTTTTCCACACTAGAAACTCCTGAATTCCTCATATCACCAGGAAAGCAAGAGTCAGATCTAAAATCACTTCTAATGATGATGATAGAGGACTTTAAGAAGGACATAAATAACACTCTCAGAGAATTTGAGGAGAACACAGGTAAACAGGTAGAAGCCCTTAAAGTGGAAACACCAAAATCCCTTAAAGAATTACAAGAGAACACAACCAAACAGGTGAAGGAATTGAACAAAACCATCCAGGACATAAAAATGGAAGTAGAAACACTAAAGAAATCACAAAGGGAGACTACTCTCAAGATAGAAAACCTAGGGGAAAAAATTAAGAGTTATAGATGCAAGCATCACCAACAGAATACAAGAGATAAAAGAAAGAATCTCAGGTGCAGAAGACTTCCTCCCCTAGACCAAACAGAGAAGGGCCACCCAGAACCCCCTCTGACTGGTGATTTAAATTATTGCTTAGGCTAAGCACTGCAAGGGAATATAAATAAAAATTAAAAATATCCTTCTGGGTTCCCTGAGGGACAAACCTGACTTCATATGGGTTGGTGTCAAAAGTATCCTCTCTCCAGGAAAAAGACATCAAGACGGGTATGGCCCTCATGCCTCACTGAACAACAACAGGAGAACCAGAGCCATTATAAGGTCCCCTTTAATTACTGGAGGTCAGGCCTCTATCCCTGTCTTTGCAAGATTGGAATCGCCATGGTCCTTCTATACTTGCAGAAGGGAAGAGATGTCAGGGGCAGCCTTGCTTATGCACTGAAGGCCTAAAATCAGCCATAGGCCTAAGTCAGCCTGCTAACACAAAGCCTTGGTCTCTGTGGAAAAACACTGAAACAGATAGTCATAAGATGTTATAAACAGGCAGCTTTGGTGGAAATTTACCAGCCTGGATAAGAACTAATAGCCATAGACCTTGTGGATAGGTAACCTTGATGGATAGTACCAGCTTAGATAAGAAACAAGCGAATCATAGACAGAGTCATAGTGACATGTTCCCTGAACCTTCACCCAGCCGATACTCTGTTCTGAAGATATCTGTACTTCCCCTGAACACCTATGCTCCTGTGTCATCACCTTCTCCACATCCTGCCTTTTTGTATTTATAATCCCTGTGTGAAAAAAGTAAAAATCACTGTTTAATAAAAAAAAAATCCAAATGAGGTAGTGGTTATACAACTAAACATTATAAATTGTAAATTATTCCGTTATAAAGACAAATATATAAATGAATACGTTAGGCACACTGAGCCTTCTAGATACACTGATTTCAAGAGACAAGCCATGATAGTATGTATATGGAAGGCTCAGCTACATGGCTTTTTCCATTTTTTTTTTTTTTACCTTATTTCTTCCTTGCAGGAATCAGTCAGTTTTCTCCTGTCACCATATGGGTCCCATGGAGTGAACTCCATTTGTCAGGTTTGGCAGCAAATGCCCTTTATCCACTGAATCATCCCAGTGGCCTGCTTTTTGAGTTCTTACAAGGTGCTTGGAACTTGTCCTGTCTGTATTGCTCCTTTAATCTGAGAGTCATTTTCTCTATTACACATTAGTGAACAGGGCCAGCCCACACTGCATCTTAAATCTGTGTTTCATAAGCCTCTCATTTTCTGGGTCTTGATGCTCAGTCATTTTTACCTGGATTCAGGCATGTGGGAAAAATATCTATTAAATTATAAACACAGTACAGGAACAATCTATATTAATTCTGTCAACTGCCAGTCTTGGAAGCAGCATTCAAGGTCTCTGAACCAAGAATGCTTGAACATGTCCAAATTAGTTTTTCCATCAAGAAGTTATTGAGCCTCTCACTGGATACAGGTAGGTTGGGCAAGCTCATCACCTCATGGGCTTATCTAAATAGTTCTAAAGACATAAACAACTCCTCCTGACCTCCAGCATTCATCAGTAACCACAATAAGTAAATCATCTTGCCAGTGAAAACCTCTGATTTCCTGCTTATCTCTTCTACTGTATTCATCTGACTGTGCCTTTGAGCAGCTTAGACCTTTGGGGTTGAGATTCCTTCTCTGTCTTCCATATTTCTGAAACACAGTGCAATGCCTTAACTCCTGCCAGATGACTTCAGGATTACTAATCTGCCACTGATGCTTGCAAAGACTGGAAAAATTATTGGGATGTTTACAAACAATTCAACTGTTACTCACAGAAGCATTTTTTTTTAACAATAATCACAATACAATTCTGAGAGCCCATACCCGCAGGTCACTGAAATTTAACTGCTGGGTCAGGTCAAAAAAATGGACAAATACTTGAAAAAAAAACTTGTTTCTTTATAAAAATTTAAGTGCATCCAAGATATATGAGTATTTGTATTAGATGGATCACATTTGTGTTTAAAGGTAATAAAAGAATATAAAATAAAACAACCAACAAACAAGAAAAGTCACATACAAGAGCCACATTATTTCTGCACAGGACTGTATGCAGTGCCCGCATTAAAATCCCATGCTTTCTCTTCCTTATTCTCTAGTGTCCTTACTAGAACACTGGTCAAATGGGCTGGGGGAAGGGGTTCTTCTCACTCCCCTTTTAAACAATGTTTTTACAACTACTAATATACTCACATTTTATTGGTTTAAATCATTAAAAATATATTATTTAAAATAGTAGATAACACAGTGGTAAATTATTTTCACTCCTTTGAACACACTTGCAAAGTTCTACTAAATAACTTTTATCAGATATCTCTCTCTCTGTGTGTGTGTGTGTGTGTGTGTGTGTGTGTGTGTGTGTGTGTGTTTGTATATAGGTATCTATGTGAAAATTTCATGCAAAAGTGAATGAGAATAGTTTGTATGGAGACAGTTCTAGTTCCCAAATACATAAGCACTTGAAAATACAAGTTTATATAAAGCTTGTTGATAGCCTTTATCTAGTCTGAGCAAATATAGTTTGCTCTATTCAATCAAAAGTAATTTAGTTCTCATATCTTCTCATATCCTTCTAACTTCTACTGGCATTGAATTCATTCATTCTTTAACAGTTTTCTGAAATACTGAAATGGAGTCCTAATGGACTTTGAGTTTGGTTCTTAAATACATACACACACACACACACACACACACACACAAGCTGTTTCCCGCTTGCTAAGATTGCCTGTCACATTATGTAAAATCATAGAATATATCTTTTCATTTGAGTATCAAGTTTCCATCTCACCTGTTGTGTGACCAGTGGACAAAGATATAAGAAAGGGAACCAATGTTTTTAAATTGAGATGGTGTTTCTGCCTCTCCCCTGGATCTTTTACACTTGCTGTGTGTGGGTTCTGTGAGCCTTATATCTCACTGGATGAATTTCTCAGATTCTTATGCATGTCACTTGCATTTCCCATTTTATTCAAATACTATGGAATCACCTAACTTTTTTTTTCACTTTCCACATCTTTATTTTTTATACCTAAAGAAAATGTTTATGTAGAACAAGAGATAATTTAGTTAGATTTGTTACTCAACTTCCACCTCTCCACTAGAATGTAGGTACCATCAATGAGGTAGTGGGACCTGTTTCTTCATTGCTTTTTCTCAGCATCTAGGACAGTCCTGCCGAGAAGAGTAGCTGTGAATAATTAACAAATGCTTCCTCATAGATCCACTGATTGAGAAAATGCATGGTGTGTCTTCTAATAAGTACTGGTATGCCTTTCAGTGAATTCTCTTTTATAAATTTTAAACCAATTAGTACAACAAAAATAACATTAAAAAGATACCTGCAGGCATATATTAAGCATTCTAAGAGTTTCAAACTTGGAGGAAATTTGTGGAAGCCACCTAGGATTTTCTTTAAAAAATATATACAGTTTTAAATAATTCTATAAAAATGGTAGATGTCTTTTGATCACACTCAAGCTGCCTCAACATCTCCCAAACCTACCACTACCTCCTTATCCATCCAAATCTATGTTTTAATTCTGTATTATTTTTTAAAGTCCATTGAGTCTAATTTGTACTGTCCAAATACTCAGTATGAGTAATCAATCTATAAGAAGTCACAGGTCACACAAATAGCTCCTCAACTAATATGTGGTTTTGTTTTGACCGCCGATTCACTATGCTGTTACTTTGGCTTCAGCTGGTACAGATTTTGTGCATTCTGTCACAATCACCCTCAGTTCATATGTGCATCTTCACTGCTGTGTCTGGATAATAGTTTTATAGTCATTCATCACTTTTGACTCTGACATTTTTTCACACCCACTTGTTGGAATATCCCCGAGCCTTGGTTTGTGGGCTATGACATAGCTGTCCCCTTCAGGATTTTCAAATCTTCTATGATAAATTATTGGTTTCCCAGTACTCCTTGATCCTAAAATTAGAATCAGTGCTCAAATTTTTGTTTTGCCAAAGTTTCATATATATATATATATATCTTGTCCCCAGCATATCCTTCCTCTGGTTAAAATTCTTTTAAATTTATTATTGTCTGTGTGTATGTGTATGAATGTGTGTGTGTATGCGCATATGTGTGTTCAGTGTCTGAAGATGCATGAAGGGTGTGTAAGATCTCCTGAAGATGAAGTTATAGTCTCACAACATGGTTGCTAAGAACCTGAGTCCTGTCCTCTGCAGGAGCTATAATACTCTAAACATCTGAAACACCTCTCTAGGCCCATTTACTTATTATATTTAATAGTTAATGTCTTTTATGATTAACTTTGCCAAGCACATTCGTTTTCCTAGTTTTTTTATACATAAGAATCACCTGGGAGTTTCCATTGTACTAAGTTTAAAGCCTCTCGCAGAGATGCCCTCAGATTTCAATTGTCTCCCTAGGTACTCTCCCCCTCAGTTCTCCCCAAACCTGATCCCTCCTGTTCCTATCCCCACTCCCACCCCAATATGACCCCTCACCCTGTCCACTGGAGATGCCTATTTTCTTTTCTTTTCCTGGGATCTATGAGGATGACCCTAGCTAAAGCTCCTAGCAGTGGAGATTACAAAGCCTGAATTGGCCATCTCCTGTAATCAGGCAAGACTTCCAGTGGAGAGATTGGGACACCAACCTAGCCAAAAAACTTACAATCTACAATTTGTCCTGCTAACAGATGTGCTGGGGTAAAGGTGTCTCAGAAACTGTGAAAGTGGACAACAAATGACTGATCCAATTTGAGACCCATACCATAAGAGGGAGCCTACTCCTGAAGCTGCCTGCAGGAACAGGAACGAGAGGCTGTATAGCCCAGAAACCTAAGGTAGAACCAAATACGACTGGCAAAACCAAAAACAATGAAAATGAAATGATTCCTATTGATATTCTGTTATGTTCACCGATTAGTGTTTAGGCCAATTGTCATCAGAGAGGTCTCACACAGTATAACAGTTTATGTTCTCTTACTCATTGGATTATACCACCCCCCCAAAAAAAATCCTGTTTGCAATGTCCCACACAAAGGCTAAAGGAAGCCTGTCCTCAGTTGGTTCTGATTGGAAAATAAAGTTGCCAACAGCCAGTGGCTGGGCACGGGGATAAAGGCAGGACTTTTAGTATTCCTGGACAAGAAAGACAGGCAGAATCGCCATGACTGGGAAGCAGAGAAGTCAGAGTTAAGAGCCTGCTGACATGTTAGAATCTGGGAAAGTGGCCCCAAGGGACACTCACTAGACTAGTGAGTCTGGGGTAGCAGAAATGATATATAGATTTTAAAAGGTGTTAACTCAGGAATATTGGAGGGGATTTTCGGTTAGCCAAGAGGAGTTAGGAAAAAATCCCAGTCATTTAGTTACTAAGGCATATTCAAAATAATGCTGCATGTGTATGCCTTTCATTTGGGAATGCAGAGAGCTCTGGGCAGATGGCAAGAAGTAAGATCAACTTCCAGGAGCTCAGAGTGAATTAACTATTTACCCCTACAGATGGCACACAATGTGGCAGGCAAGAACTCACTATTAAAAATTATTTAGAGATTCTCGGATGAAATGTACAAATGCCATGATGTAAGACTAGGAGTTGAGGAGAAATGGCTTGTTAGCAGGCTACAGATTTGCCCAAGACATATGGGGATTTCTACCTGTGGTTTGGAGTTAATCCAAAGAGTTTGGGCTCAGAGGTGCTAGGAGCCCCTGCTGGGGAAAGAGACAGGATGTTCAGAGGCAGAGAGAGAGAGAGAGAGAGAGAGAGAGAGAGAGAGAGAGAGAAAAGAAATTGCCTGCCTCTCACAACCAGATAAAGAATAGAGATGATTGAAATTTGATTTAATTGTTTTTAAAGATAGAAGGTAGTATAATGGTAATTGTTTAAATGATTTTAAGTATACACGAAATAAAAAAATTCAGGCCTTTGATCTCAAATACAGGAAACAAAGGCACAAAAAATAAAAGAGATTGAATGGGGAAAAAATGCATTAAAAGAAAATTTAAAAAGTCTATGCTAGAATAGCTCTCGAGATCTTTGAACATGGCCAAGATGGTATTTCTGGGATTGTTTAGCCTGGTATGACAAATTTAGAGCTAGAAACAGGCTTACAAGGTGATTGTAATTGAAGGTGATTTAATTGAAGCTAAATACATAGATGACTAAATATTTTGAGGCTTTTGATCTTAATTTATAGACCACGAGCAGGGGTAAGTAGAAAAAACTTATCTCAGACAGATAATAGAGACTTATGTTAATTCAAGTTATATGAAGATAAAGGAGACATAGTTACCCAGAGAGATATTAATCTCATTAGAAGAGAGAATTTAAGTATACAGATGAACAAATAACTTTGGAATTGATCTCATGTAGTTCGGGACAGGAGATGGTGGGGACCACTAGCTCAACAGATAATATTTTTTAGATTGTTTTAATTGCTACGAATTGTTTTTTTAGATTGTTTTAATTGCTACGAATTGTTTTAATTATCAAAATAAAGATGAATATAACTTTGGTGTTATTTATAATATTAAAAATCCTCTGGAAGTGAGGTCAGGCTATTGAATTAATTCAATCTATACCTCTAATGATTTTGTTATTGGACCAAGGACATTCTATTTTGGAAAAGAGTCTGTGTATTTGTGTTGACATGAAAAGAGAAAAGGCTTTGGACCTTTCAGACATTCCAGGGTGATGTGGATCAGATATGACAGAAGAAAATCCACAGAAGATCTTGACTACAGAAAAGAAAAATTCGAGAAAATCTAACAGGACATTACTTGATCTGCTGATTCCTCAACATGGGAACAGCCCTGTAACTGGCTTAGACATAAAAAATGTCTCTAGCCAAAACTTAAGCTAAAATTAGACAATAAATCTTATTGGTTATGGAATCCTTACAATGTATTATTCCATCCTTCATATGGAATAAATGAAGATTTATTACAATTGGTTATTGATCAAATTAACTCAAAAAAGATAGCTGTCTTTCACCTGCTCAAATAAGGAACAAAAAACCATCCTTAACTGATCTGTGCACCCTGCACAATCCATACAAATATTTAATAATACTAAAATTTTGGTTGTAAGATTCATGTTACAGAATTGGAACTTTGACAAGATTCATCCACTGGGACACTGAAGTGACCTGCTGTTCCAGCCCCCTTCTTCCTGTTGCTGTCCAGAGGCTTGCTTATTAGAACAGCTGCAGGAATTGCTGCTGATTCCCAATGGACTCGTTCGTACAGTCTTTCAGACAGATCCAGTCAGAATTTCAGTCAAGCCCTGAGCCTTTTAAGCATACAGAGACTGACTCACAAATGCTAAAGCTAGCTTTCTTAAATTAAACCAAATTTTCTAATTTTCCTACCCCTTTTCACCCCTTTGTTTATTTTTGTTGTTGTTGTTGCCCCTTTTCAGCAAGAAGAATTTGTGGAGAGTCGTCATCCCAATCCCTTGGGTTTGAGTGTCTGGTTATGGTTATTTTGTAAATTATAGATGGGTCATCATTTTAAACGACATTTGGAAATAGTTACAATTTTGAACAGGAAGGAAATAGATGGGATAGATTACTAAATTTATTCTTAATCAAAGTATTATATAGCCACAATCTTACACTGGTAGAAATCTTTATAACTTGATGCAAATTGAAGTAATAATTTCTTACATTGGTGCAAAGTTCATATATTGATACAGATTAAGTTTTTCATTAGTATAAACTTTGTATATTTATAAAAAAATTGAAATTTATATTGTTACTCTTAGATAGACATTGTGCCTATAAAACTCATTTAAGAATACAAGTCTTTGACCCAGTCCTTCTATAGCTGCTATTACAACCTGTTTAGGATGATTTAAGTAATGCAAGTTAAGGGCCAGATAATAAATTCATGGTTACATTAGATTCTGATATAATTATAATATGGTGTTTTCTACAATATTCAATAGAAATAGCTAAGAGTAGTCAAGGTTTAACAGTTCAGGAATATTTTATATAGATAGATAATCTTCAAAAACATAAATCCTCAGAATATGACATTTAATATTTATTCATTTTTAGAAATCATTTGACTAGAGACATGCCTACTTCTGACAGTACTTCCTTCACAGTTCAAAGTAGAAACTGAGCACCAGAACCTCCATATGGAGTTGCTCCAGTTATGGCAAAAAAAAGCCACTGGACAAAAATTGCCATAATTCATCTGCAGATACAAAATTCTATCCTGGAAAGGACATACAATGTGGGATAGTCAATAGCTTAGCTTTTCCAATATAGAGTAAACTAGTACTTCATAGTTCCTGCTTCATTCAAAATGACATTCAAAATGACAGTTGCGCTGACATTTTGAGGAATAGGGAGTTTCCCAGGTAGTCAGCAGTCTCTACAATTTGTTAAAGTTTTGGAAGCTGTGTTTTTGTGCTTCCTATATATTCAGGTAATATTTAATTTGTCCTTGAATTTCTGGCAGGGTTGAAGACTAATTATAGTGTCATAATCAAATTTAAGTTGTTTAACATTGAGGAAAATGATGTTGATTTTAAAAGATGGTTTTCAGACAGTAATAATACGAGTTAAAATCATATCTTAATTCAGGTATAGAACTGTAAGGTAAACTCTTTAAGTTAGGATAAATGATAGAGAACTTTACCTAAATTGACAAAATTGATGGACTGTATGCTTTTAATGTATATCATACATCATAGTTAACATAAGTGTTATAGTTATGTTCAATATATAACAGAAAAAATAGGCCTTTTTAGTGGATAAAAGGGGGGGATGTAGTCACTTATGTTCTCATGCTAAATGTGTTACCAAAAAAAATCTGTTTGCAATGTCCTGCACATAAGCTAAAGGAAGCCTGCCCTCAGTTGGCTCTGATTGGAAAATAAAGTGGCCAATGGCCAGTGGTTGGTCAGGGGGACAGAGGTAGAACTTTTCAGATTTCTGAGCAAGAAAGACAGAGAAGAGAAGAGCAGGATCACTCTGACTAGGAAGCAGAGAAGTCAGATTTGGAGCTCACTGACATGTAAGATTCTGGAAAAGTTGCCCCAGAGGCCACTCCCCCAATTGGGTCTGGGGTAGTAGAGATGAAATATAGATTTTAAAAGGTATTAACTTAGGAATATTGGAGGGAAATGTGGGTTAGCCACGTGGAGTTTGGGAGAAGCCCAGTGGTTGAGCTAATACAGCATATTAAAAATAATGCTGTGTGTGTGTGTGTGTCTTTCATTTGTGAATCCAGAGAACTCCCGGTGGGTGGTAAGTATTGCAATCATCCACTAGGAGCTCAGAACAGATTACCAATTCACTGGTAAAAGCCAGCAACTGTTGGAAACAAATGCAGAGACCCACAGCCAAACATTAGGTAGGACTTGGTGATTCTTGTGGAAGAGGGGGAGGAAGGATTGTAGGAGATAAGCAGGTCATGAACACCACAAGAAAACATAAAATCAACAAACCTGTGCTCATAGAACCTCACAGACACTGAACATCCAAGCAGGGAGCTTGCATGGGGTGGATATAGGCCCTCTACACATATGTTACAGTTGTATAACTTGGAATTCTTGTGGGACTCCTAACACTGGGACTAGGGGCTGTCTCTGACTCTATTGTCTGCCTTTGGGACCTTTTCCTTCTATTAGGTTGCTTTGTCTAGCAACTTGATTGGCTATGGCTGGTTGATATGCATGAGCAGTCTGCCCTTACCTAAAGTAGAATGAAGAAGGAATGGATGTGGGGAAGATGATGGGACAAGGACTGGGAGGAGAAGAAGGAGGGAAAATTGTGGTCAGGATGTAAAAAACAAACAAACAAAAATCACCTGGGGAGACTTTGAAAACAATATTACTGGGTCTCTTCCCAAATTTTCAACTTTACTAGGTCTAAGGGACCAGAGAATGTTCATTTTGACCATGTTTCTGGTTATTCAGTGACAGCTGGTACTTCAAGCACTTGCTAGAAAGTGGCAATGTTTGCCATAGATGAGCCCAAGATAAGCATTCCAATGTTTTTCTATGTTTGCTCCTTATCAACTTTTCCAGGATCATTTTTCAGTTCAAGTCTCTACAGTTGATAAGAGGAAGACTTGCTCCCTGAGAAAAACCTGCAGCGACATTTCTAAAAGTCAAGTCAAAGAACTACATCCTGGGAGCCACTATTGTATACAACAGTGAACTCTCGCCATGAGGAGCCAGGCAAGGTGATGACAAAAGCCAATATTTATCTAAGAGCTTACTAAGTGCCTGTGTATTTGCGAACAACTTTATATGTATTATGTTATTCAATCCTCTCCACGCTCTATAAGGTAATTATCATTATTATTCCATTTGATAGATAAAGACATGGAACCTGATCAAGATTAAATACTGAAGACATAAATACATTATTGGTGGAAGAGCTTGGCGTTGAACCCATTCATTCTAATTCTAGAAGCTAAAATAACCAACATGCTATACCTAAATACGCAATGGGGGTAGTGAGTAATAATTAAAAAAAAATACTTCTCCAAATACTTCTAACTTGTGGTTCCTAGACCAGCTGCAGCAGTACCCAGGGACTTATTAGAAATGAAGAGCCTCATTCTCTGCCTCAGACCTGCTGGCTTAGAAACTCTGTGGTGGAGTTAGCTGTCTGCTGAACAGGTCCTTTGGGTACTTTCTCAGGGCACACTCCAGACTAAGAAGAATGACCTGCAAACATTGCCATTGTCTCTCACTTCCTGTAAATTTGACTGGGAATGTTAAGAGTATGCCTGCTCCACAAATTTTGTGACATTGAATTTGAAGATATATTTTTATGGTGATTATGTAGTTTGAAAGAAAAGAAAAGAGAGACTTTCTTCATGATAATAAAAATTCTGATGGCCCCATGAAATTATTTGGTAATTCGTGAGGAAGGAATAGAATCTGACCATAGACTCAGTAATCTTCAGGTTTGTGCTGGATAGTTTTATCTCAACTTGATAAAAGCTAGAGTTATCCAAGTGGAAGAAACTCAACTAAAAAAATGCTTCCATTAGATGAAGCTGTAGGGAAGCCTGTAGAGCATGTTTTTAATTAGTGATTGATAAGAGAGGGCCCAGACTATTGTGGGTGATTCCATCCCTGCGCTGGTGGGCCTTTATTCTATAAAAAAGAAAACTGAGTAAACCACATAAACAGTACTACTCCATGGCCTCTGCATCAGCTTCTGTCTCCAGGTTCTTGCTGTGAGATCCTGTCATGACGTTCACTTGTTGATAATAAACCATGATGTGGAAGTGTAAACCAAATTAACTGTTTCCTCCCCAAGTTGCTTTGGTGCATGGTATTTTATCACAGTAATAGTAACCCTAACTAAGATAAGATGAAATTTCCTCCATTTCAAGGAGCATATCTTATATTATCAAGAGAAAATTGTAATGGGATTTGTAATTAACAGGAGCACTGTATATATAGATATCTCTCTGTGTTCTATGCTCTGAGAAACAGGCATTACCACTCAGTGACCCAGCTCCTTATCCCCAAAGCCAGAATAGTCCCTTCTAAGTCGCCAACAAATTCTCAGCCAGTGACACTTAATCTGCCAGTTCCAAGAGCAGGATCCATCTGACCAACCTCTGGCAGAAAGCAAAACCAGGGTGAATGAGAACTAAATATTGCAGACATTTCATTTGATGGGAATAAAGGCCACTACGTCTTTGGTCAGGCTCTGTCTCCAAGATCTGAGATATCCTTTCAATATAAAAATAAACACTCTAGAGAAAAGCAGTTGGCAGGCCCTAAAGCAGACTTCATAAAAACAGGAAAATCTCTATTTACAAATATAAAGAGATCATTTTCTTATGCTTTGAATTTCTTTGTAATCAAAATGAAGACAATGAAATTCAACTTGGAAAGATATCTAATTTATTTTGAAATATTTGTGATCATTATACAGCTCAATAGTCATAATAATATTAACACAGACCATCTTGAGTTCTTCCAGTGAAATGTTACACTTAAGGAAAAGAAGTATAAAAGCACCAACCTTCTTAGCTGTATTTTTAAAAGAATGACTCTGCACCTTGAACAAAGCCTGGCATTTTCTGTCTGAGCTGTAATAGTGTCCTATACTAGTGCAAACAAATAGAAGGATAAAAAGTTAGTGTCCCATCCCCAAAGAAGACAGAGTTTAGAAAGTCTTTGGGTTAAGCAAAGCTGCTATTTTCCCCTTCCCAGAGATTGGAAGTAGCCCCAAGTTAAAACCTTCCTTGGCCTGTGTGACATGTGTAGAGGAGATATCTAACAAGGCATGCATGTGTAGAGATGTTTATCTGGGCATCCCCTCTGTACTCTGCCTCTCTTCTCCTGAAGGACACAATATTCAAGTGACTAGTCTACGCCTTCCTCTTTTTGACATATATTTTCTTCTCTGTTTCTCTGTGATAAAAAAACACAGTGCTGCTCAAAGACAGGCTCAAGCTTGCTTCTCAGGGCTTCATCATGTCCTCCACAGTGGACACAGAAGAATCTGTTTTGCTCTAGAGCTAATAGTGGAAGAAGACTGATGCCACTGTGGCCTCAGAACAGCTCTGATGCATTTCCTCATGGCTATCCTTCCTCATAGAGGTTCTTTAGGGAACAGCATGCAAAAACTGCCTCTGCAGTCTACGCCATGCTGCCTACTGATTTTTTTCCCCAACTTCCACAATAGGGAAACCATATCCATTTTTTCCTGTTATGTAGAGAGGATCTCTTATAAGCAACACTGTCAATAAAAAAAAGCCTATGACTAATGAGCTGAGGCAATATTAAGAAGTGGGATATCCAACAGGGAAAGAGAGATTTCTGGGAAATAGTGAGAAGACGTGAGGTAATTAACTTACATGGTAGATGAACTCAGGTTGGAATAATGGAGAGAATCAGTCTGGAATGATGAGGAGACAGATGTAAACTAATAGGCAGCTAAACTCAGGACAGAATCAAAAAGAGATTTGCCCTAGATTTGGATACATGAAGAGGAGGAGAGGTAACTCATCCTACAGAAGACAGAATAGTTTAAATGGGTCAAATAAGTTGCAATATAGTTGGGGAATGAGCAAAAGCTTATGGCCTCATCATTTAATAAGAAATAATCCCAGAGTTTTCATTCCAAAAGCAGGGACTAGGAAGAAAAAAAATGTTTTTTGTTTTTTTGTTTTTCACAATGTTACAAACCAATCCTGAATCCATCCGGCACTCAGCAGTTCCTGAATCCTGTAGGTGGCCTTTACTGCCTCCAAGGCCAGAAGTTCTTTCTTCCTCCACTGGATCATCCAACCTACCTCCTCCGTCATTCTCCACTCTGGCTGAGCCGATTGGTGCTGTGATGCTGGGTCTATGACCTAATTTGTACTCCATATGTCCCTCACCATTAAGACCTGTTTAAGTAAAGATTTGAGGTGACTCCCCAAGATCATATGAGGTGAAAGGAAGACAAGACAGGACGCCCATCAACCCAAATGACGGCATTTTCTTTCCCATGAACAGCAGCAATGATAACAAAAAAATATTAAACTAGAATGTACAGACTTAAGGCCTGTGAGTTTCTATCTTCTGAGATAGTCATCAAAAAGCCAAACATAATAGCATAATATAACAAAATAACAAAACAAAACAAAACAAACAAACAAAAAACATAACACCTCACTTAAGCTGGATAGACAGCTCAGCAGCTAAAAGGCTTGCTGTAGAACAAGAGAACAAAAACCAGAAGGTCTGAAAATGCTGGGTAAGTGGATATCTTTACTGTAATTCCAGCCTCATAAAACAGAGACAAGAAATTCCCAGAGTTGCTGGTTACAGAGATTAACTCTATGGGGTGAGCTCTCAAAAGGGATAAAGTTGGAAAGTGCTCAAGGAATGTTTAGTTTCTATATATACCTTCCCACACACAAGAGCCCATACACATGTGAACATGCACATACACATTCATGTGTAAAACATACACATGCAAGGAAGAAACAGAAAGTAAAGACTAAATAAAGTAAATAGGTAGATTTGATTTAAATGATTTTACGTGTATGTTTAAACAAAAGTTTAAATACATGAACTTAAAATAATAAAGCAAACCTACAACTTTTGGAGTGTTCAACTGTCAACTTGATACAGCTTAGTCACCAGATAGGGAAATCTCAATAGAGTGAGTTTTCAGATATTAGGCTTCAGACCTTGACTTAAACACTTTGATGTGGCCAGCTGCATCAGGTTGACCCAGTGTTTCAGTCATCAGCTGCTCTCTTGGAATGTGATTTCCTACTCATGGCATTTATTACAGTCATGTATGCTATCTATGCTATTCCTGTCAATATCTGTTTCTTCTCAGGAAATGCAAATATTTCATGGGATATTTGTTTTACTCCTGGATTTACCTCTCTTACCTGAACTCATGCCTGGGATATGGCATAGCTAGGTTGCATAGAAAGAAACTTCTAACAAAATGTCTAAATATCACTGTTGTCTACACTCTAAAGGAATGTTCTGTCATGCCTCTATTAATAGAAACATCAGTTCATTACATACTGGGTCATTCTCTTTGACAAGGATTAAGGAAGGATGACCAGAGATGTCTCACACCATCCTGATTTGGCCTAGCCAATGCCATACAACAAAGATACATGTGTTCAATATGCCTCATACCTTAATTTACAAAGACTTACAAGCAATACACTAGAAACGTACAAAGCAAAGAAATTAATTGCTTGGGAAGGCACATTTCTCCAAATGTCAGTTTTCTAGGGACTGCTTGGAGTAATTCTATTCAAGCTTCTTTGAGAACAGTCAACACATATTTTATAACCCACAGTGAATATGGATTATCTTCCTACTCCACTGTTTTGTAAGATAAAAATCTGTCATTTCCACAGGCAGTAAAAGGCAGTGTGACTCAAGAACTTTGGCAATCTTTTCACCAAAGAGGATTCCAGTGGAATGGCAACCTCCTTTTCCTCACAAGGTTAAGATAAAATATGGGGTTCAGCCAGCACCTCACAAAGCAGCATTTCTCTAATCCCTCCAAATCCATCTCAAACTGGACTGTTCATTAACAGGGGAGAAAATGTAGCTCAAGTTAGGCCAGGATACGAAGCCCCGCCTATCACTTAAAGTACACTGTTAAGAGGGACTTGGCTCAGAGACATAGATGAAAACCAAGATCTGCTTGTAGCTAAAGGGAGATAATTTATCTGCTCACTTTGAAGAAAGGTGCTGATTGTTCATTAAGCTGCTTTCAGAGGTACTAAGATGCATGTGCAGTCTGCCCCAGCCTTCCAAGAATACAGGGCCTTCATTTCTCGCTTCGTAAATTCTTCATCTCTAGTTGTTTGCTAACTAAATCACTATGTTCCAAGTGACAAAAATGATACCATGTAACTAAGGATTTGTATTGTGGGCAGTACTCTCATGATCTTCCTAGAAAACAACCCTCTAAGGAAACAGACACTGAGAAGCCAGCCTGCCTCCATCTTAGGTTTAAAAGTCATTTTATAGCAACAACAGAGACATTCATTCCTGTTCATGATTAAACCTGTTTCTCAAGGATTGTCCTATATCCCACTTGTAACTTTAACTGCAAACGATTCTGTACTGCCAGTTCCAGGAATGGCAATCAAGTCTTTGATTCAGAGTTCTTTATAACTATTTTTCAGCCCTACCTTTGTTTGAAAAGGGGTATATGGCCACCTTGTTACCACTGCCTGTTGCTATGCCAACCTTGCAATTATGTTTTTGTTTCAGGAGGTTGTTAAGAATAAGTTGTTAATATGTTCTGCTCCTCTATACTTTATATTTTGCCTGCCACATACTCCATTTGAAAACCCCCTACCCCTAAGCTATAGAAGCCTTGCCTTCCTCAAATCCAATGCTAACATCACAAAACTTGCCTTAAGGGAATGCAGCCCATGTACAGGAATTTTAAAAACTTGTTTTGACTAATTACTTCTTTTAATTAATTTGGCCATGATGATTTGGATCAGTGTGAACTTTCTCCTTCTGTCTTTGGGGTTAACAATACTATCATGAGGTAGTATGGCACAACTTACTCTGCTGATGGGTAGAGTTGGAGCTTAAACCTACTCATAAGATGTAAATTTCAGTTCTTTCTCAGCTGAGTACTAGAGGCAGCCCAACCAGAAAAGGCTGTCAACCTAAAACATAGGTGATTCCTAACTGTTAAGTTTCAAACCCTTCACAAGGTACTAAGGTAACAATTTAACATCTCAAAGCAGACCTAGCCTACAGGTTTCCCAGCATCCCTCATTCAGTATCTGTTACATACCTATAACATGATATCTGTTACATACCTGTAACATGGCTGACATACACCTCCTTCTACCCTGAACTTCCATCCCAGGGGCTTGACTTTCTTTCCCCCAGAGGCTTTTCCCTAGATAATAGGGACTATTACTCACCCCTTTTGTACATTTGTCTTCCTGACCCTGTATTTGGTTCACTTCTCTCCTTCTCCCCATCTTATGGCTCAAGGTCATGACTACTCTGGGCTCTCCCAGGTGTGTCTGCCTCTGGCTCTGCTTTCCCACATAGCTATAAGAAACTTACTCTTCACCATACCTAGGAGCAGTCATGCCATTTTCTTTATTTCTCTCTCTCTCTTCTCTCTCTCTCTCTCTCTCTCTCTCTCTCTCTCTCTCTCTCTCTCTCTCTCTCTCATCTATCCTGCTCTGTGACAGAGACGATCCCCAAAAGGAAAAATAAAGTATCCCACAGTGCCTCCAATGTCAGCCAGACAGCTTACATGCACATTCTACACTCTTTCAAATGAATACATGCCTTTTTCTATATTAATATAGAGATTAGATAGAAAAAGAAAACACAGAACAAAAATGCCATTTACAAACTAATGCCAAGTAATTCTATTAAAAATTTCTATAGTAACAGCCCATGAGATGTCTCAGGCAGTAAAGAAACTTGCTGCCAAACCTCACCACTTAAGTTTAGGCCCTAGAGACCACATTGGAAAAGGATAGAACTGACTCTGCAAGTTGTTCCCTGACCTCCAGATACATGCTGTGGCACATGGCTCGCCACACACACACACACACACACACACACACACACACACACACACACACGATGTAAAGAGCAATTAAAAAGAACAGTTTATAGATTATGTTGATTACTTTCTCCATGCCTGGCACAATTTGATGCTGGAACTAGAGCAGCAAACAGACACCTGAGTCCCTACTATGGTCCATACTCCATAATTTCATTCCTTCCATGTAAAGCTCAGTTCTTTCTCTCTGGGCTAAGACTTGTAAAGCACTTTCTAGCTTTCCTTTGGAAATACAAATGGTTTATCAGCATAGCTATCAAAGAACTATCTTTACTTCCCAAAAGATTTCTCATTTCCTTTTGAGCTTTCCTTCATTATAGGCATTTGACCATATCACTGAAGATGTCAGCTCATGAGACACTTGCCCCAATGGAGGGGATATATAATACTGTCCTGCCACTAGCGTCCTGCTGTCTCAGGCTCCTGAATGCTGGAGCCTTGAGTTCCAGATTTCTCATCACCTTTGGTAGGAAAGTCATTGTGTCCCATCAGTGTTTTCATCCAAGTCCCCTGATGATTTTGTAGTGTGGAATACATTTGGCAGTCTTGTGTTCCTTCTTTAATACTTCTCTAATAAGATCTTTGACCTACTTTTCAGTCAGGGCTGTTTTGTTATTTTATTAACAGAATCTTCCTTTCAAATTCATCATGTAGCACATGCTAGCCTTAGCACAGGCTGGCCTGAGATTGCTTTCAATTTTTTATTGTTAAGTTTGAAAAGTTTCCTTGTCTAAGCCATTTATCAGGCACGTCCCCCTCTCCCATCAGTGATGTGAGTCCTCAATCTCCTGACAGCATCCTTGATCTTAGTGTCCTATCAGAAGAATTATCACCAAGGTCAACAGTTTCCTGGCTTTTTCCTATGGTGTCTTCTTTCATTTAATTTGACTCTATGATGCATTTTGTGTTACATTTTTGTAAGGTGTGTCTAGTCTGTGTCATTTCACTTTTGGAACGTAAATACACGGTACTTCTTGAACCACTGATAGAAATACCATCTCTCTTAGCATTTCTTTACAACACATTCAGGATCCCTGGGTGTAGCTCTGCTTCACCCCATATCTTGAACATTTCGCAACAGGGATACACTGCCTTGATCATATCATCTTGGTAGTAAAGTTTTGAGATAGAGTCTTGGGCACTGTCCAATTTTGTCTTCTCATTTAATATCTTTTGGGCATTGCTGAATATTTTGCTTTTTTTAGAGTAAATTTTCCATGTTCTCATCAGTTTTTCTTAATAGTCTTCCTCACTGAGTCTTATAAGTTAGTAATTAAAATTTTTCTTTACTTTATATTAATGTTACAAATACTGTTTTGCACTATTGCCATTTTTATTTAATTAGTAGATTTTTTCCCAAACTTTTTTTTTTAGATTAAAGAAAAAAATATTTTGGGAGATGCATAGCTTGTGAGGGCATGAATGTGGACATCAGAGGTTCTCTCTATCTACTGAATAGGCTCCAAGGATTAAACAAAGGTCACCAGGCTTGGGTAGAAAGTACTCTTACCTACTGAGCCATCTCATCAGGGCCATGTTTTAATTTTCTGTCATGAACTTATCAGTTCTTTCCTTTGATGTACTAGAGACTCACTTTGTAGGCCAGGCTGACCACAACCCCGAGTTCTTCATTCCTAAGCCGCTCAGGCATCTATAGATTGATGTTCACATTTGAACCTTTGCCAATCTGACATTTATTTCATTGTAATGAGTGGAATAGGAGTCTACCTTGTTTATTTGCTTTATTTCTTATCAATTATTTCAGCTTTTTTCTAATGAATCAAAATGCCATTTTCATTACAACTCAGATCTTCAGTTATTAAATTGTGACATTTACTTTCTGATCTTCTGGTTTTATTGTGTATTATTCAGTACTACATTATTTAATTATCATCCTTTTCTGATATAACAGGACAAATTACCTGTACATTCCCTGCTCACATTCCCCCATCACTCACTTATGTGTTCGTCTTTACACAGCTTGTAATATCCTTGTAGCTTAATGTCAAATCCTGTTAGCATCTGAAGCTCACAGTATACCTATGGATTAATTTATAGGGTGCCAATTATGTCCTGATATTACATTTGGGGGAACTTATTGAAAATATTAATTCTTATGCTAAACCCACAGAGATTCTGCCACTATAGCTGTTTAATAAACAATTGAAAAGTAAGCTACTTAAAAATATCCAGGCTTAAGCCAGGGAGTGGTGGTTTAATCCCAGCACTTGGGAGACAGAGGTAAGCAAATTTCTGAGTCTGAGGCCAGTCTGATCTACAGAGTTAGTTCGAGGACAGCCAGGGCTACACAGAGAAACCCTGTCTCGAAAAACAAAACAAAAACAAAACAAACAGGCACATAGACCATCTGAGACCAGAATATTTACTCCTGGTTGATAGGAGGAATTAGACTCATCTTCCTAAGAGAGGCACTGTCCCAGGACCTTTTGAAAGAATTTGTGAGGTTTATTTGTGTAGAAAATGTTTAAATGAAAAAGAGAGAAAAATGAAAAATATACCTAGATTTTTTGGAGACATGGAATGAAAACAACATGAAATATTGACCTAGAAGATAAAGAAACCAAATGTTGCAGGGTGGGAAGTCAGGGTAAGGTGAGCCACAGGCAGTGTACAAAGAAAACTGCCAGTTCTTTAGGTATGATTAGTTTGATCCGGATAAGAAGTTTGGGCATGACAAATCAGGAAACTGCAACTTCTGGCATCGTGTGTGTGTGTGTGTGTGTGTGTGTGTGTGTGTGTGTGTGTGTTTGGCAGTGTTACATCTGTAGCTATTTCTTAGGGCAACAGCATGTATGTGAATTGAATTTAAAGTCTGAGAGAAAGAAGCTAGGAAAGTCATTAGGGACAATAATTATAGCAGTTCACAGCAGAGGTAAATGATCTGCTCCTCTGACAATGAGGGATGAGGTGGAAAAGACTTGATTTGACCTCTGGGACTCCCAAGGGCTGCAGTGATTTATTGCTGGAACAAGTTCCACTCTTTTATCTCCATGACTACTCTTGTGCCATCAGGGACCTTGAAGGCTGGGAAAGATTGTTGAATTAATTTAGATGCTGTAGAGTGCAGGGGTCTCCTCACTAGTACAAAGGAAAAGACTGGAACTCTGAAGCCAAGAATGAGATGAAGCTCCTTGCTTCTCCATTCTTCATCTACGGAGTGAGGATAACAGTAATCTTATCTCCTAGATTTGTTAAGAAGGAAAAGACATGGAGTATCTAGCTATCCACATGGAACGCATTGCAGTGGATGGAGTCAGTGAGCCTAGATCCCAAGCAACTCTAATATTCCCTACTCACTGTTTATTTTGGTTAGACAATTCACTCTTGATTTTTCTCTTTCTCACCTAAAGTGTAAGAATAAGGAAAGGAATTTAAGGTGAAGTCAGGTAAGACTGGAAGCCTCAGTCCATGTGAAGCATTTCTGTGGCATGCGCAAGAGTGAGCAGAACATTATGGCTTAGTAAACAAGAGGAATTAAGATAGAGGGTGATTTTTACATACAGCCCTAATTAACATATCACTAAATATGAGGATTTTCTGACTTCCTCCACTCACTTGCCTTTGCTTTGGGACATTTGTGGTTTGTACAATGGGGAAGGAGTTTTTGCTGTTCTTTTCATACCTTAGTGGCAACCTACATGATTACCCTTAAGTCACAAGGACGAGCACTGTGAGCAGTGTGACTATATAGACGCCCCCACTCTCAGCACTGAAGAGAAATGACTCAGGAGTAGTTCTCAAAACAGAACTATATACAAGAGCCTAATGTAAATTTCCCTGTGGTACGAGATACATTTCAATTCACTGCCCCAAATCCTCCATCTACTTAGTCTTGCCCAGAAACTTAACATTCCTAGCTTCCCTTTACTCTCTTGTAAACAGAGGACACTAAGATCCAGTTCTCTAATGACACAAAAAGATTAATGTCTGTAAGCAACTAAGAGTTCGCCAGAAGATAACCATATTCACTGCTTAAGGATTTGTTTCTTTAATAAATATGACATTTTTCCTGTTGTCATAAAGACATACTACAGACATCACATGGACACCCTGGATAATTTTTAAAGGTAATCTATACTGAATAAAGACCCTGAAAAAAGAACAGCAGGACATTAGCAATATGACAAATAACCCTTGAAACCCAGAGCGCTATGGGTGTGCACACACATTCAAATGTGTCTCATCGGATTGACTTAACAGACCATGCTTTTATCATGGATGAACTTTCTAGTTTAGGTGCCAGAAAATCTGATTTCACTTGTAAGGTACATTTTTTATTGGATTTATTCTTGTTTTAGGAATATAAGACACCTCTAAATTTAATGGCATCACTGATTTTATTAATATAAAAACTAACATGAATATGTAATTAGGGCAATAGAAGTGAAATAAAGAAATAGTCTAGGAAGGAAAGGCAAGGGCAAAAATATATATTAAGATACTTCATGTTGAATCACCCTGAAAATTTACCCCAGACAGAGGTCAGCAAGGCAGTTTCCTCAGGAATAGCTTACCTGTTCAAGCAATTATTCCACACTTAAGGACAGAAATTTCTCAGTATGTCTTTTTCCTAAGACATTTTGGCGATACTCATAGGAATGAAATATGCTTTACATCAGTAATTCTTGTTCTAAGAATTTCCACTGTAGGTATAAGAATTATTTACAATAATTTTCATATGCATAGTGATAACTATTGTTTTATTAGTAAAATATGAGAATAATTTTTTTTGTTTAAAAGCACCAGTAAAATACATTATAGTACGTCCCCGGATTAGAATACCACATAGCCATAAAATAAAAAAGAGAGAGAGAGAGAGAGAAATGTCAATATATGACAAATAATATAATATGCAAAACAGTTCATAGTATGCTATTGTATAAATGAGTATTCTGTGTCTATAAATGAGAAGAGTCATGCTCACCCACCCTCAGAAAAGTTAGTCTCACAAATGAATGCAGCAAGATGGCTTGGAGTATGAGGAGGCCAGGTGCAGTTTTCACTGTTTACACACCTCTCTGACTAAAATTGTTCTGATATCACATTTGCAAAAAAATATAAATATATCATATTAAGGATCTAAAAGGAGCACCAGGTCTTTCTCAGGTTTTAATGTCCTACGGGCCTAAAAGAAAGTGAACTTTTACGTGGTAAAGAATAATTGTATATGTAGCATGTTGCTGGCTGTCTAAAGGCAGAACAGACAAAACCAAACCTCCATTTGGAGGCGTGTGATCACCACAAGTTCACTTAACAACAACTTACAGAGCACATGAAAGAAACCAGCTGCCATTGTGATTAGCCTGGTAGAAACTCTCTTTAAAGAAGTTCCTGGGGCAAAGGTTAGAGGTGCTGAAGAGCAGGATCTTTCACCCCTTGTCTTGGTGTAGACCGTCTAGAAGGGAAATGGAATCTTCCCTGCCCTCAGGCTGCATTACTAAAAGGTAGGTGGAGACCTCATACACTGAAGACATTCACTTTTTTGTACATTTGTTCAGATAACCAAGGTATATCCTTATCTCTGCTGGATTAGAACAATGAGTCCACATGCCAGGCTTGAGTTTTGAGAATCTGTTCAAGCTCACCGACAGTGTGGCAGGGAGGCCTGGGAAATGGAGAGTGACAGCTTGTCTGTGATCTGCCTGGTACATCATTCTCATTACTCATCCTTTCGGTAACTGAGTTTCCTCATCTTTGAAACTGGCAAACTTATGATGTTCTCATCCAAGATCTGTGGTAAAACACTCAGCGCTGTGCTATTATTAGGCGGTACGGTTCTGATCTGTTGGGCCCAGTGGGCACTGGCATTACATCAATTTACTGATTTGGATGCTAAGACTCAGGGCGATTCCTTAAGCAATTCCAATATTAGGTCAGGACTGGGTTTTAAGTTTTAATTAAAACTTGTATTGTGATAAACATTATCATGAAAAGTTTTTAGGGAAGTAAAAATATCTCACAAAAATATTAACCAAACTCAAATACCGTGCAACTTCATGAACATTTAAAATGGAAGCCGAGGATTTTTTTGCATTAAATTTTACACTTTCAAAACTTTAAAGGGTTTTTAAGGATTGAAGTATTCATAGAAGTTCATTCATAGCCAAATATAGATATTTAAAAGTAGCTTAGCCTCTATTTTCTTGTCTATTGTAATTGAGACGCTGACCTGTTTTCTGCAAGGCACTATCAGACTAGCACCAACAGTTGCTACAGTTAAATAAGGCTAAGACACAAAACTCTCCTCCGCTCACCTGTTAAGTGGACATCAGTGCAAACATGCTGCTGCCAGGCCCTTCCTCCATTCCTCTTGTACTTGGGAAAGAGAGTGGCCCTGCCTTGCCTCTCATTGTCCTCTAGTTTAACACATGATGCAATACTGGCTCATCCCAGAAACCCCACTGTGAAGTGCTTTACTGCTTGGAGCTGCCCACATACTAGTCATAACAAAAACCAAGACAGCATTCTTCCTAGTTCTCACATATCTGCAGACAAAACCACGCACTAAATGGTTAACATTTAATAGGAGGCCAGGGAGCTGGCTTTCCTGAGCAAACATTGACAAAGCCAACCGTGGTCACGCAACACCAGGCAAACAATAAAGAAAAAGTAGAACCCCATGTCCTTACTGAGAAGCTACATGTCTGTATGATTGTTTGGGAGCTGGGGGGAAGTGGGGGATATTCATAGTTGGCATCATTCCCTACGATCATTAAGAATCACGTGTCCTGTGCCAGGTTTGGTGCTGGGGCGGGAATGGGTTAAAAGCCACTTTTCCTACTCTCTTATTCTTTTTAGTGGAAGCTGTGGTGGAGGCAGGCTCTGCCTTGTCTGGCTGCCTTTTGTTTTAAGGATATCGATTGTTAACACAATGACTGGGCAGGAGATGGAAGGCATCATCATTAGCTGCAGCCACCTCATCAGTTGTTACAGAGCTCAGAGAGGCACTAATGGATACACAAGGTCGACAGGAATACTGTCAGCCAGTTCACAATGTCCCAAGGTGGCCACGTTTTAGCCAGGCCTTTCTATAGCTCCATGGCAAACAAAATACATTAGTATTTTGATGGCTGGGGTCTATAAAATGTACTCTGGAAGAACAACTTAATCACACAACTTTGTACATCATTCTGTGGTCAGTAGATTACTTATAAGCAGCCTTGTTTATACATAGATGATGTGGCAAAGAACATAGGTGGCTGCCTGCATTGTTTTACAGAGTTTCTTAGCAGTCCAAGGGAGCAGTGCTGAGTAATGTTTGTGAGTAAGTGATCATGGTCCCTGCCAACACTTAGTGACTGTCTATGTCATGATAGTGAGGTTTTAATGTTTTCCATATGCTGTTTAATTTAATCCTTATGATTACTGAAAATTTCTTTTTTTAAATAATATTTTTATGTATTCTTTGAAAATGTTATCTAATGCTTTTTTCGGTCATATTCATCCATCATTACCTCGCTACAATGCCTCCTAGAGTCCTCCGTCCTATCACATTCAAATATTTGTGCCCTATTAATTATTCTTCCCCAGTACAATTAGTCCTTCTTATGGGTGTGAAACCATGTACTGAAGCATGGGCAACCCACCAGAAACTACACCCCAAAGGAAAATGACTCTCTGTCCCTCAGCTCCATCAACTGCAATAAATCCCTACCAAAACTGTGGATTTGTGAGATCTTCCCCCATTAATATGAGAAATTTGGCTGACTTGATCTTGTGCAGGAAACCACAGGTTCTCTGATCTTGTGCAGGAAACCACAGGTTCTCTGAGTTGATGTGTGTAAGAACCATGGCAGGTCCAGAATTCTGCATTTTACAACTCTCTTCCGCATCTGTCAGCTCTTACATTTTTTGTCTGCCCATTCTTCCTTAATGTTCTCTGAGCCTAGCTGTGTAAGAACTCAGAGAATTATTTTTCATTTGTTATCCATAAACAGGGAATCTGAGGCCTGATGAGACTGACTTACTTGCCTGACTTCTTGCTCCTTTTCAGTAATAAAGATCAGGTTAAAACTCCATTGATTGGTTAATTCATCCGCAGATGCATGAGACATTTACAATTTTGGCACCAAAACTTTCAAGTCTTGAGATTCCAAAATCTCAAGCTAAATAGTTAGTTGTTGTTATAGTCTCCTTTCTGTTGCTATGATAAAATACTCTGGCAAAAAGCAACTTAAGAGACAAAGGAGTTTATTTCAAC
Source organism: Rhabdomys pumilio (assembly GCA_030674055.1). Classification (NCBI taxonomy): domain Eukaryota; kingdom Metazoa; phylum Chordata; class Mammalia; order Rodentia; family Muridae; genus Rhabdomys; species Rhabdomys pumilio. The sequence continues at coordinate 160,198,007 of JANHMN010000001.1, forward strand.
TTACTATTCTACATAACAACAATTGATTATTGTCAGAGAAGTCAAGGCAGGAATTTAAGTATCTAGTCATATGACGCCCACAATCAAGAACAGAGAGAAATAAAAGCATGCATGTTCCTTTGTTTTCTTGCTTGTGCTCAGCTTAATTTGACTTTTCACTTTTGTACAGTTCAGAACTTATGTCTAGGGAATTGTGTTGGCCCACAGTGGGCTAGGTTTTTCCACACGGGTTAACTTAAGGT
>JANHMN010000001.1:160198648-160228262 GCA_030674055.1 Rhabdomys pumilio
GTTGGCCCACAGTGGGCTAGGTTTTTCCACACGGGTTAACTTAAGGTAACCTCCTACAGTCACACCCACAGGCCATCTCATTGCAGACAATCCCTGACTGAGACTGTCTTCCCAGGTGATTTTCAATTGTTTCAAGTTGATGATTAAAGTGACTCATCACAGTTGTTAACTCTGTGAACTCAACAGAAACCACTCAAAACCTTGCAGAATTTAATTTGGAAGATGAACTACAATCTGAACTGGAATCCAAAAGTAGGAATTCAGCATCATGATCATCTTAAATCCTGACTACTCAAAGTACAATGGGTGAGTAAAAAGTGTCTATATCACAAGAGATTGTGCAAGAGGAAAAACTCTACCCCTGGGGGGAGGAGTGAGGACAAATGTCATGAATAGATCAGTAATTTAACACGGTCTTCATGAGTTTTGCATACTCAACTGTGAGAACTGTTGTTCTAATATTCTTTCCGGAGCCATGCTATCAGCTAATATGATACAGGGTTCTATAAGAGGTCCCAAGTAAAAGGAAAGAGTTCTTATCCTTAGGAAACTTTCATTCAAAGATCCAAGGGTGGGTGCTACAGAACATGTAAATAGGTCCACACATCATACTCTGAGAGGAACCATGAGTTCTCAGGTTCTTCTTGGGGTCCTGACCATGTCATCTGCTGCCTGGATAATCTGGTACAAACTGGAAACTCCTAAATCCTCTGGAGACCCTTTATTAGATGACTAAATTTACTCATCTGAGGTACTCATTTCTGGCTCTCCTGTGGAATCCACTGACGGTTTTTCTGAGAAAAGGTAGGTGGTTGGATCTGTAACCATAGAGTTGTTTTTTTTTTCCTGCTATTTCTACCATTTTGAATACATCTGGTGGAGTGTTGCATATATCCAGGATTTACATCCCCTGATCTCCTAAATGATGCTGGCCACGTGCCAGAGTCACCCCTGACTGCACCTCCATTCTCTGTACCTAGTACCAATGAGTTCAATGAGTTCCCATCAAATTTCTCTTCCTGAGAACCTGTGAGGTGGGCCCATCATGTGTCAGCTTCAGGGAGCTTCACAAAGGAAGGCCAAAAGCTCCTTTTTTTAAAAAAAAATATATTTTATTGGATCTTTTATTTATTTACAATACAGATGTTATTCCCTTTCCCCATTTCCCCTCCCTAGAATCCCCTACCTCATCCCCCCTCCTCCTTTATGCTGTTATACCATTTTAATTACATGCATGTATTAAGGTCAGTTCTAGGTTGAGGGTCTAGCAATACAATAGATGCAAATAGTCAAGGAACAAGCAAGACAATAAACACAAATAGTCAAAGAAAAAGCAAGGCATTAAACCCAATTACTCGAACACTCCCGTGATCTCTGTTTCTAAGGGCTTATCAGGATGTCCAAAGTATCTGAGCCTACTTCCCTGTCCTAGTCCAGGGCATTTTCATGTCTGAAGCCCACTTCTTTGTTCTAGTCTAATATTTAGATTCTTACCTGAAATTACTTCTTTGTTCTAGCCTAATGTCAGATTTCTGCCCGAAGCCTACTTCCTTGTCTTTGGCCCATGTCAGATTCTTGCCAAGCAGCCTCAAAGGCACTCTGCCTCTCTCCCTTTTTTATGTCTTCATAAAATATAAAAAGGAGGAGATATACCTCTGTATACCACAAATTTATTTAAATTATGTTCTTTTATATTTTATTTTAAATTTTTTTTAAAAAATTTTGGATACCAAGAAACTTTCTGCCCAGTGTCTATGGCACTCTACAGCTAGGCATACTTATGCATAGGTGAAAGGGAAGGATCCACTTATTGGCATACGGCATGATCTCGATCAAGTATTAAATATAGGGAATAGGGCATGTTTGTGTTTTTTCTTCAGGATGCTGAAGGAGCATGGTGGCTGCCAGAGCAACGGGTGAGAAATGCTGATGCTAGGACAAAAAATGATGCTGACCTGTGAGTTGCTGAGTGCTCTGACAATGGTGACTGGAAAGCTGTATTGGACATAAGTTCCCAACCCACCATAACTTACCTATAACTCTGATGGGACAAGCTGTCTCATTTCAGGTTCTTAGAACTTGTGGAACAGAGAATCAAAAAGAGAAGCTATAGTGCCTCTTGTATATTATTAAATGTGACCGGTTATTCAGACTCAATCATGGACTTGTCTAGAAATCAATCCAATATTGGAAATAACAGTCTTCATTTGGAAGTCTGGTTCTGGACATTTTCAAAATCTCTTTTTAAGGAAGCAAATGACCCAAGAGGCCCACATCTTGAACTTTTCCATGAATTACCTTTCTTTATTTGGGACTTTAAAAGAAGGAGAAATCTGACCCCATTACAAACAAAACATTCATTTAAAGATCAGTATTTAGGACCATCAGTAACTTTTTTAATAATGAAAAATAATAATTGTAAAGCAACCTACCTTCTAATATATCTTTTAACTTGATAAATTTTCCTTTGGACTGAATCCTAAAATGCCCCCTATAGACCTCTAAATCACATTTTGTCCTCTCTGGGACATTAATCATGGCAGGAATTAGTGACCTCCATATTATTCACAGCAAATGAAATGTTTCCCAGCAGTTAATAGGACAGTACCTGAAAACAAGAGAGTCAAGATGGGACCTGTCACTGGGCTTCAAAAGGCTTTAGGGAGTGATCCCTATCTCCAGCTAGGCAAAGTCCCTGCACGGCAGGGATAAAGGTGGACATGCATTCTTATCGTGATCTGAGAAGCTACTGACAATCTGACAGCTTCTAGGAGAGAGAAAGTTGATTTCTTTTAATGATGTGACCTCTGGTATGCTTAACACACACACACACACACACACACACACACACACACACGATAGCAAGCCACATTCCCAAGGCTAGCTCAGCAACAGCAACACAAACTAAACTTTATGAGTAAAGAATCAAAAAGAAAGGAAGGAAAGAAGCACCTCAAACTTGGGTGGGAAAGAATGGGAGAATAGAGAGGATGGCCAGTGTTGTCCTCTTACAATTTTTCCTATCATTGTGGCTCTATCCCCACAATCTCATCCAGATTCAAAGTGTTTACTTCCTCATGCAATCATATTGAGATCAGGGCTTCAATGTACAAATTTGGTTGAGGCATACACATAAATCCTATCACACCTTCTCATGCCTTCTGGGCAGTATTGATTTTTGGTGATTAATTTTTATATAAATGGCAAAGCAGAACATAAAATTATGAATTATATTCATACTCTTCCACTGAGTTGTGATTCTAAACTCAGAAAAAGACACTTCTCCTGTCCAACCATTTCTTCATTTCTTTGTTGTCAGTAAAAATATTTGTTGTTAGTAAAAATATCCCATACTCTGCTGTGAAGAACACTGAGTACATCTCAGAAGGTCTGAATTAAGAGTCTTGCTATTAACTAGCAGTATGACCTTGAAAAGAAAGTGTCAATCATTAGAGACTCACACTCCTCATCTAAAAAGCAAACAGAAAGGAATAATTACGTTTTGTTTGCCTCCTAAAGTGGGTCATTTTAATGATAAAAACAGCATAATGTTTTGAAAAGCCAATTGCTGTACAAATGTGAGAGATCATGTTTATCAAAGGGCATTTACATTCATTACCTTGTTTTGATCCTCAGAGAAATCTGGTATGAGGACCTTTTTTCCTCATCAAAATGCATGAATATTAAACACAAAATTACAGGTGAAGAAAAATTCTGCAAAAGTCTTGCAACATCTTGTCAAAATTCATGCTTCTTTTTCTCCTAACAAAACAATAGCTTCGGGCCTCGTGACCTTCCTGGCACTCTGAGCTACTGGGTTATGAGCACTTTTTCTGCCCATGTCCCAGTGACAGAATATCCTTGCAGTCAGGTGGAGGACCAGCACTGAACTATGTAACTCATAGTGAATTCTAACCTGATCGTCTTATGTGGTGATTTTATGTTCTCTTCAGATGTTTGACTGTAAATCTTAATATTCTACAGAGTTCTCTCTCTTTTGTTCCCATTTCAGGGTCTTGAGACAATGAAAGCAACACAAACACAAAAGACATGTAATTCTACTATATTTAATTTATAGTCTAATATCAAAGGACTAGTCTGCACATTGATGGTAAAATATAAAAAGCACATGCGCGCGCGCACACACACACACACACAATGACAAGTAAAAGATGTTATGAGTGTGAATGAGAACAGTAGACAGACTCTGGGAGGGGTCAACAACAACAACAACAACAAAAAAAAAACAGGAATGGGGAAAATAATGGAATCATAGAAAGAACCCCTCAAATAGCCAAAAATGCAATAAAATAAAAAATGGTTAAAGAAATGAATCAGGGGTTAAGAGTGCTTGTCACATTTCTGAGGCCCTGACTTTGGTTATGATCCCCTATGTCAAGTGGCTTACAATTTACCAGTTACTCCATTGTCAAGAAATTAGATACTTGCATTCTCAGATCTGTCTCTTCCCCTCCCAAATGCACAAAAATTAAAAGAAAATAAATCTAAGAATAAATAAGGTAAATAATAGCAACTTAAATTTTGGAAGAAAAAAGGACTCTTTTCTACACAAAGTCCAAACCTTCACAGAAATGCTGTCATTGAGCTAGGAGTTATGGCAAAGGCTAGCTTTTCTCTTCACCCTCAAGTGCTTGCTCAATCCAGATTAATCAACACAGAGTTCTTACCCCACTAACCTGCCTACATCTTCTCACCATGGGTCCCGTAGCTAGTACAATGCTTTGGAGCCCACAGTACACCCTCTGCTGTCATTAGTGGTGCTATGTGATAATTCTGCTGATTGATTCCTTCTCTGAGTTTGGCTGTGTTACTTTTCTTCTCTCTCTTGCATTACAGGAACATGATATTGTGGGTGGGTGATGGAAGAAGCTGAGAGGTGGGATAGGAGAAGGAGCTTACTGCATGAGTTTCCAATGCTACAGATGCATTGGAGACTTTATACAGGGTACTTTTCATGGAAATGTTTTTGGATTAAAGGCTATGCCACCCTGGAGTTCACATACAAGGAAGGCTGGCTGACTCCCAACTGCCTCATAACAATTTGAATGTTGTGACAGAGAGAAACGTCTTGCTATTTCCAACCCTAGTAATTTGGTTCAAACATGATCTCAGCCACTTTAAGTTTTGATATTTCTAGCCATTTCTTAAGAGGTGTTTTCTCTTAATGCCACCAATCATTTGAAAAAATTATGCTACAAAGCTAATCTTTGTGGGAAATGATACATAATCGTTTCCTTTACAGACAGACAGACAAGGACTATGATTTCTGCTGGTTTCTGTCATGTTTTTCATAGTGTAATGGAAACATCCCCTTCTCAAGGTCATGGAATAAATGAGTTTCTGCTTATACAAGCATTCTGATTTCTTAAATGGGGGAAGCCTTATAAATTAGCTTTATGATTTGATTTTTAAGACTTACAACACACCCAATAATTGTTCAAGTTAAAAAGCAGCTAAGCTAAAAATGTACATTACATCTACCATATTAATCATCACCTTAGTGTAATTGTTCAGATGATGCAAAAAGATTAAGTAACACCCAAAAGCTGTGGATGAGGAATAATATTGGGATATCTATATAACAAAACACTGTGGAAGGTTACAATGTTGTGTACACACACACACACACACACACACACAGAGAGAGAGAGAGAGAGAGAGAGAGAGAGAGAGAAACACATGCGCCTTTTTTTATTGGAAGAGGTCTCACTATCAAGCAGCTGCAGCCCCATCTTCTAAAAAGGAAGTCAGAAACCACTAATTTAAATTTTTCATTTGTTTTTTTCAGAACAATTTGCCACCCACAAAAGGGTAACTTTATAAGTCTTCATTATCTCATGAATTTGGGGATTTATCCCTTAAATAAACTCATCTCATTTCCATATAATTATAGCCACTGAGAAGGGCCTTTAAGAAAAAGAAAAAGGCAGGAGGAAAAGGCACATACTCTAAGGCTATATTGAAGAATCTGTATTACTGTTACAATAACCAAATTTGGCTTTGTAAACTGAAAACTTCAAATGAACTCGGAGGAAACCAGCTTTAGGGAGAATGTGTTTGAAGGTCCTTAGATTCAGGTTCCTTCAAAGGCCCCTTCCTGACAATATGTGTCAATCACAGTCCCCACTCCCAGTTGCTATTGCTGCATGGTATGCCGTTGTGATCCATTTGTAGTAAGACTTGAAAGAATGAATTCAACATCCACATAGAGGAACTTGAATGTACCACTTGCTCAATTATTCTCTGTCCTCATCAGTTTGGAGGCTCTAGAAATATGTCTGGAGGAAACAGAAACCTCATTTCTCATAATGGATGTTTTACTGCAAACGAGGAGTTGAGTGCACAAAAAGCGAGGCATGTTTCTTTGTGCCGCCTGCTGTTTTCCACTCATCTCCTCCTCACTGCACAACTGCCTTTCCGACTCTGTCTCAGAGATGCAAACAGTGAAGTGAGCTCCTCTTAAATATCCCAGGGAAAGCAGTCCTTCCAAGGCGGAACATGTATCTCCATTAACAAGAAAGAGATAAGAGTCTTCTCTTTAGACGATTGTTGTACTGAAAACTTCCTTGTGAAGCAGTTTTGCATATGACAGGCACGCCATTAAGTTTCCTTTTTCTTTTTCTTTTTTTCTTTCCTTAGTCATTTTAAAGGACACAGCCAAACCACAATTAACATCAAGTTGAACTTGAACAGCTCAGTCACACTTTCTAAAATTTGCTTGCCCTTTTCTCTGGGTTTAATTATTATACTATTAATAGTAACATTTGCAGTGAGTGCTAAAATTTGCCTCTCAGTTCTGCCTATTTTTTTTCAGGTGTATCATTTTCTTTTTTCGGAGTATTATCAAGGAGTAGGCCTCAACCACTTTTAGATGGCCTTTTTGTCGTATTTGGATGGTTGAGGTCTAGAAGCACTGATGTGAGGCGAGGCCATACAGAAATTCCTGAGCACAGTTAAGCTCCTTGTTTCTTTCCTAACATGTACAGAGAAAGCATGGCACTTTTGTGGCCAGTTGAGGACAGTTCATTTGGCTGGTATGCCCACTGTCAATGAAGACCCTTCAACAAGAAAAAAAAAACAGATGAGATGGGGAAGGGAATGATCCAGACTTATGGTGCCCAGAGCTCGAGACAGTGACTTAGTATATATAACCTTCTGCTGGCCAGTGAGCGACTGCAGTGATGCATTCAAGCAAACAATCTGTCCTTCATGCCAGCACACTCTTCAGCCCCACTGCGACCTGGCAGCCAGCCTGTTGTACTGACAACCACCCACAGCCTCTCTTCCTGGGTCTGGTGAGAAGTCTCCTAGGTGCCTGGCTTTCAGTAGTGAATAAATTATTAATGGATATTAATCCATGGCACAAGTAATTTTTAACTTTGTAAAATCTTTACCGGGGCATGAAGGTTAATTTCATCATCTTTGCTATTTTCCCTCTGCTTCTACAGCATATCCCACTGACTGTGTTGCCGAGTGGGATTTTCTCTTTCCTTTCTTCTTTGTGTTTCTCACATTTAACTACGATAATGAATGTAAAATCGATAGGGTGACATGCGCACCCACAGCGACCGAATGGCAAATTCAAATCACTAAATAGCAAGTGCAAACAAACAATTACTGAAAATCCCACATTAAAATCTCAGTGGGACATGAAAGTGGGGCTTAAGTCATTCGAAGCATCCATCAGTACCATAGGTATGAGAGAACAGATTCAGATAGGGTTTGTGTTAAGAACTGGAAATCACATACATACAACTCATCCGTGTGCATACACACTCAACTGACTCCAGCTGACCTTGCACAGATCCAGCTACTCAGTGCCCCAGGGGGAAGAAGATTAAAATGGTAGATGCAGTCAGCCTCATCAGGGAAGGAGTCTGCAGTTGAACGAGGTAACACCTTACAAAACAGGTTATGTGTGTGAGAAAGGAATAACCCACTGGTTTCTCAATTCACTTCTTCTCAATTCATGGCTTCACCATGCTCTTAAGACTCCTCCTGGGGACACTGCTTATCCCATTGCCACAAGTCACCAGAAAAGTCCAAGAATGAAAGTCTGTTGTCCTTTTGCCCCTATTAGTCCTGGCTTGATAAATCACTAACAGCTCAAAAATGATGAAACTAGTGAAGCATCAATAATTTTGCAAGTGAAAGCATTGGTTTTGTTTCTTTTTTCTTGTTTTTTTTTTTTTTTTCTATTTTTCCTTCAGGGCAGGGTTTCTCTGTGTAGCCCTGGCTGTTCTGAAACTCACACTGAATACACTAGGCTGGCCTCCACCTCAGAGATTCACCTGCCTCTGCCTCAAGTACTGGGATTAAAGTTGTGAGCGCCACCACTGCCTGGCTCTGAAAGCACTGTTTTTAAAAGAACTATCTGAAATAGAAATATTTTAGATCTATGTACATATGCACATAAACATACATACATGTGTATGTGCAGGCACACACACATTAGCCTGCTATGGCATTGAAAGATGCCTAGGTTATTCTCATTTTATGTATGCACGTACATGTATATGTTATTGTTGTTGTCGTTGTTATTATTTATTTGCTCTAGCTCTAGTGCCAGGTGATTTTCTAAGAGGCAGTTTGGCTCCAAGGGTTCTGATATTTAGCAGCTTCAGTGAGGGGCTGAATAGCATAGTTGCCAAAGCCTAACGTTTTTGATATACACATTACTTCCTCTAAGAATGTAAAAACATTTGTCACACTGGAATGATGCTGGGGCTGATGGTAAGACAGAGCTGTGTTTACAGCCTTGAGGGCAACTTTAACCTGGCCTTGTCAAAAGTGTAGTTTCAGCTGGAAAAAGTGGGACATTACATTTCAATTCATACTATTAAAAGCTTACACGAAACTAATTGCCTGTAGAGCTGCCCTGTTACAAGACAACTGGGTTAGCACACAGTTAACAACCGGAGCTAGCTCAATGACCATATGCAATTAGTTCACCAGAGTCAGTCGCCATATGCAGCTCAGCACAGCACGGGCAGCCTCTTACCTGGACTTTGAGATGCCTCCTGCTTCTCTGCTTACTTCTACTTAAAATTCCCACCAGACATTTTTACAAGACCCCTCCCCAAACTAAAACTAAAATCATAATATTCTTCGATTTCCCTGAAACTCATTATAGAAGCTGAAATTTAATTATGCTAGAAAGACATTATCTTCATAAGTTTCCCCGTTTTTTCCAACAATCGCACACATGCTGCATCCTGTTCTGTTCATTACTAATAAATAAGCATGCCCCTTTAACTACCCACGGGAAAAGTGCTACTTAAGTCTGCATTCTGCTTGAATTGGGCTGTGTGGAATGGGGATTCTTTCTTTTAAATCAATTCTGGTTATTTTAGAATTTCTTTTCTAAAATGACACAAATTATAGGGCAATCAAAGCTGCTGTCAAGATAACTAAAGGCATTAAGGTTTCACAACTCAGGTTCCTTGAACACTTTCTCAAATGTTTCAAAAGGCTCCAAAAACCCAAGACAAAGCAAAGCAAATAACACACAGGGAAATGCATGCCCGACAAACTAATAGCGCACAGCCACACAAATCTAAATTTAACTTAAAGGAAGACTGTTGATTTCGTACTTAAAGCAAATCCCCAAATTCCCCATTGCGTCTGCAGCATACAATAGTACCCCCAGCCCCACTCCAGTTGCTCCCACAAACCTTTTAATGTCAGATAGACGCTGGTAAACGATGACACCGGCTGGGACTTACAGAATGAAAGCATAACTCCAGGGAGGAGGAACAGCTCCTCCGTCTAATTCCTTCTTCTCTTCTCAGAAGTGAGGGTCTCTGCCTTTTCTCAGATGTAAGCTGCAGCGTTGCACTGCGAAGGTACAACTCAGCTCCCAGCCTGCTCACAGTGCTCAGCCCAGAGCCCACATCTAAGCCTCTACACGCTTTCTGCAAAGGCAGGCAGCTCAGCTGAAAACCTCAGGGAACGCTCCTCCGCAGCCCCAAACTAAACCACACGCACACATATTTATCAGCCTCATGACCTCGGAAGGTTTAAAGTAATAAGCATTTGGTGCTATCGTCGCCTGGTCTGAAGTAACACCAGTCTGGGAAGGACTCCTCAAACGACACTGTTTCCCTGCCTCTGAAATAGGAAAAATCCCAATGCTAAAAAAGACATTCATGTTTACTAAGCTCGCAGGACATCAGTCGTGTGGGAACTTTGTCTCGCATTCCATTAAGTTAGCCCATGACTTCCCACGCTTCACCACATCTCCTCCACCTAGCTCAATAAACCAACTTCGTGCCCACAAGTCAAAGCAAAGTTTATCCACCCCACCCTCTTCTCTTCTTTTCCAGCTTACATCCGTGCACAGTTGATTACCACCCTCAAAGGTGGCACAAAGAAAGCTTGTAATGCCGCACTCTCGGGTCTTCCAGTTGCCCACTGGAGGTTCCTTTGGTGTAATATATTCAAGCAGCTTAAAGATTTTTGTAAAAAAGCGTTTGCTTGCATGATGGAGAGCCTCCGGGAACCCCCCCCCCGCCCAGAATTGCATCATCAGAGTGAACACTCACCAAAATACATTATTTTTCTCATTAATCAACCAGCTGAAACCCCACTGTGGCGTCTTCAGCCTCCACTCGCACCCAGGGCTGGCACGCTGAGCAGAGCCGTGGCATGCTATGGTCAGTGTGAATGTTTCCAGCTTGAGGAGCAGAAGCTCGGAGCGTGCCTCCTCCTGGGCAGGCTGGGCGAGCAGAGCTGTACAGGCTCCTGCTTTCTCCGCTAGGATCTCCCGCGGCTGGAGCGTGTGCTCCGGCCGCGCGCGCCACTGCCCATCCTTACTGTAACTCGACTCCTCCTTGCGATGTCCTTGCTGCTCTCGTGACATCAGGACTTCCTGGGAGTACTACGAACACAACCCCCACTGCCACCCCACCGCATCCCAGCCCCTCTCCTAGAAACCTCAGGAGGTGATCTGTTGATGGCCTGCCAGCCCAAACCAAGGCTCTGGGAAGCTTGAACCAGCCCAGAGACCTGGGCGTGGGCGGAGTGAGGGGCTGGGGGCTGGCTTAAAGAGAAGGGTCTCCTGTGCCTCGCAGGGGAAATTTATCCCAGATAAAGGGTGGAAACCTGGCTCCGGAGAATTCTGCCTTGAACGTGTAATTAGACACACTTTTATCTCGCCCCTCCTGAGAGGGTTATCACTCTCATCAAAATTAAGCCGGAGAGAATGTTGAGCAGGCATGGTTTTGGCTCTGAGATTGAGAGAGCTGGAAGTCAGGGTACTTCTACTACTAGGGCAGTGTGATTCCGTAGCCCCACCGCGACCCCCAATCTAGTTTTTATATCTTGTTTCCTTGTTTAGATTGATAGATGGAAAGATATGCTAAAAGTCCTCTCTCACCGAGTCACACCACAATTACCTACCCTGCCCCTGCCCCTGCCTCTGCCCCTTAGCAGATAGAGGAAGTACATCGGAACAGAAATGATGAAATGGTCTTTGACCATCTAAAGGGAGAGGCATTAAAATGGAAATGACCAAGATTAGATCATAATTTAAGACTCATTACTAATATTGAGTACAGACACACTAAATTTGAGGTGGACAGCCAAGAACGGTAGGGCCTAGCAAAGTCTCTGTGTCTTCCAAAGGTGTAAGGGATTGCAATGCTTAGTATACACAGAAAAGAATGTTAGAAAAAAAAAACCTTCAAAGCTGGTGATGAGTGTGTAAATGCTCAGGGTGAAAAAGACACCCACTAGAGCTAGCTCCCTTTCTCAACTGTTGAATCCTGTTTATCCTCTGGAGTCTTTGAACTTAAGATTCATTTCTCTAAATGAGAAAACAGTCGAGGTTTTCTTTTTTCTTTTTTTTTTTTTTCAGCCTCAGGAGGAAGTGTGTGTTTGTGTGTGTGTGTTAAATCTGAGCTTTTGTAAACCATTTCAGCAAATAGATCCACAATCTAATATTAAAATATTCAATGGTGTTTCCTTTCATAACTGTATCCTGAGTACTCTATACATTGAACCCAGGGAACAGAGGACTCTCGTTGTGACATCTCTCTTTGCAGTCTCATACAAGCCTAACCCGTTTCCTCTCCCTGAGTAGCATGCTTTCACATTGATATATAAAGAAGAAAAAGCTGGGCAATGGTGGTGCACACCTTTAATCCCACCACTTGGGAGGCAGAGGCAGGAGGAATTCTGAGTTCGAGGCCAGGCTGGTCTACAGAGTGAGTTCCAGGACAGCCAGGGCTACACAGAGAAACCCTGTCTCGAAAAACCAATATATATATATATATGTATATGTAGGTGAATAAATAATCTAAAACAAACCAGATCCACAATAATTCTTTAAAAAGCTAGTCCTCCTCCCCATCCTCCAGCTTCTTCTTCCTCCCTCTTCCTACCCCCTCCTTTCCCTTCCTCCCCCCTCTTCCTGCCATTTGTCTGTTGTTTGAGACAGGGGTTTGCTCTATAGCCTGGGATGGCCTTGAATTTGTGATGTCCCACTTAGCTTTCAGAGTTCTGAGACCACAGGTGAGCAGCGCACTCTGTTCCACTAATTCTGTTCTTGTAGAAATATCATTCGTTTAGAGGAATTGGAGGAGGAAAGTTCAAACGTCAGATTTACAATTTTATAACTTTTTCAGATTAAAAATAAAAGCAATTTTGCAGGCTAACACAGAGGACAAATGGATGGCCAGCTCCCTTCCTAGAGGCAAAAGAAAGGCCTGCAGCAGAGCTTATGCAAGAACTCATTAGGCACATACTCAGCCTAGAGGGCACTGCAGTTTACTGTTAGAAGTTCAGGTCCACTTGAGTCCTGTAGTTGGAAGATGCAAGCTCGGAGAATTGACTTTAAGAAAGCTATAAAGTGCCAAAATCCATCATTGATAACACCCTTGCTTTTGTCTGGCATTTTAGAGTTACTTGTAAACACAGTTTTATAAGTGAGAAGATTAGAGATTTAAAAAGTGAATGTCACCTTTGTCACAAATAAAGCACCTTTTCCCACTAAAGAGCTTCGCCTTTCCTACTTGTATGTGGAACCTGGGTAGCATCCTTCAACAGGTTTCCTTACACAAACACATCTCCTATTTGTACTGGCTCAGGAAAGTTCTTCCCTATGAGTATGATACTGGGTGTTACAAAAACAAACATAGCTGTGTGACCATGAATTTACAGGTTCAACACATTTTAGGCACAGAATATGCCAACATCTGTCTGATGTGCAGAACATTATATGCCAAAAAGCTGAGGTAGCAACTGAAAAGTCACAGTATCCTGAGAGCACCTGGTTTCTATCTGTGCAATGCAATACTGCCCAAGCAAGTGAAGAAGGGTTTTTCCTTATTTATAGGTATCTGCTTCCTCTCTTTTAAGATAAGGATTATCTAGAATATCAAGGCCTAAGACAAAAACTTGCTCATAACAATTGAGTTTTTATATTCTAGTTTTTCTGTTTTGTTTAAAATGACTTTATTTATAATACTGTATTTAGCCAAGAAGAAAGGTCACCTTCTCTTCTATGACTAGCATCTTCTCCATCTTCTCATCTCACTCTATGGCTATGAGCACAACTTTCATAAAGGTCACACAAGCCTTGTAAGGTCATGCTGTATTCTTCCTGCTGTGGCCTGGCTTAGTTAATGTAACATAATCTCAGCCTACTCATCATGTTTTTAATGATATATTTTCTCTTCTTAAAGGCTGTCATCCATATTTATTTTCTTCCTGATTTTGATAAACTCAGAAAGGCATGGCTATTGTGATTAACGATATAATCAGCAGTTTGCACAGACATCTCTTCAACCTACTATTTTTAAGAAATTTATTTATTTATATTTTATATGTATAAGTGTTTTAACTGCATGCATGTTTGTGTATCATGTGTCTTCAGTGTCGAAAAAGGCAAGAAGAGGGCACCAGGTCCCCAGGAAAAGGAGTTACAGGTGACTGCTATCTGTCTCACCTTGGTAATGAAAAATGAATCCAGGGCTATCTACAAGAGTACCAAGAGTTCTGAACTACTGAACTATCCCTCTAGCCAAGGTCAACACAGTACTTTTTAGAAACAATTTACCTTCGTTTTAATTGTATAGAAGTGTGTGTCTGTGTGAGTGTATGTCTAGTGTGTGTGTTTGTGTGTGTGTGGGGGGGGTGCGTCTATGGAGGTCAGAAGCATCAGATCTCTCTGAGTTTGATTTGCAAAAGGTGTGGGCACTCTTATGTGGATGCTGTGAATTCAACTCAGAAACTCTGGAAGAACAATAATAACTCTTAACCTGAGTTAATAATAACTCATAACACTGAGCAATCAATCCTTCAGCCCAGTGGATTGTTTGTTTGTTGTTTTTTAAGGGATTACATCAAATGAATCCATACTTGGCATTGTCTCCTCATAGGTTGCAAATATGTCAGCTGTGCCCGAGATATTTCCTGGTGTCACTTCCAGAGGGTGATCCTGGAAGGAAAGATCTAGCATAAGCCTTAGAATTTTGCTTGGTCCTATCTCTGAGAAGTTCTCAGAACCTGGGTAGATCTCAAGGAAATCAGGTCAGGTCCTCTGAGACTAACCAAATAGTAATATATCTTTTTTCTATTAAAACAAAGGATGACCCCAAACAGTAGCAGCCTCTAAATTGAAGCATTGTGGGTAGTTGAAGTTTTCCCCTTCACTCATGGATGGAGACGACTGCCAGATTAAATGTCTTACCTTCTTCAAATCATTCTCACAGGCTCACCTGACATTTACTGACCACTTGACAGACTTCCAGGCTTGGCTTTTCCTAGTAACTCTCTCTTCTTTTTCCCACAGCAATTATCATCTCACATCCTAGTGTAGACATCTGTTTATTTTGACTTCTCCTCACTGGTTATAATCTCCATGAGGCTAGTGACTTTCATCAATTCAGTGATACATACACATTCCTTACAACACCGGCCACTCGCTATTCAGTAAATTCTTGTGAGAAATGAATGAACGAACACACTCAGTACAGTTGTACTGTGTGTAAAACATCAGAATTTTCTATGTGCCTGTAGTCAGTTCTTTGGGTCTGATGGTGTTTTATGTAATGCGTTTGCACAAATTGAATCTGCCCATGCTTAGCAGCAGCTGTTCTTAAATTCCAGGCAATACAGATGGCAGGTGGTACTGCAGACCACAGTTTGTGAGCTTGTTTGTCCTTTCAAATTCTTATAGCTCCATGCAGCTGTAATTTAGCAATGAGTTAGCTTAGCCCAGCTAAGCCGTCTGTTACCTTTCTCTGACCTTCAGTTTAACTTGCTCTTATCTGTTGTCCTCATAGAAGGAATAAAACCTCATCCAATTTTGCTGACACCAGGATTGCCAATGGACAGTCTCTGACAGGAGGTACGTTATTATCTGCTTAAAAGTGATATAATCATGGTACTCTATTGCTAAGTCGGCTTCCTTCATCTGTTTTATCTGTTATGGTGGATAAGGCCTTTCCTATCCATGGCCTTACTAACGCTCCATTTCTGATGTGTTACACTTTACATTCCTTACTCCAGCTTGCATTCCACCTTTATTCTGGCTCCAGTGCTTGAAAGCTCTGTGGGAATTAACCTTGTGAGTTAAGCAAATGAAAGAGGAGGCTCTTTTAAATTACCATGGTCCACCAAATTCGTCATCTAATGAATGAATTGGCTATTAATTTAATATTTTTAGTACACTGTCTTCTTAATGTCTATTACACTCCAGGCATCACTCTATGGAATGGATAAAGAACATGGGAGAAATTGCAACGGTGAAGATGTCATGTCTCATAGGAACCAGGGCAAACAGCAAGGCCAGTATGATGGAGCCAAATGGAAGCTGAATATGATGCAAGAATTAGAGTTAAGTAGGTCACCTGGGCAAAGGATATGCAGCATCATCCCTAGGCAGGCAGGCATGGGCTCCATGAAAATGCTGACGAAGCCAGTAAGTAGACTTTCTGCTTCAAGTTCCTGCCTTGGTTTCTCTTGATAATGAGCTGTAACGTGGATGATGAAATAAATCCTTTGCTCCATAAGTTCCTTTTACTTCATGTTTATTATAGCAACAAAAAGCAAGCTAGGACAGATGCCATGTATTTGTAGTAATCATTTGAAACACTCCTGGGTTCACCATGGCTGATGTCTTTGGAGGACTAAAGGAATTAAAGCAATTAGGAAGTCTATAAAATAATTGAGAAAGGGATAGTGGCCTGTCCAAGATAAGATGGTGGAATGGTGCAATGTGGCTATATTCTATGCAGATGTCAAAATGGTTGTAAAGAATTTTCCAATGACTTGTTGGGCAACTGATGAAAGAGAAGATAGAAATGACACAATATCAAAATGAAGGGGATAGGGAAACTGTAAAGATGGGATCTAACATACAAGGGAGACTCAGGACTGGAGGTGGTCAGTAAGGGTCCTACTGACTCTAAGACCCTGCACTGTATGTATGTAAGTGATCATAGTTCAGAGCTGTTCAGCTGTATGACTTCGGAGTTCCAAAGAGAGGTGCTGCCACTTGTTTTTATTTGAAAGTCATCATTTTGTTCATGGCAATGAAGTTTAAGAGACTGGATCTTCAAGGGAAGACTGAGAGGGAAAAAAGTAGCAAGGATAAATACTAGGGCATTTTAAGAGCATGAGGACATGACTGTGCACATTTGCTACTGAGTATTTGCTAAAAGCATAACAACATGTTGAATGGATATTTATTGATATGAATGGCATGTCATGGGAGGCTATGAATTTTAAGCCTGAGTGTACCTCTAATAGTCCATCATCCAATGTCAAAACAGCTTGAAAAGTGTGGAAATCATTTGTCTGTATGAGAACAATGGCTGAGTTCCATTAATCTATGTAGTGCTTTAATCAGAATTGTTTAGATTGCAGAGACAGTGCTACAAACTCATAAATTATTTTTATTCTCAGACTCTCTCTTGACACTTTTATGGAAATTAAATGCCTGGGGACTTTAATCTAAAAAATTAATCATCTATAAAAATATGTCCTAGCATTGTGATAAGAATAAAAATTCTATAAATAACATATTTCCCAATTATACATAGTTGTATTTCCTTCTTGTATACGCACCTGTCTCTCCTGATAGTCACTTAATAGGAAGCTCTTTTTACTTCTCATTATTAACATTGGGAGTCTTTATAGAATTCTTGCCTTGTTGTGATATAGGAATATTTTATTTATTCAAAATTTGTTACCAAGTGTTCATGTGCTAAAGGTTGTTTTAGATTTTAAAGATTCATGAAGGCACTCATAGCATCTCTGCATCTATAGCTCCCACATTTCAAAACATCCAGTAGAACTTGGATATTTATCCACCTATTACATAGGCCAGGACTAAAATCTTCTTTGGCTCATTCATTCGTTGACCACAATATTGCTTCTCTCCTAGTACCAGAGACACAGGGTGGAGACAACTCTAATACATTTGCACTATGAGTCAAAAACCTGGGAGAATTCGGCAGGGAGTCTCCTACATGTATATTATAATTCTGTCTGAACTTACAGAAGATAAAAAGTTTAAGAAGACCTTTAGGACAGTGAAAGGACAGCATGGTTTCTCATCAAACACTGGCTAGAGATGGCCAGAAACCAGCAGGTTGTAGACCTCACAGGTTTCCCTGCAAGGAATGGCATGCATTTTGCCATGCTCCCAGACTCCAGGCTCCTGACATGAGGCTGAAGACGTCCATCAATCAGCACCTTTCAGGCACATAGGACAACAGGACAATGCTCCTACTAGCCCCTCCACAGGTAGAGGGAGTGACTACAGGCCACAGTCTCAAGACAGATCTCCGTATTAATGAGATACCTAAAGGCCAGAGAGTGTAGCCAATTAAACATTCCTTCCCAGACCCTCCTCCTTCTCCTCACAAAAGGTATTTAACCTTTGGCCCACCTTGAGAATATGGGGTATAGCTTCATCCATTTTCCACCATGACAATAAATATCTTAAGACCATATCTTAAGACCCTGGACTACCTCTCTTCTTTGGCGCCCACCATGGAGAATGGTGGAGAAGGTCTTCAACTACTGAGCCACCTTCTAACCTCCCACTGACAACCTCTCTATGTTCCGGCCATGGAGACCCAGCAAAGACCCAGCCAAGCAAGTCGCCTTGACCAAGAGTCTCATCCCTGCGGGACTCTGCTGGAGCTTGTCCCCCTCACCACTTCGGCTCTGGGTGGATCCAGCTCGTATACCCCTGTCTCAACCCTTCTGCGGCTACTTAGTGGTGTCTGGGAGTCCAAAATGCTCCAAGACATTGTTTATATCTGTATCTAGTTTTTTTTTTTTTTTTTGTATTGGGCTTCTACCTGTGGAGACAATGTTTCCCCCAAAGAGCAGCCACTGTGCCTTCAATTTCACAGCCTGAGAACACCTAGTTTTGCCCCTTACTTATAGGAAACCAAATTATTATAAATCTCATCATCACTCAAAATGTATGTTTCAGATATTCCATCATAACCTCGAGCCTCATACGTGTTAGGGAAGTGCTCTTGTGAAGACTCCTAATCCTTCCTATAATTGTTATTTGTTAAGTTTCTTTTTGGTTAAAATTTTATTTAAATAGTGTGTGCTTATATGTGAGTGTGTTAGCATATATGTATGTGAGCCTGTGTATGCACAGATATGTCATGGTATGGTGTAAGTGGAGGTCAAAGAAAAATTTGTAGGAGTCAGTTCTCTTCTTCTACCATATGGGGCCTGGGCATAGAATGCAGGTCCTCAGAAATGTTTGTCTTGAACTCGTAACTTTCCTGCTTTGTCTTTATATGTAGCTCGAATTATAGGTATGTACTACCATAACCAGCTTCTTTGAATCTGAAACTACTTGATATCTTACTTTCACAAATGAAGCATATATCTAAAATGGCAGTGAAAGCAAAGGTGACAGACATGGCAACTGGACTCTCTAGGAGGAGTGATGGACTGGTGTTATGATGGGTTAGAGATAATCCTGAGAAGAGGGAGAGCCATGCCCTGACAGATCGCTGTCAAGCAGAAGAAGCTGACAAAGAACATAAAACATAGGATACGTTATGCACATTGGATGTAAGAGAGAAAGACCAGTTAGAATTTTAAAGAGAAAGTTTCCTAACAGATTTTGAAGAAAAGGAAGTTTAAATGGGAAGATGCAGAGGCCATAATGACTGCTACTGTACCTTCCATGTGAAAGGATTAGAATTTTATTTGAAATATAATGTGAGAAGTGTTTGTTGAATGAATACATGAATGAACTTCAATGTTTCTCCAAGGACAAGGACATATTAATATGCCTCTGAAGACATTTGGTGACACAATAACGTGAGTTAATATATCTTGTGTAGCAGGTTGGAAGATATTGTACACTCCAGAGGTTTCCAATTTTTCTTAAAATTAAATTCATTTATGGTTTGTGGACAGCTACTTGTGAATCATCCCTTTTTCTACTTCCACAACAAATGTGTGTTCAAACAGAATAGAAGAAATAAACAGTATTGTATTATATTTTGTTGGCCTTGAAAATGAGAAAAAAGGGATCTTTCAAGACAAATTGAGTGAAGCTTTGCAAGTCTGATGTTTGAGGTCGCAGGCATTTCTTTTTAAAAACACGTAATGTTTTAGTAAGTACATGAAGGGGGCAGAGAAAAAACCCCTACACACACTGATGTTGTAAGAATTCACGGAGTAATTGAAAGTGCTTCCAGGTGTGTGTAATTCTGAGCCTCCAGTCAAGTATAGTATGTGGGAATTTGTTTAGTTCTAAGATGCATAAAGTGACAGTGCAACTGGAAAATAACATGTTACAGCTTCCAAGTTCTCTTAATTATATTTCAAGCTCATCTTGACTTTGCTAAAACACAGGAATAATTCTTTCAAAGCTGCAATGACCGGTTATGATTTTACCCTTGACTCAAATGTGTCACTTCGGAAAGCCTACAGTATTTGTCACCCTGAATACAATTTAACAGCAGTGGTACCCAAAGGAACTCTGCACAGTCTCACAAGAATACCACAGAAAGAACTTAATTAATCTTGTTGTCATGCCCATGATGCTTTTCATTAGTTTTCCTGTGATCTGATCAACCAGACTTCTTCGAATTGGAAAGGGAAATTCACAGTCTCCTGAGAAAGCATTTTAGAAAGGTAGACACTCACCATGGTGGTAGGTAGATTTTTGCAGACAGATGCCATTACTGCTATTCTAGTTAAGGTAATCTCCAAATTTCCTGTATAAGATTATAAATTCCAAGAGAAAATTTCAGCTGAGAAGGGAACCAATTATGCACTTGAAAGTAACAGTCATAGTTCATATTCCCTTTGGAATACTGATGCTTGATGTGCCACTAGGAGCAGTCCTGCTGGCTCCTAGATACAGAATCCCACACATAGGAGATCTGAGAATCACTTCTCACCACTGGGAAGCACAAGGGTTAGCAGGAGAGTTTAAGTGAGAGGGGAGAACAGGCTTGGCCTGGTAATCAGTTCTTAGTGAGTCATCACTTGTGAAAGACTGCCTTGAAACAAGCATTTTTAGACGTAGTTTTTTTACTTATCTATGTTCATTTACTTATATATATATTAAAATGCTGACCACAGTTTACTCTTCCGAAAAGAAATTTAGGCTATTTTACAAAATATATGAACTACCAGTTCATCTGTAACTACCAGATCATCGTCCAGAACTAAAATTCTGATCATCTGATCATTTGACAGACTAACGGATACAGGACGACTCGATAAAGTGGGCCCCCTCTGTATGTGAAAGCTAGCTTCTCATATAGTCCCAGCTGTTCCCTGTTTTCCTGTACTTATGTTCTTGGACAGCATTCCCACTGGAAAAAAAGGACTGACTTTTACATCTACTGGGGTAATATTAAGCAACTGAAAAAAATCTCCCAAGGTAAAATGCTCTCTTCTGTTTCTAGGGTCAAATACTCTCAGAAAAGCCTCCTGGTATGTTGTGAGGACGTGCAAGATGATCTCTGCAGATGTGAATGGGACAAAGAGCAGATACTAGCCAATAGCCAACACCAAAGACATGAAAGTAAATACGTACTTTGGCCAAAGGTCTTTTCACCTATGTCAAGCCTTTGGCTACCTGCAGGCAGACCCAATATTTTAAATAAAAATTTGTAAGACTACACACTAACATAATAAAATAATTTCACTTTGAAGCCATGGAGGTTTAAAGTTATGTTTGGAATACCTTACTCCCTCCCACATGTTCTAGGGTCACCTCCTATTAGACTTAGCCATCTTTGCTATTCTTCTTTACTATTTAATTTTATTCTTATTTCTATATTTCTTCTATCTCTTTCAGACTTTGACTACTCACTTTCCCACACAGTTCCTCTGTACCTGGCCGCATGCTTGTATGCTGCCCGGAAGGCCTTCACCACACATTTTCTACCTGTAGAAACACCACTCGCCTTTGGTGAGCTATTCGTTATCCTATTCTATGAGGCTTTTTTTTTTTTTTTGCCTAAGTCATAATTAATGACTCTTTCCCTTTCTTCTATGTAATTATTTTTTTTATTCCTTGATTCTTTAAATTTGTGCCAGTATGTATAATACAAAATTTCTTTTAGAAAAGATTAACTTTCACATATTTTATTGTCTCAGTATTTTTTTTTTTTTTTTTTACAACTCTAGGGTTATATCATCCTACTTTTCCTAGGATGGCAGAACTATTCTGTCTCTGGGAATGCTATTGAAAGTCTTCAGCAGCCAGCCTTCTACATACAGTCAAGGCTGAAGTAAGCTTCCTGGTCAAGGCACTCAGTGGTAGATGTTCATACTCTAGTGATTGACATAACACTGAAAAGACTTGACAGTGTTGAACCTACCTGGATTATAATGGGCCAATTAAAGCATCCAGAACTGCCCTGGACCACAGCTTAATTATTTGTGTCTTAAATTCTTTCTTAATCTTCCTTCTAAATACCAGACAGCAAGCATTCCCCAATTAACATGTCAACAGCATTGTAACTTCCATATGAGACTTTTATTCTTACATTTAGTATATATAAAATAAATGCTTGTAGGATAAATTAAGGCCCCAAAATATAGCTCTGGATAAACACAATTAGTTTCCGAAAGGCAAGTGAAGGATGCTATTACTGCCTAGAAATTCTTAAACTTCCTAGGTATTTTCTGAAGAAAACTGGCCTCCTCCTCCGAGAAATTCTTTAGGAGTTAATGTGATGGAGTGCTCTTGGATGCCTGTGCTGCAAGCTCTGTCTGATACGCAGCGTAGCTCAAAACTGATGGGTCTGGAAACAGTTCTCTTCTACAGGAGCAATCACTCAGCATTTTATCTTTTCTAAGGGTATTATTATTTTTAGAAGCCAAAAAAAAAAAAAAAAAAAAAAAAGACTCACTAAGACTACAGAAAAGATTTCTCTTGACCTCTCAGGAAAAAAGAATATTAATTTAAGTATGACAAAGTACATCAACTTGGAATAATTTTCATGTATTTGAAGTACAAAATTTTAGGAACCGGGAAAAGCTCTGTAAGTTAAGACTTCTCTGCAAGGATCCAAGTCTGAGTCTCGGTACCCCTGCTGGGTAGCTTACAGACATCCTATTACTCCAGTTCTACAGGAGCAAACACTCTTCTTGCCTCTGAATGAAATTGCATTTATGTGTGAAAACTATAAAACACCTTAAGACACAATTAAAAATAAAAAAGTAGATCTTTTAAAAGTATAACATGTCTTGGAAATAGTTTTGAATGAGTTCTCAAGTAATCTAATGGGTCTGATATGAGACGTCTTTTAAAATGTCATTTATTTATTTATTTATTTATTTATTTATTTATTTATTGTAATAATGAGAACTAACACAAGTAAGAGCTTGCTTTAAACTGAAATAGATTCCCAGAGGATTTTTGTGCTTTTTATTTTAGGACATGGTCTCACTAAACTGTGAAGAGAAACTTGAACTTGCAATCTTCCTAGTGAGCCTGTCAAATCATTGGGATTACAAGCCCATACTACATAAAATTTCATTGTTTTAGTTAAATGACAAGACTATTTTCTCCAGGGAAGAATATGAAATGAGTCTTGAGAAAAAAAAATCCTTGATGCAGAGAAATCTGTAGAGAATTTGACCCATAGAAACTATTATTAATAAGCTGCTCTGATGCTCCAGCTAAGGTAACTTGTTTTCTTAATCCACTATATATTCAATAAATATTTATCAATACTCAGTTTTCAAAAATGTGTTAGGGAACAAGGAAGAGAATGATCTGAATGATTTCGTGGCATTCAGAGAATTAGAGTACTTTAATGCCAGGTTTGTCAGTGTTTGTATCACCCTGATGAACTGAGTAGGAGGACACTGAGGAAGGAGAGCAAAGGCTTTATGAGGATTTAATGCCATTCAGGCCTTGCTTTCTCATCTGTAGCAGTATAATCATCTCCAATTATGACCAGAAGATTCTTAGAGGGGAAACAGGCTGGAAACCTGGAAGACTGTAGGTGGCAGTGAGCTCAGTAAGAACAAACTCTCAGGAGGCAGCTTCCATAAGACAGCTCATTTAACGGGGGAAAACAAAGACTACTTTTACCCTCCATGGATTGTGTAGGGGCTTCCAGGGTGAGTGTACATAATTGGCTGGGGCCAGGGAACTTGGGACACCTCACCTGCATAAAGACAAATTTCAGATGTTGCTGGGCAAAAACTTATAAAGAGAGAAAGTTTAACCTGGCTGCCAGCCTATGTGACCTCCACTGCTGGGAAAAGGTGGGGCCACCAGACACACAGGTCTGGGGCAGGACAGGAGCGATCTTACTATGATCTCAGGACAAGGTTTCCAGGGTTTAGACACATTCTGATTCTACTTTTGCTCCCTCAGGTCTGATAGCTCCCTAGCCCCACAATTTGATATCTACAATACAAAGAAAAGAATCTAAGGTTATTCAAAATTAAGAGTAAATTAACCTAGACATAGTTAAAATCCTGTGGACATGCCCAGAAGTAATACCAATGGGGTGACAAGAGTCAACTGATGTTGAAGAAGAGGCAAGACCCCACTACTTTTCACATCTTTGGTCTCTGGAACCTCACATCCCTGGATTTGTCTTGCTCTCAGTTTTGATCACAAAGACTTTTTTCTTGTGTAGTGGGTAATGATTAATGCAGAAGTTTATATTTGGTCAAAGTACCAAGTATAACTATCGGTGCAAAGCTGAGGATGAAGTATGTATTCCAACCTCTTCCCATCAGAATCTCAGGTAACATGCAAGTGCAATGAAAGAGCTGACAGATGAAGAAGAGAGCTACGAGATGCAGACTTCTGAACATGACAACTCACAGCACCCATGGTTACCTACGTAGGACCTTCATAAGAGCAACCCAGTCAAAACTTCAATGTAGATAGGGAAGGGCCCTGAAGCTAAACATCTACCAAAGGGAATATTGGAAGCTGGTAGTTGTTGAGGGAGGGTCACTTTCCTTTGGGAATGAGTCTACAGGTAGGATTCTTATGCTGTAGCAAATACCCTCACACCTTTCTACATATGAGCAGCACCAATGTGACCAAATCTGGGTAAGTATTAATACGTACAATAGGAAAACATGAAGGTGGCAGGGAAATGAGATACAGGACTCCATGGGGAGTTGGTGGGAGGTAGTTGTGGATGGATATGACTAAAATTTTATATAAATGTCTGGAAATGTTCCAAGAATAAATAAAAGTATTAGCTTTAAAAAGAAGAGTCAGGAAGTATGGGAAGTATTCCACCAATCATGCATAGGGAGGCAGCCTCGATTCCTGCCACAGAATGTTGAAACGTTTAGAGTGTTTTCAGGAAAGCTATGTGCCTCATGATTACAGATTCAAAATACAGAATCCCTAACTACTGAACTGTCTTCGGAAATGTGGTTACTATACCACCATGTGACAGTGGGGATATGCAATAATGTTGGAATTTCTACTACCAGTTATGGTGCTCCATTGCTCAGGATTTCTGTTTTCCTGCCACCCGATGAAACACAAAAACTGATATTAAAAAAAAAAATCCCATGATAACAATAAATTTGCATGGCTGGTCTTGTCTAATAGGAACTCACCTATTTATCTAGTTTTGGAGTAAATCAGATTTTAAGCCGTCATGAGCTCTGAACACTGACTATGAAAATACAACCAGAGCAGCAACTGACAGTTGATTCCATTCAGGGCCCTAGGAAAAGCACAAAGTCAAACCACTAAGTGCACTGGATTTTTGTGTCACACATATTGACAGGAATTCACATGGAATATGTTGAAAGTACAAGTGTGGTGGAAATGTGCACATCCCTGACTCCCAAATTTACTTCTTTGTCAATCAGCTGTTTCTCTCCGAGGACATTCCTGCATTATACTGCCACATCATAGATCAGCTTGTTTCTGAGACTCTCAGGTTCTAGGAAATATCTTAAATTGACATTGTTTGCAATTGTCTTGAGACTACTTAAGAGGAATAAAGCCTCAGATGCCCACAATGGGCAGCAATATCACATTTGTCTTTAACTTTTATGAGAGGAGGACTGTCTAATCGTAATAATACTTTTACAAATAAGGCTGTGGAGTTTTCATTTTGTTTGTTTTAGAAATATAAAAAGCATAGTTTCAACAAACTCTCCATCCTCTCCACATGTGTTTATGGACACATAGATATTTCTCATAAATTTTACAGTCTTGTTTTCCTAGAAATAAGCAAGCCATTGATGCTGATAAGATCGTAGGAAACTTCACACAGTTCATAGCAGCTGTAACTACTATCTAGGGTAGAACCTCTTTAATATGAACTATTTGGGGCTGACAGGAACTGAGACATAACTGATTTGATTAAGATGACCTCTGAAAAAAGATTCTTAAGTCTATGACCGAAACCAAGCCAGTGTGGTTTTGATTGAAAAGATAAACTGACACAATCGAATTTATTCCACAAAGCACTCACTGAGAGATAGACAGGGAACATGGAAGTCAGGAAGGGCAGTGACAGAAAGCTACTAGGTCACATAGATTCAAGTATGTGTGTCCATTGTACTAGAGAGATAATCAAAAAAATGGCAGAAGGAGGAGACAATAAGAAAAGATGAGAGAGAGACAGAGAAGGAATTAGAAACTGGACGGATGGGTGGATTAGGAAAACATCTTCCTTTAAATAACCTTAGATAAACCTAGAGAGAGAGAGAAAGAGAGAGAAAGAGAGAGAGAGAGAGAGAGAGAGAGAGAGAGAGAGAGATTTAAGTTTGTTACAAACTCTTCACTCATCTTGTGCTGTTCTTTTTCCAGAGTAAAGTTTAAAGATTCTGTTCCTACAATAGTTTTCTATATTAATATCTCTTCTACTCTTAATTTAGTAGAAAGGAATCAATAGACTGTTACCAGGAGGAGCCATTATCAATCATTTTTGCTACTACCTGGTGTTGCCTTTTAACTAACTCCAAATTAAAAGAAAGAAAAATTACAACCCTGCAAGGAAGTGGAAGATGCAGCCTGGGAGAAGGAAGAGGAAAGCATGCTGGAGAAGCTAAGGAGAATGGAAAAGCTACATAATGAAGTTACAGGGTTAAGGTGAAGGCTTCTGCAAGAAAATGATGGCTTCAGCACACAAGCTAAAAACACTGTCTTTGTAAGATTTGCATGTAAACAATGAGATTAAAAGCCTTTGTCAGTTGAGTCTTGCAATCCTTTAGGCTTGTATGAAAGAAGTTTTCCTCATAATCAAAGCTTTTCTCAAAAAATGACAAGCACTAATGAAGAGTATTAACTTTTGACACATTATGTCATTTGTTACTTATATGAGGTTGTCCTCAAAGCATTAGAACCCCAGAGAATTATCTTGCCCAAAACCTTGTATGACCAGCATACTTTTGGAGAAGAGTGAAATAGTGGCATTTTGTTAACTTCATGTTACACACACCCTTTATTTGGTTTCTCTCTATGGATCTGCAACAAGACACACTTATTTTATTGTATGCTTTTGAGATACTGTTTCATAAACTTACTGTGTCTAAGGGTGACCTTGAATTCCTAGTGCTCCTCTCTTTACCTTTCAAGTACTGAAATTCCAGGACTACACTATCATAGTTGGCTCAAAATTCAAATCTTTAGGGAGATTTCTGAGAATAAGCAAAATTTTATTCACTGCTATAGAAAATACATCACAAAAACCATGGTGGGCATGTTAGAAAATAAAAAGCCAGTAGTAGTAGCAAGAAGAGTAAGACAAAATTCATGACATTTAAAAGAAGAGATTTCAAAATGAGTAAAAAAAAAATAGAATATAATGAGTTAGAATGAAGCAAAAGTATCAGAGGAACCTTGAAATCAAAGCACATGGTTAAAGTTGATATTTACTGCAAAAATCATCTGCAGCTGAACCAAAGTACTTGAAAGAATTTCCAGCTACAAGTAAGGAGAGCAGAGCAGGTAGTTGAAATGCTATTAATACAAATCTTAGCTAACTCAATACTTGACTCAAGTTGTGGGTTCAATGGCCATATTTAATATAGCTGTCAGGTATAAGATTTTTTTTCTCAAACCCAATATGTTTTTTTGACTTCTGAGAAGTGGTTAAATAGTGTTAATAAACACACACACACACACACACACACACACACACACACACACACCCAACAAGAGTACAAGTGCGCTGCTGCTACTGAAGTCACAAATGAAATGGAATTTTCTAGCAAGAATCAATTGATGTTCTTTCAGAAATAGCATTTATTACCAAAACCAAGGAATCAAGGACAGGGAAAGAGATCCGTCTTCCACTAAGGCTGAGGTTAAGGAGATTTTTCAGGACCTATAACCACTCACAAGAGGCATGCATCTCTATTTTGTCTCAACCCCCTCAATCATCTGACAAATACCCTGTATCCTTATTCTCAAGTAGCTAGGGTGTTTTTAAAAGAAAATTTCTTAACATGTATATTTTCATATCAAGATTTTTACTAATATGTTACAATTCCTATATATTTTGTCATAATTGCTTCTATAGAATCTACCAACTCCCCTAATATACTATAAAATTTCTAACATCAGATTTTTTAAAAAATATACCATACATGAGGTTTCAGTGGATTTATGTGTGAGGTCCTATCTGTACAGTAGCTGGGCTAATGAATGGGAAGTGAAGAGGGGCAGATCTTAATGATTGATGATTGGGAACTGTGGAAGGGATAGGATGTGAAAAATTTTGCATATATTGTGGTGTGAGGATATGAAGAAGTATTTGAAGAAATTTCATCACACACTAATGCAACCTTTGTTTTGGAATTTTTTTGTAAATGAGTGATCTTTCTTACAATGACAAGTATAAGAGTACATGCAACACTTTTACGGTATTATGAATATCTCTCCCATAGCCAAATGAAACAGCCCTTTTACATTCCTCAACAGTCTTTCCATCTTCCCAACTAGTTTCTGGTCTTGTATATGCATGTGTAACCACTTGAGCTTAAATATGACTGTATGAATACGAGTAGAGAATATTTACTGTACATAGGCAACTGAGCACTGGCTGTACTACTGAGGAAAATGTTTCAACCTCCCCCAGAGACTATTAACTGCCATAGCTTCTCAGAAAAGAATAGAGTTTCATGAGCCCCTCCCCAACCCATGATGAAACTTGTGCTGGTATTGTGTTAGTAACTGTAGCTTCTATGAGATCGTGGCAGAAATGACCAAAACATATCTAGAAAACAGTGTTTCTCAGCACTCTTTCCCCCTCCCTCCCTTCCTCCCCTTCCTTCCTTCTGTCCTCTTTCCTTCCTTCCTTCCTTCCTTCCTTCCTTCCTTCCTTCCTTCCTTCCTTCCTTCCTCTCTCTCTCTTTCTTTCTTTCCTCCTCTTCTTCCTTCTTTTCCTCTTCCCCCTTCTCTTCCTCCTCCTCCTCTTCCTCTTCATCCTTCTCCTTTCTGTCTTGGACCCATCCCCTTTGATGTTCCCAAGCCTTAGAGAAGGTGCTACAGATGTCCAGTGTAGTGCTGGTTATACAGCACTCACTTATTCTCAACACTTTGCCCAGTTATGAGTCTCATTATTAACTTCCATCCACTGTAAAACTGTAACGTAAATTTTCATGTTTATACTCACAAACAGTGCTGCTCTCCATCTTGGTCAGAAAAGATTCTATGTCTCGATTTTAGTGTCTGTACTGTTACAATATAACATTTCAGATATCTAGACAGTGTTGCACAGATATTGGCAAGTTTGGAGCAATTACTTATTATTATTTAACCATAAAAGTCATATGAATTCATTTTTAAACTTGATTTATTGCTCAAGAATGACATTGAGTTGTACTGGGTAAATGCCAGGATCAAGGTTGGTGTTAACTATGAGATATGGAGAGAGAACAAGAAATCAAATCAATCTTAAAATGTTTTCCAAGCTTGAATCAAGAGGGATAACAGTAATGATAAAAGACCTCTGGGCCTGTTGACAGCAGAATAATGTCATATAATAATCACCAGGAATAACACTAAGTGTTGTCACTTCACAGCTGTGGCAATCCAAGAAAACCATTTAACAATATTTCTTGTTCTTTAAGGATTTTAAGGTTGTGTGTGTGTGTGTGTGTGTGTGTGTGTGTGTGTGTGTGTGTGTGT
>JANHMN010000001.1:160228272-160244882 GCA_030674055.1 Rhabdomys pumilio
CTTTCTAACCTCTAATGTTTCTTGATTTTTTTGATTATTTTTTACTTCATTGGGCAATATAGGCACTATATAAGTAGTAATTATCATTAGTACTAATCACACTTCAATGACATAACATTAATTTATATAAGTTTAAAATCTTCACACCAATATAAATTGGAAATTTTCTTTTGAATATGGCAGGTTAGAAAATACCAGGAAGCTGACTTCCACCTCCACAGTACTGCCAGAGTTTGACTGTAAAGAGGAAATTATGTGAGAGAGTTGGCAGTCAGGTAGAGCTGATTTGATGATAACCAGCTCTTAGCAGAACCCATCCCTGACCTCAGGATCTTTGGCAAAAAGCTTTTCACTTACTTCTGAAGTAACTTGTATATAGCTTGAATAAATGTGGTGGGGAAAATGACTATTTTTTCAAGATACCAGGGATGTATGCTTCATTCTAGCTGGCTGTTAAATCGAAGCAAAGTGGGAGAGAAGACTGTGGGAATACATTCTTATTGCATCCATTGCAACCCAGCCCTTAAAATTGGGTTGTAATTTAAAGGTAAGAATCCTCCTTCTTCGATTTTTAAAAATTCATTGTCCATTTTGGGAACCAGACCCTAAAGACTAGAACGTTAAGAAATAAATGCATATATAAGAATTTGATAATGAAACCATGGATGCCTAGGAAAAAGCATAGTATCAGAAAAGACCTAAGGAGAACACAAATGCATGTTCTCATTGACTTTTAATATAGACACAGTAAATAATCATAACTGATCAGAAGCTACAGAGAGGCTTAACAATTAGCAGCACTTACTATGCAGTGATGAGGATTAGAGTTTGGATCTCAGCACCCACACAGCAAGTCAGCTATGCTAGAAATGGCTGAGGAATTCAGCCATGTCCTATCCAATGTCCTCTTCTGGAATCTTCTCATATCCAGTTATGTACACCTGCATGCACATGTGTGCATATACTCACACAGACATAAACATAAATACATACTAAAATATGTGCTTTAAAATTGTATAGTAATTTTTATTTAAGCTAATGAAAAAAACATGAAAGAAAGCAAAAAATCTGCATTTTGTGCTTTCAGATCTGACAACCTAGATTTACCCATTCTCTTTTTTGAAATTCTTTCTTCTGTAAGAATGGAAGGAACACCCTTAGAAAATTCCAACAAGATAGATACTCTGAAGGAAGCAGTAGGAGGCAAAAGGGAACAAAGTCTCCATTCCATTAAATCACAAAGTCAAAGTAAGAGGAATAGTAAATTAAGTGACAAAAATTACCATGCAGGACATGATGGCACATGCAATGATAGACTGTGCTCCCTTGAGAAAAAGTTGAGAGTTTTATTGACTGTAGTGGTTTGACCAATGGACATATATGACAGAAAAAATTAGTTTTTCTAGTTCATTGGTAAGACAATGAGAAGAACTTTGAAGACATTCATTTTTGATCAGTAAGATTGCCAAGAAGGAAAGGTTTTTGTGATACTTTTAACTGAGAGATGAGATGGAATCAGAAAGCTGAATGGAAGCTCTAAAGAAGACAGGTCAAGCCTCGTTTGTTGAGTCCTGGGAAATAACTAACGTTCTGTTTGTTGGGGAAAACGAGTTAGGAAATGACTGCCTCCAGTCAATGATTTCATGATCTTAGTTCAAGCAACATAGCTTGGAAAGAGATTTGAGAAGCTGGTACCTGTAAGGTGCAGGCTCCCTCATATGTAGGTTGACTTAAGAAGCAAGAATAGTATCAAGTATCAATTGCTGTTGGGATGGTAAGTTGATTCTTTGGGACAAGAGATGACTTGAAAATCCTATGCTGTCACTCATCTGGTAGTGAATGATGCTCCAGATGTTTCTAACACCCACTATCTCTTCTCTTAACAGCCTTGAGCTACAGTTCTAGGTACCTGCATATCACGGCACTTCCAATATCCTTATGATATTGAGAGTGAATGAAGATGTACTTCTGCTTACAAAGAAGGCATAAGAAGTATCTTTTTCTATTGTGATATTACCTAAACTGCCAATAATCTCATTTGCAAATCATCTAAAGTTAACTTCCTAGAGATTGTCTCTCTACAGCAGTTAAACTGTATCATATCTATTTTTCCAGATTTACATTCTCTATAATTTTATCATAAATATTTTTGATATTTATGAATCACTTACTCATCAATAATTGCTTATAAAATTCTCTTATGGAATTACTGATAAGTTCATTGAGTCCACCATGTGATTAGTAGCTAAAACTAAAATACATTTTTAGTTAGAGATAATTTTCATAAATAGCAGGTTTCAACGATCATAAAATTAAAATGTGTTCTTATTTTAAAAACCCTAAAAATAATTTGAAATGTAAAGAGAAAGCAAGTATTAATAATTCATACACCAAAACAATTTGTATTTTGGGGGAAGTATTAATTTTCTGACAATCAACTAAGCTACACAGATTATATCAATTATGGCATACATGGTTTAGACAGTAAATATTTTATGTTTTTTCATATTTTGAAATTTTATTAAATATAGTATTGACATTCTTACATCATTAAAATGTGGATTACTTTAATTGCAATTAAAGAATATTCTCTGCCTTGATACAGCCATGCTTATTTTAATTTAAAAAGTTGGATATTTAAGCTTCTTGCCAAGGTTTTATTATTACAAATAGAATTAAATTTGGCATCTATTTCCAGTAATTTTGATGTTTATAAAGCATCATGCTTTGAATAGAACCTTATAAATGTAATTTTTGGGTTAAGGGTAAAATGGTGGCAAAGAATTTTGATATGTATCATCCCGTTACTCTCCCAAAACACATTGTTGAGCACATCAGCACTGAGAGTACCTATTTTCATTCCAGGAACATCACTGGCATTAAATAACTATGTCTACAAAAGGAAATGTTTTTACATCACTGACATTTTATTGCTATTCAAATTGATTTTTCTTTAAGCAAGTTAATACATCATAAAAGAAATGTATGTGAGTGTGTATATTGTTTTCCTTGAGACCCTTGCACATTCTTTGATGCCACTTGTTCCATATTACAAAAAATCTTTGATGATTTAAACACAACTGAAATAATAACCTTTATTTCGAAATGGTGCATCAGCCATTATAGTAAAGAAGAAAATTAAGTATATATGAAAATACATGCAGATGGTGTTTACATGTTACAGTTACACACACACACACACACACACACACACACACACACACACACACACAAATGTTCCTTAAAGCTGTTGGAAGGCTAAGAGAGAGTCATACTAACTAATGATATGGCAGAAACTGGAGTGTTTTTCTTTTGTGCAAGCACACAGTTGGATTTGAAGACTTGCTCAGAAAGTTTGGAAGTCCCCTTTATGTTGCTTCAGAAGGGTGCTGCAGAGCAATACTTACCAACAATTGCTGTGAGCTTTAGATATGGGTAGTTAATTCTCTCTTGGCCTTCATACATGCTACTTCCTCAGCCTTTTCCCCACCTGGGATCATGTTGCCAATAATGTCTTTGGGATAAATTTGAATTCATCAGGCTTGAATTTAATTACATTATGTAAACTAGAAAATGTCCCCAGTAGGCTTGGAGAGAACAGCTTCTGTATGTGACTGCAAAATTCTGTTTTGTTTGAAATATTAGCATTTTGACAAACCAACTCTAATTCTAAACCATTTTCATCCTCAGCTTGAATTTACTTTTTAAAGTAAATAAATAGATGCTTGACAATTTTGCACAAGATCTTTCCCTTTGTTCCAGATCCACTCTTACAATTCTCCTTGTCCTCATTTTTTAAGACTGCAGAAAGGGTGGACATCTCCACACCACAGAATCACCCTGTCAGACAGTGTATAGGGCATACAGGCTCCCAAACCCATTATGATATAGCAAGGGGAGAGGACTAAGGTAAAATGTTGGGTAGATATTATACATGGATTCATGATGGCGTTTCTGTAATTTTATTATTGGACTTATTTCTCCCTCATATTCTTGCCTTTTTTAATGTGTGCTTCTAATCTCATCTTCTCTCTGGAAGACTATATTTCTACTCCTGCTTTCGTTGGACTTGGCTCAGTTACTTGTTTAACGGACTGGTAAGGCATGATTCGACAAGTGTTCTAGAGTTCCCAGGCCTCATATGAGAATGGCTTAACCTGGAAATCCAGCTGCTCCAAGGAGAGAGGAATGAAAATCAGAGATGCCCCACTTGGCCTAAAACCTACCAAGAATAATGCTAGGCTGAAGCAAACCTTCTCACTGAGCCAAACCTAGATAACAGAAAAGCCAGTATCAAAGCAAAATTGATCGTCTTGATAGAGACCATCAGAATTGCTCTTCTATCTCAGTGAGCTCTGGGAAAGACCGAGTAAATAGCAACAGAAACAGATGCAATACACTGTAGTTTTGGCAATTTACACATACACATTCTGTAAAACTTGACAAAACTCCTCGCTTCTGAAGAAAGCTTACCCTTCATCATGGAGTGCACATGTTCAATTTAGCCTGATTCTGATTTACAGCTCCAGAGATGTGCCTCCTGCTGACAATTTGGCTTTTAAGGAAATACTTCTCACTAAAAGTACATTTTTTTTGTTTCCCCTCAACACACTTCACCAGCCAGCTCTCTTCAAAGCTCCTCCCTGAATCCTACTTCGCTTTTTCTGCCCTCAGAGATGCAAAGAGCTTGAATGAAGTTGGCAATGGTTGAAATAAAGCAAGCTTTCCATTTTTCCATTTCCTCTTCACGTCACAAGGGCGATCCAAACCTCTGAGCACATGTCAGTCAGTCAGTCAGGCATGCTTGTGCTGCCAGGTCTTAAAAGATGCAGAAAAAAAAAATGATTCAGATTCAGGACTTGGCTCATGCAAACCAAAATCTCCAATCAGAGTGTGTGCATACACCTGTCTAACATAAGGCAGAAAATTTGCATCACTGTGGTTATTGCTGATTTCTTGAAAAATTAAAAGATAGCTCTGTTTTGTTTATGACTTAAAAGCAATTATAAAAATCCAAAGCCAAGTAATTCAAAGAATCGTGTTGTGACTTGGTTTTACCAAAACCCATAAGTCACTTATAGCTCACTGTTTTCAAAACAGCCTTTAAACTACAGGGAAAATATTATGATGAAAATTATATTTTAGTGAAACAAAATGACCATCTGTTATACTACTTACTAAAAGAGGACCAGAGCCTATTAATATCTCAGCTTTACTAAAGACAGCAATCCTGGGTTAGTGCAGTACGCATGGCTAAATCCACCCCCACAGAAAACCAGGCTGTGAGTAATCTATACCCAGGAAGTGGAGAATCAGCACTGACACACATGGAAGCTCACTGCTGCTAGGTCAGAGGACTCAAAGATGACACACATCTATGACACGTTATAGACAGCTGGTGAGTTTACTCACATCATCAGCTCTAAGTGACAAAGGCAGGATCACCCCTGTCCTTAAGCATCCAGGATCAGAAATCACTTATCTTTTCAATCATGATCAAGAAAATTATTGAAGTTGTATTCACTTCAATCTCATTGATTGTAACCCAGAAGGTTGCTAGCTTTGTATATCAGCCCATAACCGTGCCTTAAAAATGAAGTAAAATACAGCTTGAAATTCCATCAGAATCAATAAGGTCAGTAGACTAAGCTCATATAATAGTTATTTCTAAAAAGTAGGAATGAAAATTATTTTTCTGACAGTTTTTATACTGAGGACAAAGAAGGGTGAAATAAATATGACCATTTACCAAGTCACTTCTGAATGCCATCAGAAGCACAAACACATAGTTCTACCATGAAAGAACAAGGCCTCTTCCTGAGGTTCCTTTCCATTTGTACCTCAGTGAGACTGATATCTAGAAATCTTCACATCTTTATTGCAGCCTTAGATTTAGCAGATTGTATATCCCGTCAAAGGTTTTCCACATCAACTAACTCAATTACACCAAATAACCTTTTATTATGTTTTGTGCTCTTAAACTTAGTCCCAAAATTGAATTCACATTTAACTTCACAAAATTATAAACTAAAACAGTCTCAGAGAGAAGACATTTCTAGGCATTGTTTTGCATAGTTGACCTATACTCTCAGATGGATAAAGAAGTGTTGGGTTATGTGAAAAATGGTCTTCAAGAGCTGAGTAGTACATTAGTGTTCTGTTCATGCCTCCACTGTAGTGTCCGTAGCTAGCTCCACAGCAATCAAACACTTGACAAGAGCCTGCAGCAATGTGTCCCACAAGAAACCACAAGCATTCTGAGACAAACAATGGTTTTAGAACTTTACTGGTATTAACTACTTAATCTTATGAGACAAGTGTCACACATTTCAAAGGAAAGTAACAGATTAATAAAGTTTATGGCCAAAGTAGGTACCAGAAGCAGGGCATATTCTGATTGCAACTGCTACCAAGGGATTCATGACACCATTAACTGAGTCTTTTTCTAGCATGTCTTGCTCTTCTTTTCCTATTTCTGCTTCTTCTCTTCACTCTGCACATTTTCTTTCTTAGTGTCATCCTTATACAAATATGACATATATTTGTGAAGTTTATTGCTATTATTTACTGAAAACGTAAATGTGAACTCTTATTTAATTTCAAGAGTAACACTAGAAGTAGTCTTTTCCTGTTTGTTTAGAATAATGCAAGTATGACAGGAGTTCCTACATAAAACTGTTTTTGCAAATCACTGACCCTGCAAATGAACTGAGACCAAGTGTGGAGTACGACACCTAACAGCATTACTAAAAAATGGTCTATGCTGTCCATGTTATAGTAAAGGAAACACTCTGGGGAACCATTTTCAACAAATGACCAGTAGCAATATCTCAATATTAACAACAGATCCCAGAGACTTCCCGGAAAATCCATACAATATGGGTGACTGACAATTCTAAAGGAAAAATTGCAATTATTATGACATCAGCATCCCTAGCTGGAGAGATGGGACAGTGGTTCAGGGTACACTGAAGGATATATTGTACTTGAAGACAGCACAGCTCAGTTTCCAGCACCCACTTCTGGTGGCTCACAAACACATATAATTCCAGCTCTAATGAAACCCAGTGCCTCTAGTCTCCTTGCATAGCAGCGAACGCTTAGTATATCAAAAAATAGGAAAATTTTCTGAATAAATGACACCCTTGCACTTTATTTTGAACAAGAATCATAAAACTTGCCTTCAGTAAAATTTCATAGAAATTCAGGCCAGAGAATGACTTAGGATACCTTACTGTTAATATGAGGCAGACACCTTGAAAAAAACTGTCATATTATGACTCTAAACTCTATCGTCAAAGGATATATATAAAAGCATCTTAGTACCTCCACTAGACATTCCTAGAGAAAGGTTCTTCCCAGTTGACCTGTAGGCCCAGGTCCAGACGCATAACAGACAGATCATTTTGACTAAGAAAGAGGCTTTGGCACCTCCGCAGCTTCTGGAAGGACTAAAGGGGGTAAACAAGAAGCAACTTTCATCACTCTTCAGAACCATGAATATTGTCTCCATCTGATAGCACTTGAGCTTCTCATCTGTCTGTGCTTTGCAATGAAGAAGAAGGAAGTCTCTGCTATTTGCTTGACACTCTGTTCTTTCTCTGGGGTGACAAGGTGACTTCATGCCTTAAAACAGAGACATTTATGATGTGTTTTGTTCAAGAGTAAAGTTTTCCCAGATTTCCTGGATGTCAACTGACACTCCTCTAAGAGTACCTGCCAGCTTTAGTCTCCCACCCAAGGAAGAATATGGACAATATTGACTAAGTACCTGCCAAGAGTAGGATATAGTGTGACAACTTGTCTTTCTGAGGCAATAACAGGTGTTAATGTGGAAACTTGAGACAATCTGCTCTACACAGAAAGTTGGAGGAACAAATATTTGTCAGCAAGAAAATGGAAACTTTGAGAGAATCATCATATTCATTCAAGGTAATCAGTACACTCAAGGTCAATAATACTAATACTGTAGCCCAGGTGACTTATAAGACAAGACTCTGATCATTCTGTCGTACTCTAAGTGGATATCTATGTACTATGTAGCCTCTCTTGTAATGATTTCTAACCTTTAAGTCGTCACAGATTTGTAGTCTTGAACCTTTGAGCAGATATTAACCTTTCTGGAACTGTTTCTTAAGCAAAAGCACACATCTTAATAGACATGACAAAAGTAACTTTATTGTACTTCAGAATATCTAGACAAATTAGGAATGCTTTTTTCTTTCTTTCTTTCTTTCTTTTTTTTTTTTTTTGAAAATAGACATCTTTTTATATAGTGTTTGACAAATGTTACTTTCCTACCACTCTCCTTTGAGTGAAGCTGATGAAAGAAAATGCATTAGAATAATGAAAATGTAGATTGTGGCATGTTTGATCGGACATAATTAGGGAGGAATTCCATTTGACTTGAGCTGGTAATACACACTTGATAATTAGACTTATTCACCTGAAAAAGCCCTTATGTAATTATGGTTGCAGTCATGCTTAGGCATATTGACATGATTTAACTAAAGTATCTTTACCTAAAGTGCATTTCTTACTTTTTCACTGGATCTTCAGCCTAATTCTTTTTCTAAATCATCACAGCTGATAACAGACTAGAAGTATTTGTTCTCTCTCTCTCTCTCTCTCTCTCTCTCTCTCTCTCTCTCTGTGTGTGTGTGTGTGTGTGTGTGTGTGTGTGTGTGTCTGTCTGTCTGTCTGTCTGTCTGTCTTTTTGTGTGTATCTCCTTTTTTTCTCCCCTTGCTTAAACTCCCTTCTTTATGGATCATTATTTCAATATTATAATAAATTATATTTAGGAGCACTGTTAATTTTCAGATTGTAAATAAGTTATCAGACACAATCTGAAAAAGGAGGAATATGGAGAGTGAACAAAACCCTGCCTCACATGGGCTTTCCTACAGTCATAGCTTCATTAAATTTCACTGAGATCCTAGGTTCCCACCTGCAGCTGTTGAAGCAGCAGGGAAAGAAAAGCATGAGATTATAGACATGAAAATCTCACTACTGGAAGGACAGAAATACCCTCTTCTAAGAGGGCCACAAATGGTCCCAACCTGTGATCAAAGCATTTCCAGAGAGGCCTTATTCTGTGTCAACTGCCCACCCAGAGTGTAAGAAACCCTCAACAGTACACTCTGATAGAGTACCAACCGGACAGTAACCTGCTGAAAGTTGGCACCGTTCTGCAATACGGTCATCATTTTTCTATTCTCACAATGTCAGGCGTATTCTATGGTTTTTCTGGGTTTAAGAACAATGTTACATATACATATACATCATATACATGTATATGTAACATTGTTGTCTCTATATATCATTGCATATATGCTTAACATTGATTATATATATATATATAGTATTGCTATGCAAAGTTAAGCTTTTCTAAAAATATCACGATCAACACATCCTTTTTAGGAAAAGACTAAAATACAGCATGTAAGCAAGGTGGCAGTGACTGTCTTCTTCCCCCTTGTCTATCAGCCCTGGTGGACTGCAGGGTTGCTACTATCAGCAAGACCAGACTAATTCAGCAGGCAGCAAGGTTCTCCACACACTGGTTTATCAGTCTCCCACAAGAACTCTGTCATTTAATGCACTGTGGGTACTAGGAGAGAGTTACCTGAAACACTGTAGGAATAAAAGTTAGAAACCAGCCAGAGAAGAAGAAGAGCCAAAGAAGAGAAAGAGTGGGTGCATAGCTAGAAAATCCATATGCTTCAAAGGAAAGTTTACCAAGTCCTTGAGTATGTTTATCTTTAAAAACAGCTCTCAAAATAAACTATTTACACAGTCACTCCACTCCCTAGCCCAGCTTTCTATGTTCCTCCTAAGGGTACTAATACAAAACCACAGTAATCGTTTTGATGCCTTTTCAACTTTATAAGGTAAGTATCTGTGCACTTTAAATATGTTTACTTAAGATACAGATTTCAGATAAATGGAAGCTACAGAGAACTTTCAAATAGTCTGCTTAAAGTACTTTGTAAGTGTATCCACATAACTAAGCTGACAGAGAAAGGAAATTAGGGTAAGGCTAAATCAAAATTGTACGATTTCATTAAGAAAAAACATTTAACATTTCCCAAATACTTCAGCACTTAAGACAATATTATAATTTTTTGCATTATATAAGTTAAATTTATAGAGCACTGTGCTTTAGATATATACTATTTTAATACTTATTTTTAAAAGAGCTCCAGAGAAAAGAAATGCTGCACTTTAAATTAGGTCAAGTCAGTCTCAGAGAGTTCTCTCTTGCCCCAGGCTCTGGGTGGCATGATTACTGACTGACTGTGATTTTACCTTAACACTTTCATGTTTATTGGCAGGTTGAATTTTTATCCCACATTTCAATTTCATAAAATACATTTGTACTACATTAAAATAGTAATTTTTACATGTTTAAGGTTGCTTCTTATTATTATGTTTTTAAGTATATGTGTATTTTATGTGCATGTATGTCTCTGCACTGTGTATATTCCTAGACTAACAGAAGCCGTTTAATCCCTAGGCATTGCAGTAACAGATGCTTATTAGCTACCATGCAGATGTGGGGAATTGAACTCTGGTCTTCCAGAAGAGCTCCCAGTGCTCTTAACTCCTGATTCATCTCTCTAGCCCTCTATGTTTTCTTAATTTTTAATTAGGTGAATGTGTGACTTTCTGCATTTGAGTGAAGTGTTTCCAGGGGCCAGAGGTGTCAAATACCTGGAGCTAGAGTTACAAACATGTGTAAGCTGTCTACTGTGGGTACTAGGAACTAAACTTGATTTTTTTCCCAGGAGCATAACATACTCTTAACCTCTGAGCTGTCTTTCCATCTCTTGTCCCCCATAATTTTACAAATTTGTGGGAAACACACCAATACACATGTGCCATGTCAGCACAAGCATACGAGAAACCATGACCTGGTTTTCTATTACATAATAGGATGACTTTGGTTGAAACAATTTGCTGACTATTTCAAAATCACTAATAGAAAAGTATCTGGGTACTTCCAACATGAAGAAACAATAAATATCTGAGAAGACAAACATTTTAACTTAAAAACTTCTGTGATTAAAATCCAGGTATTATTTACATTGATAACTAAGGGTTTTGGTGACCATTGAATGTTCTGATAAAAGCAAGTGCTCACTCACTGTATTCTGTCCCCAAGAGAACAGTAAGGGAGAGGCACATGTGAACCATGCTACATCCCTCATATACATGAAGTCTCACTCTTGCAGTTGTTGGAAATCAGGATCACAGTAAGGTGACACTTATTTTTAATTTGACATAATCTAGGATGATCTGGAAAGAGAATCTCAATAAGGGATTATCTAGGTCCAACTTGTGGTATTAATTAATGGGGCTTTTTATCCCTCCTTAAATTATTTAGTTCCTAAATAAAAGACACTAAACCTTTATATTTATACTTAGCCTTAATAGTACTAAAGCTTGGTAGATATCAACCTCTGTGCTATTTTGTTAAACTCCCTGTCAATAACCCCAAGTTATAGCTTGCCATGTTCTGCATGGTCTGGTCTTACTCTAATCGGTCAGCCCTCATGGCCACGTTTTCATGTTCCACTGTTTCTCTCTTTATGTCTTCCTTGTTATTTTGCCTCAGTCTGCAAGCCTGAGAACCCAAGCTTTGCCTACCTCTCTTCTGCCCAGCTATAGGCTATAGGCATCTTTATTTAGTCAATAGTTTTAAATTAAGAAGCAAGGGTATATAGCATCATGTGGTGTATGTGAGAATTTCCTCATTCCAAGGGGCAACCAGACCTTGGGGCCAGTATTCAGCATTATGATACATAGCAACAGACAAAATATTAACACCAACTGACCTGTGGACATTTCTATGAAGGATTGTATTAATTGGTTTAATTGAAATTAGGTAGAACTATCTCCAAGAATTATACCTTGTACTGTACAAGAAGCGAAAGCAAACTGAGCACTAAGCCTACATGTTTATCTCTTTCTGCTCTTGATTCTATATGTGATGTGACTAACTGCATCAAGTTCCTTACAGTATGACTTCCCCACAGTTAATTGAATACAGCTTGAAACTGTAATCTAAAATAAACCCTCTCTCCCCTAAGTTGTTGGGTTTTCTTTGTTTGTTTTGTGGGTTTATGTTGTGTTGTTGCTGTTGTTGTCTTGTTTTGGTCAGGACACTTTTTTATATCAAGAGAAATAAAGCTAAGAAATATGCCTTAATAACTTTGAAGTCATATAACTGTGAAGGGAGAGGCTACAGTGAGAACCTTGTTATGATCAAACTCTATTGGTCCTTTTAAGACTCTGTGGATAGCTATTTACCCACTTAAAGTTGTATATATTAAAGATAATACAACTTAATGATTTGACATATATGTAAGTTGAGACAAAATCACCAAATCTGGTTTGTTCTGAAACTCATCACCTCTTCTGATGGCCGTGTGTGTGTGTGTGTGTGTGTGTGTGTGTGTGTGTGTGTGTGTTTGTGCATTTATGAATTTGATTTCCATCCTAGAAAACATCTATATTGCACAACAAAATATTATTAACTGTATTTGTAAAATATAAATAAGTCTTTAGAAATATACGTAATTAAATCTCTTGCTCTTTATCCAGAACATCTCCCTGATCTCTGACAATCTCCAATCTCTTCACTTCTTCTACACTTTAGACCATTAAATTCCCTATGTAAATGACGTAAGACAATAATTTAAGGTGCTGGGAGATGCCTTAGTAAATAAAGTCAATAAACATGAACAAGGACATGAATTTAGGTTATCACCATCTGAATCAAAAGCTGGGTGTGGTAAGGTGCATCTAGAAACTCACTAATCAGCAGTCAATATTAACCATGGGCATTCTCCTTTACTGATAAACTCACAAAAAATAAGGTGAAGATGAAATGACTTGTGGTTTGCACACGTACACACATATATATGTGTACCATGCATACATATATGTGTATATACACATGAGTATATGCATACAGCTCATATAAATATATACATAGATGCATACTGAGATCAATAATATACCAACAATATAGAAAATATATACAACTTTATACAACTTCTTCCTGTTCAGAGTTAGAACAAAAAGAAACTTCAGCAAACACCAATTAAGAACTTACCTTACAAATTATGCCATTTTGTAGAAAAATTTGAATGCAAACATAGCACATTTTTAGTGTTTTTTTAATTATATATTTTCTTTATTTACATTTCAAATGTTATCCCTTTCCCAGCCTCCCCTACTTTGAATTTCCCTATCCCATTCCCCTCCCTGTTTCTATGAGGGTGTTTCTCTAATGTGGTTCATTTACACAACGGAGTATTACTCAGCTATATAAAAAGCCAATGACTTATTGAAATTCTTAGACAAATGGATGGAACTAGACAATATCATCCTGAGTGAGGTAACCCAATCACAAAAATATACACATGATATACACTCACTGATAAGTGGATATAAACCCAAAAGCTCTGAATATTCAAGATACAATTCACAGACTACAAGAAGCTCAAGAAGGAAGTTCCAAGTGTGGATGCTTCGGTCCTTATTAGAAGAGGGAACAAAATACTCATGGGAGGAAATACGAAGACAAAGTCTGGAGCAGAGACTTAAGGAAAGGCCATCCAGAGACTGCCCCACTTGGAGATCTATCCCATATACAGTCACCAAACCCAGACACTATTGTAGATGCCAAAGAGTGCATGCTAACAGGGGCATGATATAGCTGTCTCCTGAGAGGCTCTGCCAGAATCTGACAAATACAGACACGGATGCTCACAGTCAATCATTGGACTGATCAAGGGGTTCCCAATGGAGGAGTTAGAGAAAGAACTGAAGGAGCTGAAGGGATTTGCAACCCCATAAGAAGAACAACAATACAGACCAACCAGACTCCCCCGAGCTCCCAGGAACTAAACCACCAACCAAAGAGTACACATGAGGTCCTCATGGCACTTTTGTTTTAATGTGTTTATGTCACCATGAAATATACATGCAAAATAAGGCAAATACCTTGTCCTCTGTGATAACTAATGCCAACTTGACACAAAATAGAATTACCTGTGAAGAAAATTTCTATGAGACCATCTAGATCGGATTGGCTTGTAGGGATGTCTGCAGAGAATTATGGTTATCACATTAACTAATATGGGAAGAAGTGTTCCCTGTAAACAGTACATTTCTCTAGGTAAGAACCTTGGATTGTATATGTTTATAGAGTTAGCTAAGCACAAAGAAGGACGAATATGTCATGTTTCTCTCCTCTTGATTGTGGATATAACTATCTGACTCAAGTTCCTACTTCGACTTTCCTGCAATATAGATTGTAACCTGGAATAATGAGTTTAAAAAAAAAAAGTCTTTCTCCTCTAAGTTTCTTTTTAACTGGGGTATTTTATCACAGAAATAGAAATCAAATGAAGATACCATTCTTACCTGAATTCTGGTTATAAATTCAGTATTTCTGTTTTATAGAGGCTACAGTGGATTTGAGACTAAGAATCAACATTAATCTTTGGCATTAGAGTTGGTGGGGAAAAGCCTGGAAGAGTTGTGCATGTGATCAGTCTACAGTAGGTGATGTCTCTCCATAAACTGTAAGATGTTTCATTATTTAAAAAAAAAAGAGGCTTCCTATGTTCTTAACATGCCCAGCCCCATGAGCATAGTTGGTAGAATAAGGATTCACATTAGTGCTCCAGCTGCTCTTTCACAATATTACTTCTAATGGACTTCATACACAGCCCTGAAGGCTGAACACTGTCCCTTTAGCTATACTGGGAGAGGACGGAGAACTGTCCCAAGCTCCCATTGGCTGTCCAGAAATGCTCAAGCCAAGAAAGACAAGCAAGAGATAAAGTGTGCAGTGCTTTTCTGAGAAAGTCTTTGTTTGCTTTTGGATATTTCAAATGTTAAACATATGCAACCCACAGTAAATAGAATAGATCATATAAATACTGTCTCCTGCAAGACCTATTTGAAAGACTTTAATCAGAGAATTTGCTCCCTTTCTCCATGCTGTGAAACCACGAATTCTCATAGTACTTTATCTACC
The DNA here is from genome assembly GCA_030674055.1 of Rhabdomys pumilio. Lineage (NCBI taxonomy): Eukaryota > Metazoa > Chordata > Mammalia > Rodentia > Muridae > Rhabdomys > Rhabdomys pumilio. The sequence goes on from JANHMN010000001.1 coordinate 160,243,329, forward strand.
TATCAATCATTGCTGGGTCATCAGTAAGAAAAAAAATTAAGATACCTCCCATTGTGCAAAGTCTATGGCATGAAACAGCACACTCCTACTTCTGAAAGAATAAAAGGCCATTTATGTTTTTTGATTTGGTAATTATGAAAATTAAGTTGTATCCAAATAAATTTTTCAGCATTAAGCTCTTCCATGTCTGTGGATATATGCTAATGAGTGAAATCAGCAGATTTCTTTTTTTTTGTTTAATTAAATCTTATCTTTAAAATTATAAATGAGTTCCCAAGCTATATTGTATAAATATATTTTTCTAAGCCCACATAGTGAAATAGACCTTTGTCTTATGTTAGAAATTATGCTTTAAAGAAGAAAAATAAATGAAAGACAAAATTTGTATTTATTTAAACCAATGCACTTAACTGAGCACACATGTTTAACTTCATTATTTTCCTCAAAAAATGAGAACAAAATATTAAAAATTTTTATTAATACATAAGGGAATAGAAATCAGAGTGTAAACATTATCTAAATGATGATAATGAGGGTTTGGAAGACAAAGGGAAAAGATAGCAGAAGATGAGGTTAGATGTGAAATTTCAAAGCCTCTAAGATTCAGGAGTTAAAAATGTCTCCAATTTAATGTCATTCAGAAGAAAAAAGGCTGAACATGGGGAATGAACATCAACAACTTAATAGGTAGAGACATAGAAAAAGGAAAGTCAGTATGAAGTATCACCTGGGAAGATAATCTTAAAGAAAAATTATGCCGAACAAATTGGCTATGGTCATGTTCGAGGGGGACCATTTTGACTATTAGTTTGTTGGGCCTGACATGAGGTCTAATCTCCATTCCACCTTCACCCTTCAGTCACATACACAGGTGGGTGTGATAAACAGGCCCCAGGCCCTAGAGAGATTTACATACTAATGAGGTACCTGAAGGCCAGAGGGTGGAGCCAATTAAGCGTTCCTCCCCAGCCCCTCCCCCCTTCCCCTCTCTATTTAACTCAGGTCTGCCCTGGGTTTTTAGGGGTGCACATCCAGATCCATCCACCATCAGACATACCAATAAACAGGTTTTGGAAACTCAAGGACTTTCTCCTGTGTTGGGGCTGCACCCTGTGAAGAGGCCTTTTGGTGAGCAGCCAGGCCTAACCTCCCAGCTTGAGGAACCTGGGGTGTTCTCAGCCAACTACACACAGCATGGTGTGAGAGACCCTGTGATTCCCCAGATTTTTTTTTTACCTACAATAGTTGATGAAGACCCAGCCCATTTTGGGTCACACTACTCCTTAGGAAAGGCTTCCTGGCCTATAAATTAAGGAGCCAGCTTAATGAAAGCAAGCAAACAAGAATTGATGCATCTATTGTCTCTTTACTCTTGATTGTGGATGGAATGCTTTAAGCTGCTTTGACTTCCTACAATAATGACCTCTGACTGGAAATTGTAAGCCAAATAAACCTGTTTCTTCTTACAATGCTTTTTGTCATGTGGTTATTATCACTGATACAGAAGGAGAGAGAGAGAGAGAGAGAGAGAGAGAGAGAGAGAGAGAGAGAGAG
>JANHMN010000001.1:160244892-160298477 GCA_030674055.1 Rhabdomys pumilio
AGAGAGAGAGAGAGAGAGAGAGAGAGAGAGAGAGAGAGAGAGAGAGAAAAGATAGGACAGAAACTAAAACAAGAAGCTAGAAACAAAGGAAGTAGCCACTTTGTTTCTTCTTCTGTTGATCTACATTGTAGTTCACAATGTAGTCCCAGTCACAAGACATCTGGGAAGCACACATATACTCTGATAGAAGGCACTCCAGAGAGGAGAGGGAACAACCTGGGGAGACATCATTCTGAGAATATCATTCAGGAAACTGCAGTTAGAGGCCATTTTGTATTTAGCCATTCATCAGGAAAATCATTTGCTTAGAAACTCTATCAATGAAACTTTAATACCTTATTCTTAAATAAAAATCTGAAATGTCTACTCCAGCAAAAGGCAGAGACCAAGACAATTGCAAATGAATTTCAAAGAGAAATAGTGTGTGAGTTAAAAGTTACTTGATAATAACTTCAAAGAAGTTGAAGTTAAAAATTGTGCCCATTACAAAGAATACACTGAGTTGTGCATGGTGTCTCATGATTTTAATTCTAAGACTAAAGACTAGGGAGTGAGAAAGAAGGATAGCAAGTTATAGACAAACTTATCTTTCATATAAAGATCTTATCCCCTCCTAAACAAGTAATGATGATGATGGTGATGATGATGATGACAGGTGATAGACAGAGAGACAGACAGACAGACAGATAAAAATAATAATGAAAGGTATAGGCAAAATTAAAACTGATTCAAGTAGTCAAATATGCAGTAGAAGTGCTATGAGGTAATGTTAAGGATATTTTTCAAAAACTAGAAATGGTAAGATAGAAAATAAGAAATAAATTATAACAAAATAGAAAACTCACATGAATAAATGATGTCTATATAATAAGAGATCAGAAAATTAGAAGAAAGCTCAAGTAGAAGACATGGGATATGAAGCATGCAGATATATCCCATGATTATTAGTTTTAATTGATAACTTGACATATCTGAGACCTAGGAAATGAAGATCATTGTGACATACCCTAAACCCATTGGCCTGTGGGCATATCTGTTGGGCACTGTCTTGATTATATTCATTAGAGAATCCAGGCCACTGTGGCTGGTGCCTTTCCCTAAGCAGTAGAACCTGGACTGTGTAAGTCTCTATAGAAGCACAAGAATGCTTTCGTTGATTTTCTTCTGGTCTTGTCTATGGCTATGACTACATATTTCAAATTCATGCTGCTTTGACTTTCCTGAAGGGAATTGTAACCTAGAATAGTGACATAAACATAAACCCTTTCTCCAAGATGTTGCTTTTGTCAGTGTTTTATCAAAGCAAATAAATGATATTAGGGCAGGGGATCAAGGAAAAAAACGCAAAAGAGGAAGAAGTGCACTCTATTGGAGCTCTTCTAGTTCTATTGATTTAGGAAGAAAAGGTATATCATGTTTTACAGCTTAGAGTGACCATGAAGTAAAGACAGGGCAGGAGTCTTGAAGCAGGAACTGAAATAGAAGACATGGGGGACACTGTTTACTGATTTGTTTTCCAGAACTCACTATGCCTGCTCTCTTATACACACCAGGATGCGCGTGCATGTGTGCGTGCATGCCTCTGTGCGAGTGTGCCTCTGTGTGTGTGTGTGTGTGTGTGTGTGTGTGTGTGTGTATCTATAAGTTAAAGTAAATATAAGTTTGTCCAAGCTAACAAAGTGCTTTGTCAGCTTTCTGGGACCCTGAAGATGTGTCATCAGAATTCAGCAATCTGGAAGGAGAGGCAGTACCTTAGGTTTACATTTGTGGATCAAATGATGGATGATTGTCTAAAAGATAATTATTTCTGTAGGGTCAAGAACTGCTACTTGAACCTCGGCAGGCTCTGTTTCTCCACTATGGACCTTTCTCTTTCCAATATGTGCTTTAGGAATATGCTTAAGAAACAAACCAGAATCACCCACTGTGAGGAAGAAAATGCAGAAAGCTAGCACACATGCCTGAGACACTCAAAGCATGCTTTCAGAACAATAAGCAACTCTGTTTTCAATTTGTTAGAATCAATAGTTCTAAACATTGTAAGGTTTGCTTTGGAAACAAAGGTCTCTGGCAATATCAGTGTAGAATTTACGGTTTGCCATGTTTTCTCTACCTTTTCTTGGCTAGAGTAATCTATTTAAAAAATATAGTGTGTGTGTGTGTATGTGTGTGTGTGTATGTGTGCATGCACGTGTGAGCATGAGTACCTGTGCAATCCAGAAAATGGTGTCAGATGTCCTGCAACTGGAGTTACAGGTCGTTTGAGCTGCTTGTCTTGTATTCTGGGAACCGACCTCAGATCTTTGGCAAGATCAGTAAGTGTGTTCATTGCCAGCAATCTCTCATCCCACAGAGCATCTGCTTTCCTTAAAATCACCATGTGGTAGTTTGGTTACTAGTTTCTCTTTTAACAAAAATACAACATGCTTTTAGTCTCTCAAGCAGACATAAGGCACATGTGAGATGGAAAAGGAAACAAACCTCAGTTTTCTATGAGCTATTGTGATGAGAGGGGAGGCCAAGCAACCTTCCCTGCAGCACTGCCTTTAAATTCCGGCTGTTCAATGGAAAGTGTTCAGAACTCCGTTTTCCACAAAAGAAATTTGGCTTCTTCAATTTTTCATACTGCTTTGCAGACAAAAATCTGGGACTCTGGTAGTGCTCAGAGAATGGAGTCCTCCAGGGGATATTTTATAAAACATTAGCAGCTTTAATGGTTTCACTGTTTAATGTTCCCTAACATTATACGTTTAAGTGAGAAAGTAAAGTTTAGGAAGTTTAAGTATTAACAAATTGTACACTGTACATTTGGGGCTTGGACTTATGCCCTTTCATATTTTCTTTGGTCTTTCCCCTGAAAGTCAATGAATAATGAAAGAAATAGGGTCCTATGTTTTTGGATTCTTTCATCAGTAAGTTGTATGGAGTGATCAGCTTCTCTGGACTTGATTTTCATATCTATAGAACAAATGCATACACTTTAATGAGCCATCTCAACTTCAGGATCCAATGTCAAAAACATACAGTTCTCATCCCTACAGCATAATATCCCACAAAAATAGAAAGATTCCCGTGATCCATAGAGCCAGGTCAGTCATGCTCTAGATATGAAAAGAACATTTCTATCTAGGGTCGACTCCCTGAAGTTTCCTACACCCTTGAGATTCCTGATCCAGTCTGATCAGTCTCCTGTTTTGTACATAAGCAATACCCACTCTTCCTTCATTCTTTCCCTTATTTCTGATTTCTCATCTCCTCCTCTTCTTTTGTTCCTTAGCTGAATATGATTTTAATTAAGAGACAACCTCTTACCTTTTCCTTCTTTGGTTATTGTGATTTTCCTCTTATTCTGGCACAGGGCACTTAGACTACACATATAGCATAGAAACCAGGCACATTTGCTGTGATCAGCTACCTCTTTACAGAAAGTATGTAGTTTCCTGGCTTAAGGTTTCTTTGAACTGAGAGACGCTTCTTGTTCCCTTGAAGTGGTAGGTAAGTGAGGGTGTTCAGGGTATAGATGCAGATGCACATACAGTCAGATTGAAGGCCACTGTACCTGCAAGGGTACAGCCCAGTTGTGTAAAGCCTTTAGCTTTCATCTTGAATATTTGGTAATGAATAATTACTTTTGTCTTTAAAAATATGCCTTAAAGTATCTTAAAATTCTTCTTGAATAACTTAATGCATATTAGGAATTTATTAATGAAAATATGATTAAAGCTATGGCTCCTTATGAAGGAAACATATTTATGTAATAAAAAATATTTGTTATATTTTTATTGGTTTATAGTCTCTGAAAATAGTGATGGATTTCAGAAGAAATTTTTATTCACATATGTAATGTACTTTGACTGCTCACCCAGCACCATGACCTATATTTCCTTCTCTCCCCATTTCTAATGGTTTCATTTAAAATCTAGGATCTACAAATGGAGGAATAAAAACACAACTTTCCAAATCTGACTATTTTTTTTTTTTATCAAATATAGTGATTTCAATTCCATCCATTTTTTTGAAAACAAGATAATTTAAATTTTCTTTGTGGTTGAATAAATCCAGACTTCGAATATTTGCCACACTTTATTCATCTCTTGTCAAATGCCCAGGCTAATTTCATAATTTGCCATTAAGAATGCAACTGGAATAAAGCACTGTGTGTGAGTGTCTCGGTAATTGGAGGAATGGTATAGGTATACTCTGTACTAGCTCTATTTTTAGTTTTTTGAGAAAATTTCATACTGATTTTCATAGTGGCTTCATTAATTTACATTTCCATCAATAGTACATATGTTTCCTTTCCCCATGTGTCTTTATCTCTATCTATAATCGTCTCCTTTACTATGGAAACTATTCTGATCTGGGTGAGATAGAATCCAAGTATAGTTTTAAATTTTCTTATTTTATAACTAAGGTTGCTGAACATTTTATGTTATTGATTATTTGGATTTCATCTTTAAGAACTTTTATGCACAAGTTTTGAAATATATATATGTATATATATATATGTATATATATGTATATATACACACATATATATATGGGGCTATTACTCTAGGAATTCAGAATACAGATAACTTGTGCAATAATCTTGCTATAAATTTTAATATTACATAAAAACTGTGTAAAATTGAATGCATATGTAGCACCATAGAAAGGATGTTAGATGCAAGGTATAAAGACAAGAACAGTTATTATATGTAAGATAGACAAGCCATGGTCAGTCCAGGACTTGTTCAATGCTTCTGTTTCTTCTTTATTAAATAGTAAAATCAGGATGACATAGATCAGTAAATAAACTGATTGCCAAACAAGCATCAAAACTGGAGTTGAATCACCCAGAGTGTACTTTCCAAAACCAGATCTTATAAAATGCCAAAGCATAATAAAAGTACCTTAGATTAAAATTTTAAAAACTGTCTTAAACGATAAACATTACATCTGCAGGCCATGAAAGGAATTAAGTGGACAATTGCTTAAATGGATTATTTTAATTATGTGTGTATGTGTGTGTGAGTCTATATTCTTGTGTGTATATGAGTGAGAGAGAGAGACAGAGAGACAGAGACAGAGACAGAGATAGAAAGAGACAAAGAGACAGAGAGTTATGTGTAGAGAGCGAGACATTTATATATGTATGTGCCTATGGACACCAAAGACATCCCATGCTCTGGAGCTGGAGTTAGACCATTTGTAAGCTGCCCAAATGGGTTCTGGGAATTGAACTCAGGTTTTCTGTAGGAGCAGTACAGATTCATTTCTCCAGCTCCTAGGAGAACGTTTTATCAGTCTTAAATATGTATCCATTGAGAAGTGAGTGAGTTTTACAAATACTTTGCAAATGAAGAAAACAAAATATTATAGGGTTTTTGTTGTTTGTTTGTTTGTTTGTTTATTAGCTCCAAATATATTGTGGCAGCCAAAACACCAGCCTCTCCTGAAAGCTTGCCAGAAACTGAAGCTCTCTAGCTCTAGCCTACAGCTAGTGAATCAGAGTTTGTATTTTACTAAAATTCCCAAGTAATTTTAACAAATGCCATGTTAAAATTTTCAGAAGGATCTGTTGTTGTTGTGAAAGTTTTTCTACGCATTATATCAACTACTTTCAAAATCTTTTCTTTTTAGATAAAGAAAAAGGACCCAGAGAGATTATAATTCATGTTATGGCTGTTACAAACCAAGTTCCTGACAATTTGGTTGGAAGAAAAGCAACTTTATATGTGAGAGATGTTTTGAAATGGTTCTGTGCTTAGAATGCTCATTTCCCAGTGAAAAGTGTTCATGCCATTAAACAAGCAAACCAAGCCATAGCTAAGCTTAAGAGCAGCTTGATCCACAGAGGTAGGTATATCTACTGTGTGTTCATACTACTGTGTGTTCATGGAACCATCATTCAGTCAGGCAACAATGTCTAGAACACTCTTTTCACTCAACAAAGTTCTGCAATAGAGTGTGTTGTGTCCATATTCCTAGATTCCCACTGAGACATATTTTCTTTTCTGTTTTTTTTTTTGTTGTTGTTTTTAACTAATCTCTCCACCTACCCACTCATCATTTTTATGACATTATAAAGAACAGTAGAGTTCAGGGTGGAAGATATACTGTGGAAGGGACAAATAGGAGAAGAAGCAAGTGTGACCAGGCATCAGATCTGCTACCTACATGGTAATGAAGAGAGCCCAATAAGGAAGCATGCTAGAGAGAAAAGCTGCAGTATGGGTCTTGTCCAGGAAAAGGCAGTGGGCATATGCTGATGGAAAGAAAAAGAGAAAATGAGAAATCTGGAAACACAGAGCCTGAGTCAGAACAGGACATGGCTGAGATCATTATTAGTCTTTGAGACATCTCCAGAAATCCAGAGATGCCAAGGAACCTCGGAGAAGACCAAAAGGTTACTTTTTCGCTTCTATCACAAATACCACCACAAGGCAGTTCATAAACTGCATAAACTCATTCCTCAGAGATTAAGAGGTTAGGCAGACCAGTACCAACTATGGACAGATTGGAATCCAGATCATAGACGTTGCTTTCTCACTGCATCTTGTTAAAGAACCTAGAGCTTTGAGGATTTCTTTGATGACGGCAGTAATGCCAATCATATTCCCTGAATGTGGTAGATGGTGATAAAAAACAGAGTGTATTAAGTTTGGATTCTGTAAAAGAAGACAAGCAATGAGATAAAAAGCATATATGCATGATTGTTTACAAGAATTTATTAGGTCAGCTTTAAAATAGTAGCAACAGCAGAATCACATCTGAGAGATTAGAATCTAGTAGTCACCTAGGTGCTTCAGTAGTTCCAACCTGTTACTGAAAGGTCAGAAGCTTCCTGCACAAGTAGCTCAGCTGCAGTACATCCAAGGAGCAGAATGCAAGATGGTCTTTGTTCTGCAAAGCCCCTTCATCTGTAGATAAAAGGTACTAGAAGGTATCCCCGACAATCTAGGTGGGTCTTTATCAATCTAGGAATCAGGACATTTCTTTAGGCTTCCTATTCACGTGACTTTTGTTTGTCCTAAGTTGACATTAAAACCAACTATAATAAAAATAATTTAAGATGTAGTAACATTAAAAGAATCAAATGTTTGTACCTGATTTAACTTATTCTGAAGGTGGTAGAAGCACAAAGCAGTTAAGAATACCCAGATTCAAGAGTCAGTTTTTCTTCTTGTTGGTACTGTCTAATTTCATATACTGAACTTAATATCCTCTGCCTACTCCCACAGAAGACTAAAGATATTGCTAGATCTTATGAAATATTATAGTGGTAAGTGAAAATAAGGTTATAAAGTATTGACAAATTATAGGTGACCATAACACATCCATTTTTTTGCCTCCCCTTTCCTTTAAGGTGATGGAACAAGTTGTCAGCTTCTAGACACAGAGATTATATTGTGTTAAGAATTATATCATTGATTCATGCACAATATTTATTTTTTTTAAATGAAAGTTTTAAGGAAAGAAGAGAACATAATGTTTTAGTTTGAGTGTTCCAGCCCTGGTTGTCCTCAGATTACCTTTGGAGTTGAGTTATCTAACAGCAGTGCCTGCCTGCTCTAAGATCACTCAGCATGAATGGCAAGCCAGCTAAGTCTTTTTTTTTTTTTTGCATAATTATATCCACAGTTGTTCTGGGCCCCAGGGGCTGCATTTGGGCCTCCAATAACTAAGGAGCCTGGCAAGTCTATGCATCCTCAAGTTACAATAGTGGCAGGCTATGAACTCATCTCAGTGACAGATGGTTTTATTAGTGGCCACTGCCAGACACTTGGCTAAGGGAGGAGCACATGGTCATTAGTGTCTGTTCCACTTTGGTGGAGTGGCAGCTGTGTACATAGGAGATCTGGGTCTGAAAATAATGGCCAGAAAGGGAGATTGTGTGTGTCTGATGCCATCCATAAAGAAAATAAGATAAAACAAAATTTTAGAATTTCTTCCCTTGGATAATGATACAAGAAAGATAAAATTCAAAAGAACTGTACTAATTCTATCTATAGGAAGACTAAGATGTCTTTTCACAGGGAAGTCATAAAACCTGAAACAGGATATCAGTACAGGAGGTGCCTAATTGTCAGTGAATTACAACCCTGATTACTTTAGTGAACAAATTTCAGAAATAAAGTTTTGATTTGCTACCACCCTTTCAAAATACAACTCTTTCTAAATACAACAAATGGGAATATTTATTAAAGAGTATGTCATAGAAAATAAATGTTCCACTCTTAATGGTAAGTAGAAAGTACTCTTCAGAATGCAGTTGTCTCAAATGATGTGAAAAGGTATCAGAAGCATCCAGTTTAGGGCAGAACCAATAGTGATCAAGTAGAGAAACAGAGAAGGTAGCAGCAAGACATCGAAGGCCTAGAAGTTCACGGTTGCATCTTGTACTTGCATGTAAAGATGAACCGCGGCCAAATGCGTTGCTTGCTTAAGTCAAGGTCATTTCTTTCATAGGTTGACAACCAAGCGTCAGAGTACACTAAAAATGTATACTGTTGGTTAACTACCAATTTACCACCAATTGAACAGCTTACCCAGCCTAGATTTTCTAACTCATTCTGTAAAGCCAGCATTAGAATATTTCCAAAGTCAGATAAAGCTTTCACAAGAACAAAAACACAGAGCAGTGTCTTAGAGGCATTGACATAAACAAATTCAACAAAATATAAAATGGCATATGTGAATACTTCATAATCAACCAAAAATGGTTTATAAAATATATAGCATAAAAAAACCCAGAATTTGTACTAGTTATTAATGTTGTGTCAACACTAAAAGAGTCAATTAGGGTAATCTATCAAAACAATAAATCGTACACACACACACAAAAAAACATGATAATATCATAAAGAATATTTACGCAAAACCTATACCTAACACTGTGCTTCCTGAGATGCAGCTAGAAACTTAGCCACTAAGAATAAAAAGAAGGCAACTTCCCTCTTTCACTGAATTCTCTATATCATGTTTGCTAGAAGACAAAAGAGGGAAACAAATGATGCATACAGTGAGAACAAAAGTTAAAATTGTTCACCACAGTAGATTACATGATCCACTTATATAGAAACCCACAAAGAACTAACAAAATTTTTGGAAAGAATGCAGGCTACACAAGTGTGCTAGTTATCAAGAGAATTTCAATGACTTTCTACACTAAATTGGCCTGTGTTCTGGTCTGTGGGAGAGTATGGTAAATTAATTGATATGGGAAGAAACAAACCACTATGTGTGGCATAATTCCCTAGGCAAGGAGTCATGCCCTATATAGGAGTGGGGAAATCAGGCTACAAAAAGGCAAACACAATACCAAGCCTGTCTGCACTTATTTTTTTTTTCCTTGGGGGAAGTGCTCTAACTAGATGCTTCAAGTTCCTGCCTTCACTTCCCCACAATAATGGATGGCAACTTGGAACTGTAAAATGTAATTAACCTCCTTTCTCCTTTTCTAAATTGCATTTTTGCCAGATTATTTCATAACAGGACACTATGACAATGAGTTAATATAAACACACCAGTTACTTTGTTACATGCAACTGAGAAATGTAGCATTTGAAACTCAAAACATGATAAAGTTTATATTTATAATCCTGATAATATATGTAGGATTTAAATAAAAAAGATTAAAGTATTGATAAAGGAGTCAAGTAACTAGGTAAATGATGTGGAAATGAATTCTACATTCAAGTAGGACAGAAAGACAACGAAGTGTCAACATAATCACTTCTTACTAAGCTTAACTATAGCTCTAACACAACTGAAAGTGAAAATTACTTTTAGGTTTTAATAAAATATTTATAAAGTTTATATGTTTATGAAGTTTCAATGAGGAAGCAAAGACCAAGATGGCCATGGTGAGCCTGAAGAAGAACAAAATTAAGAGCACTAAGGCTCACTTTAAAGTTGATTATACAATAACAGGAATGGTAGTAACTGAAAAATAAACATTGTTGAAAAAGACACAGACAACTGATCTTTAGAGAGTCTGAAAAAAAAAAACAGTATAAAGGAGAAAAGATGATTTAAAAATAAATGAGATGTTATTACGATAACTAACCATCAGCAAACAAAAAAGAGACAACCCTTCCGCTACTCATAAAAATTAAGCCACCGTGTAATAGCTAAATATAAACACAAGTAATGAAGTTTCTAGATGATAACACCAAAGAGGGTTGACAAGATGACACAAAGGGTACATGTGATTGCACCCAAACCTGACAACCTGAGTTCTATCCAGGAGATCGACTTGATGGAAGGAGAAACTAACTCTTCCAATTTGTCTTCTGACCTAAGTATGCATGCACATCACACACACACACACACACACACACACACACACACACAGAGAGAGAGAGAGAGAGAGAGAGAGAGAGAGAGAGAGAGAGAGAGAGAAATCCAATAAAGAGCCACCACCAAAGTGGGTAAAGGTACTTGATGAGCTAGGTCCTCCATGGTAAACAAACAATTCTAATCTATGAGCTCCCTATGTGTGTTCTGATATGACCACATGTAAACTGCACACAAAACTTTAAAAAATAATACAACCCAGGAGAAAATTATGCACATTGTAAAAAATTGTTATTACTCTAATCTTAAAAGTATGAAAATTTGAATGTTGGTGCACTGTGATAGTGCGTACTTGTGATCCTAGCACTTGGCACGTGAGGCAGAAGGATCAAGAGGTCAAAGACAGCCTTGGCTAGCTAGTGTTATGAAAAGTTTTAGGTCAGCCTCATGTACAAGAGGCTTTGTTTGCAAAAACCAAAAGGGGTAAAACCGTACATTGATTGCTTAGAAACAGTATCTATAAGGAATCAACGTCCCCTAGATATGAAGAGTTGATCAAACAAGAAGTATTACCTTCTAGAGCATTCCACAAAGACAAAGCATATGTATTTTAGTTTTAATTAGTGGGTGGGCTAGGCAGATTCCTAAACAACCTCACACACTGTACAGTGGCATACAAGAGAATTAAATATATAGACACCATAGTGCATATATTGCCCAGAGATTTAGAAATTTAGTCTATATATTTAATTCTAAATATTTAAGCTGTTTCTGAAATAAGAAAAGAATGCAAGAAAGGTTTTATGGTTTAGTCCTGATGTTATTCATTTAATAAATTTAATTTTCAAATAAATTTTATTTCCAAAGCGCATGCTCTCTCCGTATATTTGTGTGTGTGTGTGTGTGTGTGTGTACACACAGGGCTTCTGTGAGGTGGTGGTGTTACACTGGATCAAAGCCCTTCTTTGGAAATAGGAATATGTCACATAAAAATCATATGATCATCTAATGTCATTACTTGTGTAAACTGACAAGTTAGTCTCAGCCTTTTTTCTCTCACATATGATATAAATATAAAAATGTTTGTTGACTCACCTGGCAGATGATGTAAGCTGAGACACTCTTAAGGTCACCTGACTTAATCAACTGTAAGTGTTAAGGACTGTGGGAAATGACTGGGGAGAAGAACAGAGGACAGAGAGAAGAGATGAAAGAGTGGGAATTAATGCAAACTATTACCTCGAAAGGTCTTTGCATTAGCCTTTCAGGCCTAAAGGCAAAATGGCTGCAAAATGGTTCCTGTGCAATCTCCAGTGGATCTGCCCTCATCACTGACTTAGTCAAACTGCCACCCCTCACTCCCAGAGCATATGGGTAGCTCTCCACAGAGGGTGTTGCTAGCACTTAAACATCATCTAGAGAAGAGAAGTTGGGTGCACCCAGAATGGCAAACTAGATCAGGCTGGCTCTAGATGAAACACAAGAGTATTCCATAAACTGCCTGGCCTAATACTGAGCTTGGATATCAGGTTTTGGCTTTGTAAACCAATTCAACATTATCAACAGCATGGTTTGTTGGTTTGTTTTATATTCTATATAAGAGTAAAAGTTCTTATAGACACTTATGATTAGAAGGCTTTCATAAATGCAAAAGTTTATGAATACAAAGGTTAATAAAAGCGCTAAATATTCCTTGATAATATTTTTCAAAGTGTTTCAATTCTCTGTTTAATTTTATATTGAAGCAAAAATACTTTCTTTGAAACTGTAATAACTTTGAAAACATTCCAAAGAGTTATTGTTGTTTCTTCTTGGAAACAAATGATACATGCTCCATTCCTGTTATAATTGAAATGAAATGTAACATTGAACACAGTACATCAAGAATCAAACCTCTGACATCATCTCTTTTTAGCTTCTTCAAATGGGATCTGGGTACTTAACTGAATATACCCACATGAGCCACTTGTCCTAAGAGGTTTATAAAGCAAATTAGTGAATAGAGAGAAAGCCATGCCAACTTTCCTCGGAACAGTTAATCATTGCTCATTGGAACTCCATTTGTCTATAGCACCATCATTTGAGAATGAGGTATACTGTATCACTACATAACAGTAGGACTATTGTGATATTATGGAGAAGTTTTGTACCATGCTGAGAAAATGAAAGAATTTTGGCGTGAAGTACATAAATACTTTCCAAGCCCAAAGGAAAATGATTTGTCAAAGCTGTGTATCAATTCAGCTCAGAGCATGCAGGGTTTCAAGATAAAACATAACCCATATATGCTTTTCCTAGGATACCCTTTGCATACAGCCACAAACTAAATTAAAGGATGCTTGACGTGGCTGTTTTGGAAAAGAGTGTCCCATTTACTTATACCACATGCCTTTCATTCACAATTAATGATTTCCATGCACGTTTAATTTGTTTTCTTATACAAAGGAATGCAAGTTTCATACAAGATCAAAAGGGGGAAATAAGTCTCTTGGAGCCAGCTGTAATGAAAATGAGCACAGACACGAGGACAGCAGTTACCACGGGAGAAGGAGACTTTCAGGAAGTCAGTCAGATGAAAAAAAAAAATAAGTAAATATCACAGGAGCTTCTTCGGGGGATGCAGATTGCCTATGACAAGGTGATTCAAAAGCATGGGGAGTGACATCTGTTTCCATGTGTGAAGCCTTGCCAGAGGCTGTCCTTATCCCAGTATCTGTGAGGGAAGTGTATTGGGATAGCCAGTAGACAGGGGTCTCAAAGCCCATTCCAATAGAGATTTGTCCATCCTTGGGCAATTCTCTTTAGGTGAGTCTCTCTTGCCCTTATTTCCATAAAGAATTGTCTGTCTTCATGTATATTCTTAATTTCACAGATGAGAAAAGTAAATGTTACATTTCATTCCACAATCAAGGCTCCATATGGACCATTTACTTCAAGGCAACTCCTTGTCCTATCTCTATGTTTTACCCTATCTACTCTGTCTTTTATTACTGCTATTAGAATGTATGACATCTGAAAATCAAGCTTAAGAATGAAAATTAAATAGTTATCATTTTTTAGAATACAATTTAACCAATATTCTCACTAATTCTTCAACAATTTAATTGAATATATTTATTATTTTTTATTAATTTATGTATTTATTAACATTACATCTGGATGTCAGCTCCTTTTTTTCCTCCAGTTTCCCTCTCACACAGCTCGTCAACCAATTCTCCCCTCACATCTTCCCCAATGTATCATCTCCATCTGGCACACGTCACTGCATCCTTTCCCACTGAGGCCAGAAAAGGTGGGCCAGTTAGGGGAACAGGATTCACAGGCAGGTAACAGATTCAGGGACAGCCTCCACTCCAGTTGTGAGGGACTACATGAAGACCAAGCTTCACATCTGCTACATATGTGCAGTGGACCTAGGTCCAGCCCATGCTCCCTCTTTGATTCAGTCTCTGGAATCCCAAAAGGTTACAGGTTAGTTGACTCTGTTGGTCTTCCTTGGGGTTCCTATTCCTTTTTGATCCTTCTATCTTTCCCCCTACTTTTCCACAAGACTCATTGAGCTCCTTCTAATGCTTGGCTCTGGGTCTTTGCATCTGTTTACATGGGCTGCTGAGTGGAGCTTCTCAGAGGACAGTAATGCTAGGCTTCTGTCTGCAAGCATAACTGAGTATAGATTTAATTTATTTTAAAAACATTTTACTCCCCTATCCAACTTCTCCTGTAACTACTTTCTTGACCCTCTATTCCCTTCCATCTTATTTTGACCTTTTTTCTTTTTTCTGTCTTTCTTTTCTTTTTTTCCCCTTACTGTCTCTAGTTTGTGTTGCCAAGTTACTCTTGAGAGTGGGCCTGGCCTGAAATGTAGTCTGTCTACAAACAGTCACATCATTAAAGAAAACTGCCTCTACTTCTCCCAGCAGCTATCAAAACCCAGTAGTGCCTCAGCTGGTGGTCGGATTTTGTGCCCACTTTCCTTTCTTTATGCTGGGCTTTTATTTGCTTTTATTCAGTGTAGATCTTGTAAATGCTGTCACAGTTGCTGAGAATTCATATGCATGTCTGCTTTGCTGTGTCTGGAAAACAGACATGGTTTCTTTGAAGTTATTCACTACCTTGGACTCTTAAATCTTTCCATTCCCTCTTTCTAAAAGAATACTGAGCCTTGGGGGAAGGGGTATGGTATATTCCATTTAGGCCTGAGCACTCAACAATCTTTTATTCTCTGTATGTTGATCCATCGGTGGTCTCTAAGTCAAGTGCCACACACTTTGAGGTGAAGCTTCTCTGGTCCTTATTACAAATTAGAATCCATCATAATCCTTATTTCACATACCTAGGTAGCATGCCGATAGCGTAAGACTAAACAATTCTGATTTCTTTTGAGCTCTGGAAGTGGAGTTGAAATAAAGAAGAGGAAATGAAAGGAAAAACCAAAGAAAGACCAACTGGTAAGGATTGAGAGTGCTGGTGGATCTCTGTTTCCAAACCATGTAGAGGAGAGACTTAGAGTATTGATCTCTGGCTGCTTGTACCATCTCCTCTATTCACATGAGCATGTGGAAAGCATTCTAACAGCAGTTGATGGAAATGCATACTGTGGGCTGAGTCACTTTGGCAAATTCTGTTGAACTATTAAAGTAGATGAAATGGCAGTGGAATGTGTGAAAGGGAGATACAACACAGAATGCATTCATTTTTGTGAATGCTTAGTATGGAAATGAATGGAAATGTGTGTGTTTGAACAGATAATCCCATAGACTTTCAGTGTGTGGACTCACAGCAATTTGAACCTGTGAGTAAATGCAGGGGTTTTTTGTTGTTGTTGTTGTTTTTGTTTTTGTTTTCTGGTGATTCCTTACCTTTGTTCTAAGACTCATTTCAATTCAAACAGCCATAATGACACTAGAGAAAGAAGACAATATACACTGCTTATTTGACCTAGGCCAGTCACTACCATTAGGGATATTGGCTTTTATAAGATGGTTCAACAGAGCAGCTCCAATGACCCCATCTCTGGAACTCTGGCAGCATAAACTCTTTAGATTTTCTCAGGGACTTTAGAAGCACAGACAGAGTGACAAGACTGAGTTGTACTTCATCTTCTGCTGTTTGTTAAGTGGAAGTGTCTCAGTTCCTTTTCCTGTGGACATAATATAATACCTTTTAAAAGCAACTGAAGGATGGAAGGGTATATTCTATCTCACAACTATAGGGTACAGCCTATCATGAGGGAGTAGAGAGTTTAAAGCAATTGATCATTTTTCTCCCTGAGTTAAGAAAATGAAAAGGATGAATTCTGGTGGTTAGCTAGTTTTCTGCTTTGTATCAAGTTAGGACTCCACCTAGAAAAAGGTGCACCTACTTCTAGAATGTGTCTTCTCACAATAATGATCCTGTTCAAGATAATGCCTCACTGGGTGGCCAAGGGCTTGCCTTTTTTGTCATTTCCATCATGCTTAGTTGATAATATTAATCCTCACAATTATCTCAGAAACCATAAATAATCATGCAGGCACGTAGGGAAGAAGAATGGTAACCTCTTAGAGCTTGGAGCCAGGCTTGCCTAGAAAAATGAACCTGTTTTTTTCTGGATAATTTGTAGTTGACTGAGTCACTTATTATCTGTCTCTCCTGCTTATCTCTACCACAGAACAGAATTCCAATAATTTTCAAAGTGTTTGGATACCATTAAAATAAAATCTCTATAAATAGATAGTATTTGAATAGGCACTTTTTGCTTTTTCCTCAGAAACTGATACGATGGTACCCAAAGAGTAAAATGCGTTCACTCATCTAGTGCTCTAGAGGCACTTTCTTTCTTTCCCCCTCCCTTCCTGCTTGCTTTTTTTGTTTTGTTTTGTTTTTGTTTGTTTGTTTGTTTGTTTTCAACAGCAGTTTATCAAGGCTTGTGTTCATTCATTTCCATTTGGAGTACTATGAAGAACAGTAAAACTAGAAATGCCAATGACAGGCAACATTAACTGTCAACTTGATTGAGTTGAGAAATACCTAGGAGGTTAGGAAAAACCTAATACAATTCTCGGCTGTATTGGTCATTGTATTTCTAGAGACAATTAGATCCAAAGGGCTAATGAAGGAATTCAGTATTTGATAAACTCAAAATATGGTAGTATCATTGAGTAGTGATGAAAGATAGGTATTGGGACCTAGGAGAAAATAGAATACTGAGGATGTGTCTTTGGATGCCCCTTGAATATTCTTGCTACAATTGATGTGACTAAACAGATGTCATTCTATAAATACTTTAACCATCATAGTGTTATTAATCGAATAAGGCCAAACAACCATGGACTGAACCTTGACTTTATGGTTTTAAATAAATTTCTTCTCCTTTTAATTGATTTATGTGAAGCATTTATTTTATTTTTATTGGTTACTTTATTTATTTATATTTCAAATATTATTCTCCTTCTCAATTTCCCCTCCATAAATCCCATACGCCATCCTCCTCCCCCATGCTTCTATCCCCTATCCCATCACCACTCCCTCTGCTTCTATGAGGGTGCTCCCCTCTCCATTTCTACCTCATCACCTTGGCATTCCCCTACACTGGGGCATCAAGCCTTCCCAGGACCAAGGGCCTCTCCTCCCATTGATGCCAGATAAGGCCATCCTCTGCTACATATGTGGTTGGAGCCATGGGTCCCTCCATGTGTACTCCTTGGTTGGTGGTTTAGTGCCTGGGAACTCTAGGGGCTCTGGTTGGTTGATAGTGTTGTTCTTTCTCTGGGGTTGCACACCCCTTCAGCTCCTTCAGTCCTTCCCCTAACTCCTCCACTGGGGTTCCCTGTGATCAGTCTGAAGATTGGTTGCTAGCCTCTTGGGGACAGCCATACCAGGCTCCTTTCAGCAAGTGCTTCTGGGCATCAACAATAGTGGTTTGGGTTTGGTGTCTGCGGATGGAATGGATCCCTAAGTGGGGCAGTCTCTGGATGGCCTTTCCATCAGTCTGCTAAACTCTTTGTAGCTGCATTTCTTTTAGACAGGAAAAATTCTGGGTTAATATTTTTGAGATTGGTGGGTGCCCCATCTCTCAAATAAGGGCCAGGCCTAACTTCTGGATATGGTCTCTATTGGCTATTGTCATCCACGTTGGGTCCTGGGGACCTCTCATTTTCCTGGCATCTGGGACTTTCTAGTGGGTATCCCCAGTTTTTACATAAACTAACTAGTATACCTCTCATATTAATTCTTCCTTATTACCACATGCTTTTCCAAACACATTCCATTTTAAAAATCCACATGTAGTTTTAGATCTCAAACTACAATTTTATAATATTTATGACACTTAATACCAAAGGAAACCCCAATAGGGAAAATTCAGGAATCTCGGACCAAAGATATGTACCATTTTTGCATTTGTTAATTTGAATATATTTATTTTTATTTTATGTGCATTTGTGATTTTTCTACATGTGTGTCTGTGTAAGGGTATTGGATCCATGGAGTTATAGAGAGTTTTGAGCTCCCATGTGGGTGCTAGGAATTGAACCTGAGTCCTTTAAGAAGAGCAGTCAGTCCTTTTAACCTTTCAGGCGTCTCTCCAGTCCTCTGTTGATTTGCTACAGAATGTCCTATTTATTTATTTATTTATTTATTCATTTATTTATTCACTTATTTATGTATTTGTTGTTGTTTGGCTGTTTGGTTGTTTTGGTTTTTTGTACTGGTGATAAAATAGAGATACATAGAAAAGTATCATATTCTGATTTTCTTTTTGTTGTTGTGATTGAACACTCTGACCAAAGCAGCTTAGAGGAGGAAATTGGCTTATACTTCCTGGTCACAGTCTACCATCAAGGCAAGTCAGAGCAGTGCATGGACATGAGTAGAGTGTTCAGAGGGTCATTGGCAGGTATTTTTTTTTATTTCCTTTCACCTTAATTTTTAAGACAAAGTCTCTCACAGAATCTGGAGGTCACCCATTGGCCAGCAAATCACAAGACTCATTTTGTCATTCTAGCTCCAGTATTAGAAGCACACACCATCATACATGACTTGGGAATTCTCATGTTTGTGTACTAAATACTGTAGTGACTGAGTCACTTTGTCCCTCCCCAACTGTTTCTAGCTTCTCAGGACAGAGGTCTGATTTTCAAAGGCATTCTCAGACCTAGGGAATTCTGAGCGAGTCTTGCTCCTGAACAAGATTTGTTAAAAGTTTCTGAAATGTCCCTGTGGGTCATACAAAAGCAATGTACTAAATCTTCAATCTCTTTAAGTAGTCCATACAAATAAAGCCTGGTAAAATCTCTATAGTGACTTAAAAAGAACAAAGACATAGACAGAGCTCGAAAGCAGTGCAATGATGCCGATGTCAGTTTCATTCTTAGATATTATATAAAAGAAAGAGATGATACCTAAAGTGGAGGCAGCTACAGGAAGCATTTTTTTCTTGCCACAGTCACCTCACTCAATGTTTTTGAGACTTTGGAGATATGAAATAAATTTAGGTAAGAAAGTTACTTTCTGAACATTTCCATTTTCTCAATGATTCAAATCTTACTTTGACATTAGTTCTAAAATGTGTTGTGAAGCAACTAATTTCAAAGGACTCTAGCTTTCGTCTTTATTATTGCTGACTGATTTTGCATTTGTGCTGAATAAATAGTTATGAAGAAAAAAACGTGGTGAAGAGAAAGAAAAGATGTACTTTGTGAACAAAATATTCTATGCATAATTAATAGTAATAACATTTCCTTTAATTTCTTTGTTCAATAAATACAAGTGCTTCCTACTTTTTTATACATGTATAACTACATTCATTTAGATTTTTTATTTAAAAACTAATTTTTTTCTGTAGTATTAATATACTAAGCACAAATTGTATCATATTGTACAGAAATTCTAATTTCCTGGGTTATGTTATAAATTGAACCCGAGTCATGTAGTGGCAGAAATTCTTCCCATCTTCCCTTGCAGTTACTGCTGTCCATATGACAAAGTAATAACTAACAAATATAAATAGAAAATCCAGGTTGAGACATCTAGCTAAATATTGCATAGTGGGAAAGACCTGGCCAGTTTGCCTTTGTACCTACATTCTGATAGCTTCTTCTTGCTTCAGCTGGAGAGGTCATCAGTTCTCTAATTGCTGGATCAATGGTCATGGGAGGTAGCTCACATTAAGGATGGAAGTAGAAAATAAACATACCATTGGATGTTTTCATGGTCTGAACATAAAATTTTATTATCACCTTTTGTACCTGGCTTTATTTGCCTGTTAATGGCCTTTGGAGAAGTATTTAGTTTCTGATGCCAATGGCCCAATAAAACATGAATTCCATGATGAATTCATAATACAATGGTATTGCTAATAGGTAGTGAGAAGTGTAGGAGGAGGTGGGGCCTGTTTCAGGCAACAGGCTAGTCACTAGAGATGTGTTAGTGGGGATATCTCTTGACTCTGTTCCTTGCTGTAATTCCTCTCTGCTTCTAAAGTTGACTTGCTCAGACCTGCCAAGCCTTCCCCACAAACATAAAACTTGAACAAGAACAAAGAATTCCTCCCTGCAATTGTGTCTCTACGGTATCTGGTCACAGCAATGACAGAGTCCCTGACACCACCCATCACATCACTGGTTATTATCCTTGTACCTGTGTTAGAGGGTCTATGCTCAGACATTGTGTGTAGTGAAGAAATAAAACTTAACAATTATTTCAAGGTTCTGATCAAATGACTATGCAACCCATAAACTTATGCAAACAATAACATGGTAGAAATTTAAAGGAATACATCATTGTTAATAATATCACCTAAGTAACTTTACCTAAAGGTAAGATTAGCCCATTTAGAATCATGTTCTGAAAATTGAAGAAATGTTTTAAATAGAATGTCTTCCTAATGTATTTACAATATTATCATTTTTAGAAGGAAGAGATAGTCCCAGTGTTGATAGTTTGTCCTTTCTTTGACAGCTTTCTTAAATTGTAAAATGTTTTCCTAATTTCCAATAGTGTTACAGAAATCTGTCACTGGTAGAATTTTACTGAGGAACATTGGCTTGTGTCTTAATAACATATGACATGTTGAAATTAGAAACTGAAATCAATTATTAGAAAAGAAAGTTTTGAAAGATTTGCCCATGGGGATTAAACATATTAATAAGGTCATCATGACTTTGTGAGGCACTGAGCTGAGAAAAATCAGAAAACAGCTCACTTTGACTCTAAGTGCCTTCAAATGCTGGCAGAAACTTCCCACTGTCCCTGCGATTGTGAGCTGCATTGTGCTGATAAGAAATAGAAAGTAATTTCTTACATATAATATATGAACTCTTTAAATTGATTTTTAAATCTGCTCTTTTAAAATTGTCTGTTTTCTGGCTCCTCCTGATAGCCCCGTTGCCTAGAAAGCCAGCTCTGACAGCTGCTGCATACCAAGCACATGTTTATATTTTATTAGAAGGTATGTTTGTCCATCAGTCCCAGATGCATATCACTTTATCAGATGTTAGATTCCATGGGGGAAGATGAGATTGATTATATTGCCATTCAACAATTTAAACAAGCATTTTCTAAAGAGGCTGTTGCTAATACTATTTTATATGTCTACCCCAAATAAACTATTAAAACTATAAAAATATTTTCATATTTAAGGGAAGTATATGCATAAAGTGAAGAGTTGTAGAAATAAGGGCTAGAAAGATGGCTGAGAGTTAAGAACCATCTTTCAGCTCTTGCAGGGGATCCTAGTTAAAGTCCCAGCACCCACATCAGGCATTTCACAACCATTTGTAATTCAAGCTTTATATGATCTGATGCTTTCTTCTGGCCCTGTGGGCACCTGCATACAAATTGGTATTCAGACAGACACACATACACAAAATTAAAATATTTTAAAAGTTATAAAAATGAAAATAAAAATATTTTTAAATAAAATTATGGAATAATAAAAATTGTAAAACACTAACTTTTATAATATTAACTTGTCATTTCATTCATATATATGTCAGAGATAATATGTGGTTATGTATAAATCTTATAACAAGAAAATATGGATGTGGAACATAACACAACATTCAAAGATAACATAGACAGTAAGTATACATTGTATAGTGATGTAAATCACTTTGGTACATGACCAATATATAGTAGATTAGCATTAATAACTATAATTAGCATTAGATAAATAACTCATTCAAATATTTCTAGCCAACCAAAGTGCTAGTTGGACTGAAAATATAAGATTAAACATTTCTCATGTCATTTAAATGACAATGCTAAAAGTGAGAATCCAACATTAAAGCATTATTAAGGAGTTTAATTTTTTACCTTAAAAGCATGAAATGTTCATTGTCCTCTGTACGTTACTATGAAATAAATATTTCTGTTCTTCTACAATTTTCTGTGTTGAAACTGTAACCTCAATGTGATTGTTTCTTTAGGTGAGGCCTCTTCTAGGTAAATAGGTCATGAAGGTAAAGTTATGGTAAACAGGATTAGTATAGCCCACTAATCACTAGGTGGGGACAGGAGATGACCATAAGAAAGGTTCTCATCAGACCTTAAACATGCTACCACCCTGATCCAGAATTCCAACCACCAGGACAAGGAGATCAAATTTTGTTATTATTCATAGTCTATTCAATCTATGGAACTTTGATTAAACCAGAACTGAACTGATTAAAAAGTATATAAAGTAACAATAACACAATATAAGGCAATAAGTATAGTAATTCTTTCAAATTTTAAGCTTTACAAAGGATCACACTAAATATGTAGTAATTTTAAAAAGAAATACTCCTAAGACATACTTTCCTTACACAGAGACCTATAACTAACACATTTCTGATATAATTATTCTACTCTGAGCAAAGGCAGACATAATTTTAAGCCTTGCAGCCTATGCTCTCTGCCACTGCCTCTGAGATGGCTGGAAGTAGAAAATGATGGCCACATTTCTGATCTTTTGAGAGAATGCAAGCAGAGATGGCATCTACTCAGTTCAGTGATGCATCTGGGTGTCTGCTCCAGGACAGTCAAAGGAAATGGAATGAAAAGAATGGAACACGGTCAGGCACTGTCCTCTTGTCTTAAGTGAGTAACAGGAAAGTGGAACACCACTGAGAAGTAACAGAGCATGAGGAATGTAAAGATCTGAATTAACCTTCTGACTTTCATTCAGATGCCTAGGTCAGGTGTTTCCCCCAGCAAACCATGCATAAATCCAAGCAAAATGAACACAAAAGGGACTGTTGAACAGTGTTTTATCTGGCTTTTGGATGGTGGTATAGAATACAAACACTGAAAATTAAACTGACATTTGAGCTATAGCCTGTAACAGTCATCTAGTAAATGTATGTGTTCTCAAATTCAGTGGATTGTTCACATGCTATAGTATTTCTATTTTAATGAGAAATTAGAAGGATTATTGATTAGCCAAAATACAATGCAATGTAATTCATCACAGTTAGAGTTGAGAAAATATCATCAGAAATGAGGACTGGTAATCAAAATTGCAAAATGACCTGACATTGAAATGATCAAATATAGATTTTAAAGCAGCTACAAGAGTCGTTCCAGCAAGCAATTATAAACATTTTCTTAAAAAATAGAAGAATGAGGGGTTGTGGAGATGGCAGAGAAGTTAAGTGTATTTGTTGCTTTGCAAAGGACCTGGGTCCAGTTTGCAAAACCCACATGGTTGCTCACCATCAACCATCATTCCAGTTAAGGTAATCCAATGCCCCTCTTCTGACCTCTGGGGTCACTGGAAATGCACATGCTTATCATACTTTACGTACGTACATACATACATACATACATACATACATACACTCATACATAAACTTTTAAAATATATATATATAAATAGGAGAACAAAGTCTCAAGAAAGAAAAGGAATTATGAATATATGATACGTCTAGGAATAAAAGTTCAATAATAACATAAATATCAGTGTATATATAATAGAGTTTTTCTGAGTCAATAAATTAGTTTTGTTAGATTTAAAGGAAAAATGTTTAGACTTAAAGAAAAATATATGGTATTATTCAATATAGATTTTCAGTACATTCAGAGGCAATATGCAAAATAATGCTAATAATGCAGAAAAATAAGTAGCTTCTAAAAGTTGGTAAAGTTATACCATCTCATTAGGAATCACAAGATACGAGAAGGACATGAGTGCTGTGGTTTAAGAATATGTATAACCCCAGAATAATCACTAAAATCACTATTCACAGAAATACTTGAAAAAATTGTTGATGTTGTTGTTGTTGTAGTAGTGGTGGTGGTGGTGGTGGTGGTGGTGGTGGTGGTGGTGTGTGTGTGTGTGTGTGTGTGTGTGTGTGTGTGTGTGTGTGTTTAGAAACACACACATACTCATGAATGAAAGTACCTGCGGAGGTTAATAGCAAGCTTCAGATCTCCTGCTGCTGGAGTTAAACTAGTAATATGGGCCACCCTACTTAGGAGTTAGGAACTTAACCCCAGCCCTGTTCAAGAGCAATATGCATTCTTACCCACTGAAACACTTCTGTAGCCTAAATAAAAAAATAATAAAAACAATGTAAATGAGTTAAAATTGCATACTAAAAATGCAATCACAAGAATAAGAGGAATAAAACAGAGAGAGAAAGTAGAAAACTCATAGATAACTCCATTCAAATTGTAAGTAAATTTAAATTATGGTTAAACAATTGATATTAACATGTATGGAAAACATTGATACTTACAAAATCAAGAATTATTTTGAGCAGTTTAGAGATTTATTTTTTATTTTAAATTACATGTATGTGTGTATAGGGGTGTGATTATTTGAATGTGAGTGGAGTTCTTGTGGAGGCCAGAATAGGCCATTAGATCCACTGGAGATGAAGTTATAGGCACTTGGGAACCACTTCACATGGGTATCATGAGCTCAATTCAGAATTTCTATGAAAGTAGTGTATGATCATAACCACAGAATTACTTTTCTCAAGCTCCTATTTTGAGTACATTTAAACAGAGAGTTTTGAATATACACCTTTGGTAGATATATTCTAAAGACAAAACGTAGTATGAGCATATTTTGTATGGTAATAATAAGTTGTCTGAGAAACTGCCAGATTGATTTCCAAAGTGGTTGTGCCAGCTTGCTGTCCCACCAGTAATGGTGGAGTGTTCCTCTTTCTCCACATCCTCTACAGTATCTGCTGTTTTCTGAGTTTTTGATCTTAGCCATTCTTGGTGTGAGATGGAATCTCAAGGTTGTTTTGATTTGTATTTCAATGCTAAGGGTGCTGAACATTTCTTTTAGTCCATCTCAACTATTCGAGATTCCTCAGATGTGAATTCTTTGTTTAGCTCTGTACTCCATTTTTTAACATGGTTATTTGTTTTTCTGGTGTCTAGCTTCTTGAGTTCTATGCATATTTTGGATATTAGCCCTTTATTGGATATAGGGTTGGTAAGAATCTTTTCCCAATCTGTGGGTTGGTGTTTTGTCCTATTGACAGTGTATTTTGCCTTATAGAACCCTTTCAATTTTATGAGGTCCCATTTGTCAATTGTTGATCTTAGAGCATGAGCCATTGATGTTCTTCAGGAAATTTTCTCCTTTGCTCATGTGTCTGAGGCTCTTTCCCACTTTCTCCTCTATTAGATTCAGTGTATCTTGTTTTATATAGAGGTCCTTGATACACTTAGACTTGAGTTTTGTACAAGGAGATAAGAATAGATCATTTTCATTCTTCTACATGCTGACTGCCAGATGAACCAGCACTATTTTTTTGAAAATACCGTCTTTTGCAACTGGATGGTTTTGGCTTCTTTGTCAAAGATCAAATCACCATAGGTGTGTGGCTTTATTTCTTTCTCTTCAATTTCACTACTGGGCATATATCCTAAAGATGCTTCAAAATATAACAAGAACGCATGCTCCACCATGTTTATAGCAGCCTTATTTATAATAGCCTGAAAGTGGAAACAACCCAAATGTCCCTCAAAAAAAGAAGAATAGATACAGAAAATGTGATTCATTTACACAATGGAATACTACTCAGCTATTAAAATCAATGACTTCTCTGAGGCCCGAAGCAGACACCCGCCCGGTCTGCTTCTGGGGGCACCAGATCCCTCCTGACCCATCCTTGAGGGTGCCAGGAACCCAGAGCAGCAGGTAAGAAGACCTGCTCACTGCCCTAGGCCCAGAGCTGAGTGCAGGGAGTGCTCAGATTCCATCAGAACCCCAAATCCCGCCCCTGTGGAATAGCACACCACTGTATAACACATTTAGAAATACAAGACATAGACCCAGTCCTTCTTTAACTTTTTAAACTGACTTGAGATGACTAGCCTGTGAGTTAAGGGACTATAGCAAATTCATGACTTTGAGTTTATTGTTAGGGTGTTTTCTATATTTCATTTAGAAATAGCTGAGAGAACATAACAGACAGCAGTCTAGGTTACCTTACATGGATAGTTGGATTTGAAAACGTCAGAAATCCATAGAACTGACATCACAAATATTTCTATATTAATGTTCATTTTGATTAGAGACCTCTCTGCTCCTGACAGCTTCCTGTCTTGGATTCTAAGAAGAAATTGAGCATCATTGGAGTTACTCCTGTTGTGGTGAGACAGCCACCAGGCAAGAATTGCCTCTCTCCATCTACAGAAAAGGACACACTTTCAGAATAGTTGACTGACAATATCTGCCTAGACAGAGTAACCAGCCCTTAATAATTCTACAGCACTAAAGTCTATCAGATGAGTTTGGGCCAGAAGGTTGAAGATTTGATGCTCCAACGTTTGGTAGTATAGGGGTTGTCCAGGTATTCAGCGGTCTCTATAAATTGGCTAAGTTTTAGAAGCTATGCTTATTGCTTCCCATAAATTCAGTTAATTTAGTCATTCTGGATTTCTGACGGGGTTGAAGACCTATAGACTCATAGCCAATCCAGGCTATTTACCTTGAGAGAAAAGATCTGAGTGGAGGGTTCTCAGCTGACATTCATTCTAAAGCCAAGAAAAAGCCAGGTTCAAAACTAAGTGTTCTAGTCAAGAGAGACGGCAGAGGTTCTGGCTAGTCAACAAAAGGATGGACTAGGTATTAAGACTATCTTGTACCTCACTGGTACAAATAGGAATAATTGTGCTCTAATTGTATTCTGAGAGAAAAGCTTTATTTTAACAGGAAGGGTAATATGTAGGAGGATCAAAAGGGAAAGGAGCACCGAGAGGAAAAGATGGAGTAAGGAGAGGAGAAGATGAAGTAGATGAAAAGCTCGGTAATGAGAGAGAAAAAGAGAGAGAAAGAGAGAGGGGGCATGGAGGCAGAAGTTCAGGTGTCTCCACTAGTCAAAGATAGTTTACATAGCTATATTGGGTATTAGGTTACACTTCTGATTGAGCATTACCATACGTACAAAGCCCTTGATTAACATTTAAAAATTGTATAAAAGCCAAATGGAAAAGGGGGGGCACAGGATAGGGGTTTCTGGGGAAGGGAAATGGGGAAAGGGATTGGCATCTGAAATGTAAATAAAATATCCAATAAAAAAAAAGAAACTGAGAATTTTTTTTTTAGTTTCTGTGAAGGATTAGGTTGAAATTTTTATAGGACTTATGTTGAAGCTGTAGATTGCTTCTAGTAAAATGTGTATTACCATATTAATCCTACCAATCCATGAACATGATGGGATAGAGGTTATTTCCATCTCCTTGTGTTTTTATTTAGTTTTTCTCTTCAATATCTTAAAGTTTTTGTTATACAAAACCTGTTTTTCTTGATGAGATTTATTTCAAAGTATTTTAGGCTATTTTAATGGTGGTGTTTCTTGTTTCCTCTTTGGTAAGTTAAAAAGTTACTGATTTTCATATCCTGGTGCTTTGCTGTATTTGTCTATGAGCTATAGGATTTTTTATGGTGATATCTTTAGATTGTTTTATGTACAGAATCATATCTTTAAATAAAGATTATTTGGCTTATTCCTTTTCAAAAAAAAATCAATGACTTCATGAAATTCACAGGCAAATGGATTGAGTTAGAAAATATCATGCTGAGTGAGGCAACCCAGACAGAAAAGAACACACATGGTATGTACTCACTGATAAGAGGATATCAGACCAAAAGCTCAGAATACCCAAGATACAACCTACAACCCATATGAAGCTTAAGAAGAAGGAAAACCAAAGTGTGGATACTTCAATCTTTAATAGTTTAATAGAAGGGGGAACAAAATAATCACTGGAGGGAAAAAGAGAGAGTGAGACAGAGAGAGAGAGAGAGAGAGAGAGAGAGAGAGAGAGAGAGAGAGAGAGAGAGAGACCTGGAATGGAGAGAGGAGGGAGAATTGAGTAGTTGAAAAAAAAAGAGGGGGAAGGATCACTTATTGAAAGGGACAGGAGTGGAAATACAGAGGGTCAGGTAATGAATAGAAATATATAGCTGTGGGAGATAAGGAACTAGGAGTAGCCACTAGAAAGTCCCAGATGCCAGAGAAGCTAGAGGCTCCTAGGACCTAATGGGGATGACTCCAGCTAAAATACCCAACAAAGGAGAGATAGAACCTATAAAGACTACCTCCAGTAGATAGGCACAGCCCTCAGTTGAGGGATGGGACCACCCACTCATCTCAAAATTTTTGATCCAGAAATGTTCCTGTCCAGAGGAAAGACAGGGACAAAATAATAGAACAGAGACTGAAGGAAAGGTCATGCAGAGACTGCTCTACCTAGGAATCCATCCCATGTCCAGATACCAAACCCTGACACTATTGCTGATGCCAAGAAGCGCTTGCTGACAGGAGCCTAGTATGGCTGTTGCATGAGAGGTTCTACCAGCACCTGACCAATACAGATGCAGATACAGCCAACCATCAGATTGAGCCCTGGGACCCCAATGGAAGAGCTAAGGGACAGATAAAGTTGCTGAAGGGGATTGCAGCTCCATAGGAAGAGCATCAACTCACTGGACCTCCCAGAGCTCCCAGAGACTAAACCACCAACTAAAGAGTATATATGGAGGGCTCCAGTCCTCTAGATACAAATGTAGCAGAGGATGGCCTTATCTGACATCAATGAGAGGAGAGGCCCTTAGTCCCGAGGAGGTTTGATGCCTCAGCATAGGGGGAGGTGGGAGTGGAACAGTACCCTCATAGAGGCAAAATGGAGGGGGAAGAGGAGGGATGGGATGGGGACTTTGTGGAGGTGTAATCTGGAAGGGAGATATTATTTGAAATGTAAACGGACACAATGATTAATGATAAAAAAATAGATTGTCTTTAACAACCACATTCAGATAGCAATAACAAAGGTAGAGAACAGATTTAAATGTAAAAATCAAGAGCATTAAGGAAAACAATCTGAAATAGTGCATTCAAACTGAAACTACCAGAATAATTTCACATTTTCTATATAGCATAAGTTTTATTTCTGAGCTTATACTATGAATAATACTAGATACAAGACAAATATAGCAGTGACTATTCCTACTGCTAAACTTATAGTACTTAAATAACCGTATTTATTTAGAAATATCAAGACTGCATGAGAAAACTGCTGAGTCTCAGGACTGACAAGGGACACAGTGAAGAGACTAGGCCAGATTCTCATGTGACAAAGGAAGAAGCTATAGAGAGTACTGTGGTTAACTCAGATGAACCAAGTTTCAATAAAAGATGCCCTCATTTCCAGAAAGAAGATAGTTTTAACAACCACAGAAGATTAATGGATTAAATTTATATAACACAAGTGCATGTTAACATGTGTGGAATTTTAATAATGAAAAAAGAGAAAACAAGTAGAAAAATGCATAAAGGAAGTTTTCTTACAATTACTACCCTTTATTTTATGAACTTCAAGTAACTCAGCAATTGATGGGGCAATGGCATTCTTAATAGAAGAATTAACCTCAGCTAATTAATTCTTTCCAGTAGAGATAAAGCTTGAATGTTACTATTTTTAAAACCTCTGTGGCCTTATGCAATTACTCCATGGTCATCAATCAACAGAGACACTGTGGAAATGCTGACTGGCAGTGAGTTGGTGATTAACCGGTGCATGTATCGAAACTTGAATCCCTGCTGGGAAGGGTGGCACACGCCTTTTATCCCAGCACTTGGGAGGCAGAGGCAGGTGAATTTCTGAGTTCGATGCCAGCCTGGTCTACAGAGTGAGTTCCAGGACAGCCAGGGCTACACAGAGAAACCCTGTTTCAAAACAACAACAACAGCAACAACAACAACAACAACAATAACAATAAAACAAAACAGAAACTTTAATCCCTGATCATCATCAACATTATACACAGAGACAAGAAATTGTGAACATTCTGCTCCTTCTGAGAACATGTGAAATATTCTTGAAGAAAATCCAAAATGGACTTCATCAATCCTCTTGGGAAGCTATTGGTCCTTAAGGAAGATATGGCAAATGGAAAACAAACTATCTGCTTCTTTCAGACAAAATAGAAGAGGTGTCACTTGTGAATTAGAAGATTTTCTGAAAGACACTGAACTGAGTAAAAGTTAAATTCTAAGCTCTTGTGATACTCATCTGTTGAAACAGCGATAGGGAAATTTAAGATATTTGAATGCTACCTACATATCCACGTGGTATTAAAGGATAATTACTTCTATTTGCCATTAAAATATATTTGGTAAAATAGTGTGTTAATTTTTTATAGAGTCATAAATTCTTCAATACACATTCTGAAATATTTATAAAGAGAAGAGAGAATAGCTAGAATTAGCTTAAGATAATCCATTAGGGCCTGATTGTACTGATGAAATAGATAGAGGTATCACCAAAGAGATGTAGGGTATTTACACCCATGCCAGGAGGGGGAATGTGCGTTCACACAATTCAATCATTTCCAGACATAGCCAAAATTAAAATTATTTTATATTAACAGAAAAAAAGCATTTTCAGATTGAAAAAAGTGATAAAAATAAGAAGAGATATTGAGATAATGTTCTAAATAGTTGTAAGAATCACATTTCTGAGGTGAGTCTGTACTAGTGAGTATGTGAAAAAAACAATCTATTTGATTTTTTTCATATTGGAAATAAAACTAAGGCTTTAAAAAAGTATGTCCTATACACTATTTAGAAATAATTGACATTAATCTGCTTTTGTCATTAATAAGACCTTGAATGTTTCAGGAACTTAAAAGATACTATTTCAATTTATACTTAAATATAATTAACATACTATTCAGTCCTAAAACCAAGCAACACACATTTTAAGAACTTAATGAAAATTCCAAACAGAAGTAACTGCCAAAAGGGAGGAGAAAGGGGGAAATAGCAAGGAAAAGCACATGATAAAATGTTAAAAAAAAAAAAATTCAATATACATATAATCACATTCAATCTAAAAAGGCTAAATTCTGGTCTACAAAGACAAAGCTTGTTAAGTGAAATCCAAAGCTCCAGCAGACTCATGCTTCTTGCCAGACACTCAAACCAATAACAAATAACATGAGAAATTTAACAGTAAAGTTTGAAGTTTTACAAGAGCTAAATACAGACTGCATAGCATTCATATTATTTAAGGTTCCACTTTTTGTAATGTAGGTAATTCTAGCAAAGAAATCTGGTTTACAAGACAAACATCAAATCAAAAAGTATTTTAAGTTACAAACCATGCATCCTAATGAATAGTGTGATAAAGTCTCACACCATCATGCTCTTTTCCTCCAGAGGGATGGATATTTCTCATGCTTAAAATTTCTACTGTGTCACCTATTAATTGTAGTCATCATACTTTCTTCTGTGTCACTGAACTACTGTGTTCAACTGATTGTTGTTTTATTTAATAATAAAATAATAGCCTGAAAACAGAAGTGTCGATGTTGATAACTTTCGTGAAAAGACAAGAAAACCAGACAGAAGATGATGGGTAGATAGATGAATGGATGGAGGATGAGTTGACATAGAGAGTATATTACCTTGAAACTGTAATAAATTCTTTGTAAGAATTATAAGAATAAATCAGTAAGCTAAGACATTACAGGGTTTTAGTAATGTTCTATTAATCATACAGGACAAAATAGAGAATATGTAAAAACATATTCAATAAACTTTGTCCATTGAACATATATGTTGGTATATATTTTATACCTTTCTCTGGACTGAGGATTAAACACTGTTTCCAAGTACATCCGCAGCATTTGTAAATTCCAGTTATTCTTGTTGCTGAAACTGTCTCAGCACATTTCACGGAAAGATCGTCATGCAGCTCATGTTCTATGAACACAAAGCAGTAGAATTCAGAATCAATAGAAATGAAAGAAGAAAATCAATCATAAAAAGTGAAAACAAAACAGCACTTCTGAGCAGCCCAGAACAAAAGGAGGAAAAAAAATACTTTAAAAAAAATCAGATAATTAGAATCATGCAAAGTAAAGCCTCAGTTGTGCAACAGAGAATCAGAGGAAAGTGTAAAATTTTACACTTAGTTTCATAGACAGACAGACAGTCAGTCAGACAGACAGACAGACAGACAGACAGACAGACAGATAGATAAATTGCTTAAACTTTGGGAACTCAGAAAATTGAGCATGCTAGGCAAGTACCCTATAACTAAACTATAGCACCCCTCTTTAACTTAGGAATTTAGGAAAAAAAATTAAAAGCAATAGCTAAAATATAACAAAAATAAAAGTATTAAGATTGTAAAGAAGCTGAATTCTATGCGACAACCAATACTTTTAAAATTTTTTTGAAATAAAAATAGAAGGAAAGTACAAATGATTAGTATTTGGAAAAGATAAAAAGGGGATGTAATTATAGCTTCAGTTTGCACAAAATTAAAAGGGAGGAATCTTCAGAAGGGCAATGAATGATTGGAGTAAGTCGTACAATGATACGGTAGGATCTAATGAGAATACAAACCTCAAGATCAAGACCACAGAACTACATAACATTAAGTAGAGATGTGTTCATTTTCTATAAACCTACCAATAGAAGGAAATGAAAAACTTAGAATTCACATGTGAGAGGGAGTAGGATCAGGTGAGGAGAAGACAAAAATGTCAATAGTATTATAATTTTGCAGGACTTTAGAATTACATTAGCACACGGGGTTGAACATTGTCAGCCTCAACCTCACATTTTAAACTGAGGAGCTGATACTTAAGTATCCATTGTGCATATATGTACATATTTGCTTATTAGTGATTTGGTACATGAAAGCCAAAGGTTATAATAAGAGATTTGTTAAAAATTCCAATATGTTTTTGTAGTTGTTTATTCATATTAAAATTAGGTGCTTTTACAAATTAAAAGTCTACAATGTAAAGTAACTCTAGGCTTAATTAAGTAGAGTCAAATACTCAGCATAATAATGTTCTCTGTGTTGACAGTTTTTGTTTGTCTATTAAGTCATGATTTACTGGCTTGCATTTATCTGCATGTGCATTTCATATGGGTATCCTATAAGCATCCTTCGTTACTCTATTCATAAAATATATGAACACATTTCCCTTTAATTCACTTCTCTTTTCATCAGACATTACAGGTTCTCTCTGGGTATAGGCATTGCTATGTTCAGATGAATTTTCTGGCCCAAGGAGATAATTTTGCAAACAGTCAATAGCAATATCCGAGAAGTGAACCAGAAAGATAAACGAGGGGAACAAAATTCAATAGCAATATCAGAGCAGTGAACCCCTTAACCATTGAGGGTATGTATCTAAAAAAAACACAACCCTGGATGCAATATGTGGCCCAGAATACTTACAGAGATCAGAGGAAATAATTCCACGCTGTAAGAGAAGGCTGCCATGGTGGTGAGAAGGAACACGAAATTATTTTGCCTCTACAGTTTCCAACTGGTCTCTGTACTACTTTTTAGTTCATTGAAAGTCAACTTATAGTAATGGATTGCACAGAGCTGTGCATCAAAGCTCAGCCAATGTTCTCACTTTATTGACAAATAACCCCATTCTCACACGACTTAGCCATGCATGAAAAAGAAAAAAGCCATAGACAAGCGCTTTTGGTCTAGATTGTGTACTTTTAATAATGTAGAATGTTGCATTTCTGTCAGCTCCATGAACACAGCATGGCCATCTGTGCAAATCTAAAACCAAAGAGATAACAAAAGATGACTAATTAAAACACGATTTCTTTCAAAATCTATCATGTCACAGCACAGTGTGCCTGCCACCCGTGGCCTGGAGACTTGTGGCCAGAATAATATAGACATAGCTGTCACATTGCTTAAATTAACTTTATGTACAGATGCCCATGTTTATGCCCTGGAGAATTTTTTACTTAAGGGTAGATGGCATTGTGTTCCACAACATTGAACTTTGATTAATTGTAAGAAATGCCAGAAGCTACACCCACAATGTCTCACCAACATGGCTACCTTAATAGCTGAATAAGGATGACACCAATAGACATGGTAGCATGGATATTGACAAGTCCACCAAGGTCTCAAACCCATATAAAAAGTATAGGCAACTAAGGAATGTTAAGAAATATTCTTCCCCAGAGAAGATCATACTACTTGGTTGTCTAGTATTAAATTATTAGCCTTGAAATACACACACACACACACACACACACACACACACACACACACACACAGCATATATATGTTTTCATATATGTAGGCCATCATCAGTGTTTTATTGCTGTAAAGAGACACTACGACAATGGAGATTCTTATGAAAGAAAGCATTTAACTGGGTGCTTGCTTACAGATTCAGAACTTTAGTCCATTTTGATTATGGAAGGAAAGACAGTAAAACACAGGTAGACATGGTGCTGCAGAAATAACAGAGAGTCCTACATCTGGATCCACAGGCAGCACTCAAAAGACTCTGGGTTTGACATAGGCCTTTTGAAACTTCAAAGCTCACTCTCAGTGACACTTTCTCCAAGAAGTTCACACCTTCTAATTCTTTCAAATAGTACCATTCCCTGGTGACTAAACATTTAAATCTATGAGTCTTTGAGGGCCATTCCTATTCAAACCACAACAGTATGTATACATAAATCAAAAATTAATGAAAAAGAGGCCATGAGTCTGAAAAATGTGGGAAGGTTTGGAGAGAGGAAAGGAAAGAGGGAAATAATATAATTATATTGTAAACTCAACAAATAAAAAAGGGGTGGAGAGATGGCTCAGCAGTTAAGAGTACTGATTGTTCTTCCAGAGGTCCTGAGTTTAGATTTTAGCAACCACCTAGTGGCTCACAACCATCTGTAATGGGATCCGATGCCCTCATCTGGTGTGTCTGAAGACAGCAGCACTGTACTCATATACATAAAATAGATCAATAAATATTTTATTTTAAAAAGTAAAAGAAATAATTAGAAAAATTAAGAGTAGATAGCAACTGTGTCTTTTGAAACTACTATCTGGGACACAGTTGTCCATAGACATAAGCTCAAAAGTATAAGATTTTGACATCAGTTACACTATGGAAGACTCAGAATTTGTGGTGATTTGAATGACAAATGTCTTCCATATGCCTCTGTATTAAAACATTTGGTCCCCAGGGGTTGGTGGTGTGGTTTGCAAAGACTGTAGATCCTTTGGCAAGTGAGTCTATTATTGCTGGAGTATATCCCTGGGGTCAGTCTGTGAATATTCATAGTCTTGTCTCACTTCCTGTTTATTCTTTCAGCTTCCTGTTACTATCATCATCTGATACCTGCTACAATGCCTCCACCTCACCATGGTGGACTTTTATCCCTCTGAAGCCCTAAGCCAAAATAAACTGTTTCTTCTTTACATTACCTTTGGACATGGTGTTTTAGCACAGCAAGAGAAAAGTAACTAATAGAGTATTGTAGAAGTTGAAATGTTCTTCAAGTTAAAAGGGTGTTTGCTTCCCTATGAAAACACAGACGTTCACATGTTTTCATATGTGTCTAACCTAATTACATTAATCATTTTAAAACCCTTTTTAATTTATTATTTGGAAAGTTCATATATGAACATACTTAAAAAAACAAAAACAAAATGAAAAAAACCTTACCTATGCCACTACCTCTGTGTGGCCTGATTGTGAGCCATGCAAGAACAAATTTGGGGGTGTGTAAGAGTGGCTTTGTTTGGGTGTGGTAGATTATGAATACTGGTGTAACATCATTCCACAGGTGAAATTAGTCATGAAAAATGTTTGATATAACACAGAGGTCATCTGCTTAGTTTTAACACATATTTACACATATGTGTGCATGTGTTTGTGGTTAATTAGACTATTGTATTGGTTTCACAAAGTTCTAATTTATTAAGGTATATAAACACTGCAAGAGACGGGGAAGAGGTTCAGCAAGAGTCTACCTGCAAGGCATATCTCTGTCTTTAGACAATATAGTGAGAAGGCTATGATGATTCCATGATAGACTTCAAATGGGCAGTTGAGGAATATAGGCCTAAGAACTGGGTAAGTCCAGGCAAGCCTAGGCAAATCAATTACTAATAGAAAAAAATCCCTAGGCCTTCACATCCCTGCAATGGTTCTAGAATGCCTAGAGATAGATAGAGGAAGATAAAACACCTACCCAGGACTTCTCCAATAACAGATTCTAGCCCTCATGCCTTGGTAATGGGATGCCCCTAGAAATGGAATAAAATAGAGGTTACCTACCTCTGATTCCCCTAATCCCTTTAAATCAAACCTGCAAATTCACTTGTGTGTCTCTCTATCTTGTTAATGAGACACTCCAGCAAGCTGGACTTCTGCAGAGTTAAACGCTCTTTGTGTGTATATATTATTGGAGTTTGGGGTATCATTCTGTGGCAAATCATGGACTCTTACAATAGCTGATGTGGAGGAGCACTTGCGACTATCCACGTCAACAGAAGACCAGCTGGGGTCACAGACAGCATCAATACCATAGAACAGAGTCCTATTAAATGAAGGTTTGCTGCTCAAGTTCTACTTAAGTAAACGCGGTGATTATACAACAGCAAATGTCAAACAACTGTGTAGCAAGTCAGTGGCACTTAGCAGTGAATAATAGAGAAGAAATGGTCTGTATGACAAAGAATCATGGGAATGAGAGAAGACTCTCCTACAGGGCAGGAGTGTGCATGAGCACTAAATTCCCTTCTGGAGAGCACACTAAAGATTAAGGATGGGAGGCTATACCACCAGAAACCAGAGCTCAGTGCTGTGCTGTACAGCTTGTGTCAGCTGACCATGCCAGCCTCTGCTTCTAATCCCATATCTGTAATGTACATATTCTAATAACACCCATCTCCTATGGGGCATTCAGGAGGCCTAAGCAGGAGTGTAATGAATCTGAGGCCAGCTTGGGGTATAGATGAAGAGTTGAAGCCCAGTGACTTAGATATCCTGACTCCAAATCCTTAAATGAATGCAAATTAAACTCAGGTAAGGCATGTGACATAATTTGCACACACACTGTATTTATTCATTGCCTTGAAGTCTGTCACAGCCATTATCAGGCTTAATCACACTTGCTTCAGAATTTGATGGGCTTCTGTTAAATACTAAAGCCTCCTTGAATATCACCTAGTTCTTATTAACACACTTTCAGTTCATCTGCTTAGCATCAATCCATTTAAACAAACATTCTCATATACGTATGTATGCATTTGTGGCTAATTAGACTGTTGTATCAGTTTTACAGAGTTCTACTTTATTAAAGTTTTTTTCAAACTCTTTATTACATTTACTTGTGTATTTAGTGTATTTGTGGGGTCTGTGTGTGTGTGTGTGTGTGTGTGTGTGTGTGTGTGTGTGTACTTACCTAAGAATTTGTGTGTGGTGGTCAAAGAACAACTGTTAATAACTGACTCTCTCCTTTCTACCATGTGAGTTTCAAGGATAAATTCGGGTCATTAGGCTTGGCAGCAGGTGGCTTTACATACTGAGACATCTTGCAGACTCCTTCAGACACCTTTTAAGGGAGCATTTGGCAAGCTGGGAGAGCAGTGTCTCAGAGCAGAAACCTTGTTTACTTGGGTACCACAGTGTGAAGGCATCAGTAAAAGCCTGTTTTGGAAGAGGCTCATGCCCAAGACAGCTCTGACTCATCCAGAATTCATAAGGGAAGATTACTGTTCACACCAGTACTCTCTTACATTAATATAATTGGATACCTCTGTTTGAAGTACTCCCAGTACTTTGAAAGGCTTAAGGATGGAAAATTACAAAAGAACTCCTAAGAGTTACAGCTCCAGATAAATAAAACAAACCACAAACTGCACATGACACAAGTCTCTGTATGAATGCAGGAATGTAGCTTTTGATTCTTTTGAAGCATTCCTTTCACTAGTTAAATATGTGGCTCAGGGAAAAAAGAAAAGCTAAAGTTGTAGCTCTTTTTTTTTTCTCCATGTCGACAGAA
Organism: Rhabdomys pumilio; assembly: GCA_030674055.1. Lineage (NCBI taxonomy): Eukaryota > Metazoa > Chordata > Mammalia > Rodentia > Muridae > Rhabdomys > Rhabdomys pumilio. The sequence continues at coordinate 160,282,467 of JANHMN010000001.1, forward strand.
CTAGGAGGTGAGAGGGAATAGTGGGTAGAGGGTGAGGGGTTGGGGTGGGAACTAGACCTTGGCCATACAGAGAATGCAGAGCCTCCACCTACTTCTCCTGCACTGATTCTGTTATAAACCATTGTTTTGGATACTATGCTGGTGAGGTTTTGGGAAACTTGGGAATACCAAGATGGTATTATCATGGAGGAGGGAATGTTAGTTTTTTTTAAAAAAATGCTTCCATTAGATTATTAGACTGTAGCAAGCCTGTGATGTGGGAGGGCCCAACAATAAGTAAGCAGTGCAATCCCTAGGCAGTGGTCATGGCTTATATAAGAAAGCAGGTTGAATAAGCCATGAGAACCAAGCCAGTAAGGAGAATTCTTTCATAAGCTCCGTTTCAGATCCTATGTTGAGTTCCGGTCCTAACTCCCCTTCATGATGACTAAAGCCTTCGATGTTAAGTATGCCCTTTCTTCTCTACATCACTATTGATCATGGTCTTTATCACAGCAATATAAAAAAAATTAAGAGAGAAATTGATACCAGGGTAAAATCTGATTGTAATAGTTTTAGAAGAACTATAAAGGATTTTGGAACATTGTGATAGAAAAATCGTTAAGTGTTCAGAGCTTATAGAGATGTGGGAACTTGGAAGACTATAGAGGCTTACTTGTGGATTTTCAGAGGGAAGCTTAAGACTCTGTCAGGATTGCATATTTGTTATTTGATATTGTATGTGATTTAGAAGAGACGATCATCATTGAGGTGAATATTTTTTAGAGTATTTTTCTCAGGGTCAATACAGAATACTTGTGGTCTGTGGGCAAATGGGGTGCAACTCATGCTGAAACCTTAATTTGATAATGGTTATGCATCTTCCACATAGTGGTGCTGGCTTTGAATGCATAAAGGGCTCATGGAGTGCAGGTGAGGCTTGTCACATTGAGAGGCCTCTAGTAGATGTGAAACCTCAGTTGCAGTAGAAGCCATAGGATTGAAAGAGTCATAGAGAGAGGCTGAGGCTTGTCACCATGTGGAAGGGTCAGAATTCCTGAAGAGAGGCCAGTGGCAATTGGAGAAAGTATAGCCTGTGGAGACCCTAGTATTCTGGAGATGCCAGGACCATGGGTCCACCATGAAGGATGGCAACTGTTGTAGTGTGGGGTTAGTCAGAGTCTATGAGACTACCAACATGTGCTTTGAATGGCAGAGCTTGAAAATTTGAGTAGCCCAAGCTCTTTGGGGCCTAGAAGTTCCTAAATTAATCCCAGATGCTAGATATTGAGCTACAAGATTTAACTCATATTATTGAGTTTAGTTTTTCTTTGTTAAGATTATACTGTATGCTGCTACTCCCCTCTTCTAATAAAAAGCATATAACTTATTTTTTATTTTACATGATCCCAAAGTTAAGTGACCTTGGATTTTTAGAGGGATTTTAAGAGAAATTTTGCAGAGATTTGGGTATTTTAAATGAATTGAATGGTTAAAGTGTTTGAATTTCTGAAGATTGGAAATTCTGAAAGTTGAATGGTATTTTATATTGCTATAAAAATATAACATGAGATATTGGGGATAAACAATAATAAATACAATGAATGAAAATAAATTTAAAATAGAAAGTAAAACAAACAAAGCCAACCAAACAAAAAGAAAGGGAAGGTAATATAGATTTTAAAATAAATGAGAATCACAACCGTAAAACAACTCATTTATAGCCTAAATCCTTTCATAGACAGAAGATTCTGAGTGGTTCATCGTTTGCTATTCTGCCATTATTCTTGTGTTCTCTGACAGTTAATATTGTTGGGATTAACACCAACTAATAGACGAATAAGGCACACCTGTGGAAGTGTGGTTGAGACCATTTTCAAGGACAATGAGATGATGTGATTCATTCTGTAAGACCCCCCCCCTCCCAGGAAGGGATGACCTCCTTCAAGCCTCAAGGAATTCATGGCTACCCCCAATAACTCACAAGACACCATTCTTGAGGCAACAGCAAGAGGTATATTTTGGGGTCAGTCGGCTGAGGCCGAGACTCGTGACCCATGCAGGGGCAGAGGAGTGTAGACCCCATGGGCTGGGGGTGGAGAGTTTATATAGAGCAGAACCACAAACCAAGGGGGGGTGAGAGGGTTACCAAAGAAACATAACATAAAAATAGCAGAAAATTCCAGAGGAACCCAACCTAAGTGAGTCAGGGTCATGTGGAAAACATTCTGTATACTCATTCTTCTCAAAAATGTGGTCTTGCCATGTCACTGTGACCTTCCCCTGTCAATGTGACCTTGCCCTGTCACTTGATCAGCTATTTCTCAGTTGCTGCGGACATGGCCCTGCCCTGTCATCATGGTCACTAGTTTCTCAGCATCACCTAGATGACTTGCATTCCTCTCTTTCCTTTGTGGTTAGCCAGTCCCTGAAACTGGCCAGTCTACATTTTTAGCTTGCTTCAGAGAAAATTTTCCATGTCCTTTAAAGTGAGGCCTAAAGAAAAGGCTATATACATTTTATAAAATGATTTTTATAATCTTTCACTCTACATTCCCCACTTCTTCTAATGACAGTTTTTAACCATAAAAACTTAAATTTTATAAACCCCACTCCACTTCTTCTAATGTAAGCTTTAATTAGAAAACTTCATCATAACTTTTATTTTCTTGACCCAATATTGTTGGCGTAGCATTAAAATCTGAACAGCACTTACTCTTTCTCTAACAAAAGTCACTAATCTATTTAAAATATAAGAGCCTATGGTCAAAAGTAAAAGTAAAATTCCAAGGGGTCTAGCAAGGGAGGATATCAGGGTTGTCATCCATGGGGATTTATTGAATTTATTGAATTGATTTGTTGACTCTCAAACCAGTTTTGCTGCACCTCTCTATCTTTCTGTCTCTTGTCCAGCCTCTCTCTGAGTTTACTCATAGAGTCTTTATAAAAACAGCATTTTTTTCTAAGAGCGGTGTATAAACTACCTCCTTTAAAAAACAGTAAATAGTTTGATGTCTATGGCCACTCTTAATTCATGGAGATAATGAGGGGTCTGTACTAGTGCCTCGGTGCCTCTTCTAATACCTGCAGCCACTCCTAGTCTTAGTATAACAGCCAAGGTCAAGGAGATGGGCTATCTGTGGTAGCATCTTAGGCACATCTCAAACTCATTTTCAAGAGTTTTAGCAGGGTGATAATAAACCCATGGGATCAGCTGTACAAGTATATAATAATCTTTGGCCTCATCAAAGACAGAAGTAGATATATAAAGGGTTAATCTTTAACTGCAAGCTCACTATTTATCAATCTCAGGCACTAAGTATTTGTTAGCAGGGGTCCTTGGGCTCTATTCTATTGGCTAGGGGTCTCAAAAAGTTTATTATACACATAATAAAGTGAAATTGTAATAGGAACATATCTATATAACTCTAGATTTACATTTAGTTCTTATCATTTAACTTTGGGTGTACAGACCCCAAGTCCCACCCTCTAAGGCTGCATTACCCCTGTGCCTCTAGGGTGGGGATATCTCAGGAGTCAAGGCCTGCTGCTCTTTGGCCTTGTAGAATAGCAGGTGATTTTGAGCTAAACAGCAGGGGGTTGCTCAGGTGTCTGGCTATTCTCCAGTTAGCATCAGGCACAGGTGTTGGTGAACTTCAAGGAGGTCAGATGGTCAACAGCACCAGGACCAGTCTCTTGGTAGCCTGAAAAGTCATTTCTCACACAAGAGAGATATTCTGGGTTTGGAACAGGGACAAGGGACACCCTCCAACCAGTGCCAATTCCTGATGGTAATTTAGTTAAGGTCTCTTTTAGGGTTCTGTTTATTCTCTCTACCAGAGTTCTGGAGACAGTAAGAACAATGGAACTTCTAATTAGTCCCTAATAACTCTGACAATTTCCGACTTACCCTAGAAACAAAAGTAAAACTTCTATCTGATCTAATTACCTCAGACACTTGAAACCTCAGGAAGATCTCTATTAATATCTTCTTGGTTGTCTCTCTGTGTATACTCTAGACTGTTCTCTCTTAGGTATTTTTCTATTTATTTTAAGTCTCATAAGCCTTTGCTTGCTGGCATACCTTATACTGTCTTATTATTTCTCTCCCCCAAAACCTGAGGTTGTACTCATAACTCAAGAGTCCATATGTGTATTTAGCCTAGTAAGTCTTTGGTTTTCTGGAGAATGTAGTTCTCCCTTCTTGTGTGTATCATTGCCTCTTTCTCTAGATAGTAGTTGGCAGGATGGCTAGCAATCTGAGTTGCTTCTTTTACTCTGTGTTTTAAGTGAGGTCATCTCTTAAGCCCATAACTGGGAAAGGCTCTTGTATCAAGCAACTTGATCTGTCTGGTTATTGCTTCAGGCCACTGAGTCTCCTCCCTTTTGGTGTCCTGGGCAACGAATACTCACAGTTGATGGCTTCATCAGGGAATCTAAGAGATCTGAGCTTCTGATGTGAGCAGTCAGTCTTCTCTCTTGGTATATAGCCTTGCGGACATGGGTTTTAGCAAAGGCATATCTGCTGTCCATGCAGATGTTGATTTTCTTGTTGGCCCCAAATTCCAAGATTGCTCTCTGCACCAACAAGCCCAGGGGTGGGGGAGTCAGCCCAGATGACATTTGTGTCATCCACCACAGTAGCACCAGCTTGTCTCTAACCAGCATGGAGAAAACTGTTCCCATCTGTAAAGCAGGTTGCCTCTGCTCCCAGCCAGGGTCAGTAGGAGAAGCCTTTCCTCTACTCATGAGTTCTTGTCAGTTAGTTGTAGCCTGTTGGGTAGGAAGTGTATCTGGGCCCCCATCCTGGGGAGTAAGTCTCGACCTGACAGAGGGTAGGGACAGTCTAGGATGACCATAAATGAATGGGATACCCAGCCCATCTCTTGGTCCACCATTTTTCGTGTAGTTCATGTATACATTTTGGCCCATCTGCTTGAAGGAGACCCCTGTGTCTACCAAGATTTGGGTGGCTCCAAGCCCTGCACCTCAGGGCGCAGCAGCTGAGGACCCTACAGCACATCTGCCAGTCACCCGTTTGTCTCCTCCTGAGACAGAAACGGTTTATTGACTCTTTCGAGACAGAAACAACTGCCAGTGAAAACTGAAAGTGCACTTTTCAGAAACCAAATAACTCAAACAGACAGGCACACGAGAAATCAAACAACTTAGACTAACCTAGACAAATTGGCACATGAGAAACCAGACAATTTAGACAAATGGTCACACAGCAACCAGACAGAAAACCGCGGGTGAAATCCTACCTCCAAGTGGGTTCTTAGAGATTAGGGTGGCTGAAACTTTCTGGCCCATGCACCAAAATGTAAGACCCCTCCAGGAAGGGAGGACCTCCCTCAAGCCTCAGGAATACGCAGCTACCCCAATAACTCACAAGACACCATTCTTGAGGCAACAGCAAGAGGTATATTTTGGGGTCAGTCGACTAAGGCCGAAACTTGTGACCCATGCAGGGGCAGAGGAGTGTAGACCCTATGGGCTGGGGGTGGAGAGTTTATATAGTGCTGAACCACAAACCAAGGGGGGTGAGGGGGCTACCAAGGAAACATAACATAAAAATAGTGGAAAATTCCAGAGGAACCCAACCTAAGTGAATCAGGGTCATGTGGAAAACACTCTGTATACTCATTTTTTTCAAAAGTGTGGTCTTGCCATGTCACTGTGGCCTTGCCCAGTCATTGTGACCTTGCCTGTCACTTGCTCAACTGTTTCTCAGTTGCTCCCGACAGCCTTGCCCTGTCATCATGGTCACTAGTTTCTCAGCATCACCTAGATGACTTGCATTCCTCTCTTTCCTTTGTGGTTAGCCAGTTCCTGAAACTGGCCAGTCTACATTTTTAGCTTGCTTCAGAGAAAATTTTCCATGTCCTTTAAAGTGAGGCCTAAAGAAAAGGCTATATACATTTTATAAAATGATTTTTATAATTTTTCATTCTACAATTCCACTGATAAGCTTAAAAATGCTTGAGATATGATGTATCTTTGTGGAGGAAGTAGACTAGTGTGGACATGTTCTCAGTGAAGTGTCATTGCTTGTACTCCCTACTTACTATGTGTATTAAGGTGAAGTCCCTCCTCCAAATTCCATGACCATGATGACGTATTGAGGTTCTGTCTGTCACTCTGTATTGTAATGTTAAGTATGGACTCCTAAGATCTGGTTGCCCCAGAGACCAGAGGGTCCACATGCATAGACCCAAGTGACAATATGTGATCTTGTCCCCAAATTATTTCTGCTTGGTGAATAAACGTACCTACAGACTATAGTTTGGCAGAATTGAGATATGTAGGGCTTGGTGTTCCCAACCTTGAGATTGAAGTATACTACAAGGGAGGAGAAGAAGGTGGAGAGAGGAGTAAGACTCCATGGATTAGGTGTCAAGGAAAGCATGCCCCTGAGGGCTGGTCAATTGGAGTTAGGTGCATCCAGATAAAACATAATAAGTAATAACTCAGGCTTATCAGTAGAAAATAGATATTAATAACATAAGAGGATAGATATCTTTACAGCTTGACTGCAGATTAAAGTTTATTGTAAATATAAGGGCTGTGTGTGTCTTTTATCTGAGAACTAAATAGACAAAAGCAGGGTAGAAACCCTGGTTTGGGATTAAATATTTTTACAACAATGGTGTTCTACTCACGGTAGCATCAGACCTACTCCCATGGACTGAAGCCTGTGAAATCATGAGCCAGAGTAAATTCTGTTTCTGTCAGTTATTTGCAACACCAACAAAAAAGTAATCAGCCCAACTGACTGCAAGCAGGATTTCTATAGATAAATGGATTAAGAAGGGAGCAAAGCAAGTTCACTTTTATTAGTTGGAATTAGTTGTGCTGGTTTAAATTCAAGGTGTGGCCAATGCTGTTGTCTTCTGGAAGACAGAGGAGAAAGACAGTTTTCTGTGCTACTTTATAGCAACATTAATATTTTAAAACTCTTCTCTCACTGTGTGCTCAAAGCACACCAGTGCAACCTGTGGTTCCATTTGCTTGTCTCCTTTTGTTGGTGGTGACCCATGTTCCTCCCTATGCAAGATATGCTGTCTAGATTATTTGTTGTATTTATTTATTGTTTATCTCCAAGACCTCCTGTTACTATACTTGTATAAGCATCATAATTTACATAGGAAACATAGATTAAGTTTTTCAGGGGTTAGATTTTGAAAATTTTTTGAAATATCTTCTAGTGATAGCTCTGAAAGAATTGACTGTAACCATGACTATTGGGTAGGTAATGCATGTTTATGTGTGCTTAACAGACAGTCGGGATGCTGTGTACATGTACAATAATCTAGAATTTCTTCTAATTTACTTGTTCAAGCAGTTGATTTAATTGAATTGTTTGACTAAATTTATACTGCTGATCTGTTATTGTGTAGCACTGATTGTGCTATAACAATCTCCAGAGTATCCAATGGCCTTCTGCTAATCTTAGTTTATACCTTCCTAAAGATGCTAGGTAAAGCTGCAACTTATCTTTCTAATACTGATATTGACTTAATTCTGTAGCCCAAACTCTATTTGCTCAGGCAATCTTACTCAACATTTGTTTACTTTGCTTTTTTGCGTCTTGGCTTTTGTCTCTCCACACTGAGATTGAATGCTGGCCAACTTGTTGCTCATAATTTCTTCATTCTCAGAGTTTTGGAATGTGCTGGTCAAACTTGAAGTAAGTGTTAAATGTTGTGATTTCTTTTCCCTTGGCAAATGTTAGTGTCTGGAAATTTTTTTTAAATTCTACAAAGGAACTTTGTATTCCTGAGATGTTATGGGGTAAAAAAATAAATAGCCACTTCCATGTTTGCTATTGCCTGGGAATAGTCAACATAGGGATGGATCAGAAGGAAAAAACATGTGTGCCATTTGCCCAACTTTATTCACTCAACTTCACCAAAATATTTCATTGCATAAGGCAGCTTTCAAAACTGGTCAAGTAAATATCTTGTATTTGGGTTCAAGAATAAAGAAAACTAAACATGGAAGACTCTAGGACTTCAAAAACTTATGACAACAGTGAGACTTGGGCTGAGTTTAGGCATAAAAGGAAATGCTTCTTTGACATTTCCTTTCAAAACAAATCAACACCCAGGGCTGTTTTTAGAGTCACCATTCAGTAACTGTTCAAAAACATTTTACGTAGAAAATTCTTCTCCTTTACTACTTGGAATGCCCTTTCTCTTGTGATGTATTATTCCTTTCCAAATTTAACTCTGCATCACTTAGGGTGAGAGAAATTGAAATCAGGTTTACCCCCAGAGTGCCACAGTGCAGAGGAAAGCACGTGCAAAATATCTTACGAGAAATGAGCAGTAAATTTGCTTCAAGGAACCAAAAGGACTTGACATTGAAATGTATTATACCATAGGTGGCATGGCTCAGAGACACAGTCCTTGCCTCTAAGACTGTCCTGGTTCAGGTTTAGTGAAATCACCTGAAGAAATGAAAAGCAAGCTCTCTTTAACGCACACACACACGTATGTGTGTGTGTGTGTGTGTGTGTGTGTGTGTGTGTTCATTAAAACTTAACCAAATACACTTACAGAACCATGTTAGAATAGCTTATCTTCTGTATACTCTTGTCCTTTAAGTTCTTATGTTTAATTTTTCTTTCTAATAATTTTAAAGTAGATTGCACTGATCAAACCCATCTGATTAAATTACTGTCTTTTACATTTACTTTTATTTAAATTATTTTACAAAATGGAGAATTATAGCACTGTCTGGACTTTTTCCCCCCATTTTACAAGTGAGAGTCTTAAGCCCTGAGTTAGAGTGTTATGATATAATGGCTTCCTTTTTGATATTAATTCAAAAACTCATGGTTCTTCGTCCTGACCTGTAAGAATAAATTAGCTTCTATTTACCAGAGCACCATGGAATCTTATGAATGGTCAAAACCATGTGTTGTAGTTCCCATTTAAAAAAACCTCCCCAAATTAATATTGCAGTCCCCAGACAATGCCTGTGTGATATATTTAAATTGTGCAGTGTGTCCTTCACTTTACTGGATCAAGAAAAAATAGGCTAAATGGGAAATCGTCCTCGAGTTCAGGTCTTTTCTTGTTCCACCTTCTACCCTAAACAGAAAAAAAGACCACATGTTCAATTATATTTCTGATTACACGTGAAGGCATCTCCATGGTCAAGAATTGTTTGTGACACTATGTGTGTGTGTGTGTGTGTGTGTGTGTGTGTGTGTGTGTGTTATAGAAAATTGATCTCATTTTTTCAGTTGCTTAGTTGTGCAGCTTACCTCTGCAGCTTCTTGTCAATGGTGAGGCAATCCTACTTTTATTCTGACACTTTCGATTCCTGCATGCAAATGCATTTATTCATCCATCCATAAACAAATGTGTCATGAGTACCTTCCTATTCAGCTCAGTTTTTTCTTCATCTGATCCATGATGTGAAGACCTTTAGTTGGCATTCTCTCTCTTTCTCTATCTCTTTCTCTCTCTTCCACACCCCCTCTCTCTCTTTTTCTCTCTCATGTATGTGTGGGTGGGTGTGGGTGTATTGCATATCACAGTGCGTATAAGTAAGCACTGTACCAATGTACTACATTGTCATACTACTGAGTTTCCTCTAACTACATTCTTTGGAAGGAATAATTATAGGCTGCAAGTGGTGCCTAACTTCTGCCCACATCATAGTATGTACAGCACTGTCCCTCTGTGTGTGTGTGTGTGTGTGTGTGTGTGTGTATAAACATCTACTATTTTTATTATATGAATAGTAAATACTATATTTGTGATAAAATATGTGATTAAAACTGAACTCTTTATAGGACTATTTCTCCTTCATTATCCAGATGTTACATAAAATAATCACATGTACCTTCACATGAAAGAAGGCCAGTGTTGTAAAGAGAATTAGCACATCACTTCAGAGGGGTAGGTGTTGAGAAGTGATGCACACAAATAGGTGACTATCACATAAAGCCAATAAAATACACAATCAGAAGAAGTTAGAAGAATCAGGAATCTTCCTCTAGAGCCTACCAAAAACACATGACCTTGCCTAGCCTCTAATTTTGAACTTCTTTTCTCTAGAATTGTCAGGGTATCACTTTTTATTGTTTCGGGGCATTTACTTTGCTGCAGTTTGTACTATAACTCCTATAGATGATACAGATTAGATAATTAGGGCATATATATAAGAGACAAGGAATGGGATGTCAACCTCAGAAATATGGTCAGTGAAGAGCATTAGACAAGTCACTTAATTGCCTGATTATTTCCTGAGTCATCGGCAAACTGAGTAGGTACCTTCTTTCCATTGATTCTTGGATTTGTTTTTGTTTGCATTGAAAAGATTACAGGAAGCAAACATTTCCAGATGCTAGAGATCAAACTCATATTTGAAATTATCTAATAGTTATTTGAGAAGAGTTATCCAACTGAAAACTTTGAAGACATTATTTTTGAATTAATTTAATAGGAAGATATTATTACTACGAGGTGTGTCAACTTTTTCTGGTTTTATGATGTTGTCACAAACACATGTGGGGGTGGGACTTTATCCATCTCAAAGGTGCGGTACTAATGTCTTCTTGCCTGCCCTTCTTTCTTCTTTTCGGATGTACCAAGTCCAATTCAAGTAGCTTCTTTATTGTTCAGAAACTAGAGGAATGTTCTAAGCACATCATGGCTAAGCAACAAAACTCTCTCCTTTAGGCAGCACATATCTAGGAACAGACATAGTATAACTAGTCCAATGAGGCACAAATATTTTATTTGTTGAGATCCCTAGAAACACCTAACCCACTTCTCTGGGAAAGGTCTGAAAGATCTCTTACTTTTACACAATTTGAGTAAGAGAGAGGGTGTTACTGCTGCCGCTCAGTGACCTCTAAAAAAGAAGGGAACATTTTTGACTGTAGAATAGAGGAATGCTTATTTGTAGATTTGACCAGCAGAGCCATCTACAACAGATATTATCCTACCACTGAGTTCACAGGTAAAGGAGCCAAGAAAACATTGTTCTTCTGAAAGGTAATTTTGTATTACACTTTCAGCTACTACTTTATTTTCAGATTCTCTGTGTCACAGACTAGCCTAGTAAGGAAGTGCTCAGCACACTTTTGCCCTAGTTGTTTTCCTAGCTCATTAGCCATAGATCATGACCTTAAATAAAAACACATTCTCTGGAAACTCTCTGTTCAAATCCAAATCCAGTAAGATTAGTATCATAAGTGAAAACTCACAAGAAGACAAGACCAGCTCAAAAACCAACATGGAAAGACGACCAGAGAGGGTATTTATAGTTTATTGTCTTGTTTTACAACTTCAAAAAAGAAAGCAAAATAAATATCTCTCTGAGTTCCATGTTAAGAGATACTGTTTGAATGCATAGCAATTGGCTCAGTCTTTTCATTGCAAAATTTGCCTAGATTCTGTTTCACTCTAGAAATTGTTCTGAGAACACATGTTGTCTCGAAAGACCCCATTGGGTAGGGTTTCCTAATGAAATATTCCCAGGACTGAGGCGAAAGAAAACCATGAGATTTTTGAAGGTGGATCTGAGTGAATCTAATCTACATGATTGGACACAAAAATATATATTCATTTTTAAAAAGTATCACTAAAAAATACTTGTATATATGTGAACAGTTGAAAAATGTGTAAATTGAGGCATGCAACTTGGAGTTTTAGGTCATATTAGAAATTATACTTGAAAATGCCTTCTCAGACAAAGAACCACTTTTAATTGAGTCTTGTCAGGCAGGGAAAAACAGTATCTCTGGATATCTGGAAGACTGGGAAGGATAGATAAATAAAGGACTCAGTCCCTGTACCTATGTACTCCATTATTTTTTTTTTATTAAATACACTTTCACAAGTTTTGAAATAAATTAATTATAGATAATTATTATTCAAATTGGAATGGGAAAAATCATGGTTGTACTATTAGTTGTGTACTAGTCTAGCTCTTCAAACCAACCTTTAGCCCATAAACAAAACTAAAGTCATTTAAAAGGTGTAACAAAGACAGACATAAAAATAGATGATGGGTGGTAAATCAGGCTAGAGTCACTTTTCCAACTACACATTCAAATACTTAATCTATAATCTGCTGCTCTCTCGCTCTCCTCCCTGTATCTCTTATTTAAAGAAAACTGGAATATAAATTCTTTTATGTGTCTTCACATTAGAGCCATGAGATGGGAGGTCTATGAAAGCAAAGTGAAGTCAGCTGGGCATATTTTGGGGGAGTTCACAGACACTGCCATAGAATCTAGCACAACTATGGTGACCTTGTTATAAAAACATTCAATTCTGCATCCGGGATCACTTTCTAGAAGGAGCTAAATAGCAACCATTTTAGCCTCACAAACAGCATCTATCACAACTGTCCAATGCTCCCACTGTAATAATAAAGAAGCAGAACTGTATAACCATATCCTCTTGCTTCTAGATACTAAAATGGGAATTTCATGTCATATGTCACAAAATCTTGTTCATTTCTGCCTTACACACACACACACACACACACACACACACACACACACACACACACACGGGTTTATAGTTTGCTGACCCTCTTCTGAACACAATCTTTCTTAAATCACTTGCGAGTGTACATCTTATCAAGAATGTTCCAGCTGAATCTGAATCTCTTTCTTTTTCCTATTTTGAGTCAAATTCATTACCTCTATAAACAGCAACAAGAAACATCTTAAGGATCAATGTAAAACTTATTTGCAAAATAGCTTTTGTTTTTTCCCTGTAGTTTTATAGTTTTGAGCCAAACATGTAGGCCTTTGATCTATTTTGAGCTGAATTTTGATTTTGGTGAGAGACACATGTTTACATACTTCCTTAGGCATATAGATACCTTGTTGTCCCAGAATAATATTCTCTTTCTAATTTATGCTGTTGCCTCTTGTCTCTAAATGCATGGATTTATTCCTGTGTTCAATATTCTATCTCATCAGTCTGTATCTGACTCCCTTGTTTAGCATCATGTTGATTTGGTCTATAGTGTATTCCTAAGTCAGATAATACACCCTCAGCCCTGATTTTCTTTCTTAGCATTGCTCTCACTACTAATGCTTTTGTGACCTCATAGAAATTTTAGGAACATAGATTTTCAACTTGTCTCAAGAATATAATTGAAAGAAGAATAAGAGAGTCGATGCTTCAAAATATTGATAGAGACAAAGATGTTTTGGATAACAGACATGCAGTACAGGAAACAAACACAAAAATAGAGAAAAGTATCGGTAAAACTAAAAAGCTTCCACTCAGAGGAGAAAACTTCAGTAGAGTGATAAGCTAGGCCACAGAAATGATATCTGAGAACTATCATTTGTGGGGGATAAAATAACTAGTAGTTCTTACAGAAATGAAACAAGTCAAAACCCAAACTCTAATAATCCCCCTTTAAAACAAAAAAATGGCTAAAATGCAAAGGGGAAAGGAACTTTATCAAGTGCCTCTGTGTTTTGACTCCCTGAGAAGCATTCTGACACCCCAGCGGTGAGGCAGAAACACAGAACCACATATGTCTGGTGCTCTGTTTCAAAGCTAGAGTCTTGGCCACTTATGTTCATAACTTTACAGAAATCTGATTAGCATTACAATTTTCTAATGACAGAAATCATAAAAAATAAAATCAGGTATTTCTAGTTAATTTAACATCAGCAACCAAAGACGTCAGTGCAGTTCACTCTGTACTACAGTTTCATGATAAGATGGGACTAAAGCCATGTTCCATGGATACTACTTGCTGTCATTCCAAAATCCTTTGCTTATCTAAGTCCATATTTAATACCAAGGAACAATTAAAATTTTCTTGGCATAATTATTACCTAAGACAAAGTCAAATAGAAGTAACTCTAATACGCAAGTGGGTTAGGTTTCTCTATGACGACTGAAAGCTCAGAACTCAGAGTTGCTTTCAAAAGCAAAGATTTACCTTTCTTCCAATATAGTAGGTCAACTATAATGAACTCTGGGTCACTTTCGTTCAGTACAGGACCAAGCACAGCACCATTATTTGGACCATGTCCAAGAAATTACAGTGGGAAAATTCAGCCCTGAGAAATCAAACACTGCATAGGCCTATCGTAACCTTTATCTCTTCCAGTTTTACTAACTAGAACTGCTCTCTAGTCTTCCTTCTACCAGGAGGTTCAGGCATCACCCAGCACACAGTATCCTTAAAATGTGGACAGCATAAGTAACCATGACAATTTCTCTCAGCTCTGAGCAGAAGAGCGTGGAAATCTATTGTATGAGACTACAATACTTTATAGAGTATATAGATATGCTCTAGGATATCTGGAGACGTGGAGCCAACGTCTGGGGGGTGTGAAGTCATTTGTTTTAAGATTTTTTTTTATTTTATGTTCATTTTTATATTAAAACATTTTATGTTTTATTTTATATACTTTTCTATATATGTGCTCCATCTGCCTTCAGTACCCACAGAATATAGCCAGTTAGAGCCAAAATGTAGCTAAGAGCTGGGAACCATACCTAGGTCTTCTCTAAGAGGAGTAGGAGCTTTAAATTGCTGAGCCATTGCTCCATCCACCCCCACTACTTGCTCCTAACATGTGGAGCCATTTATAGATGGAATTTGTGATGATCTCTTCTAGTAATAACTTTCTTTTATTTGACATTTGAGAAATGACACATGTAAAAACTCCAGACTACTTCAATGATTTAAAAAAAAAAAAAGACAAACACTCCCCAAACCCTTTTATTGGCAGTTCTGGGAATTAAAGACTACGTCTCTCTACTGCAGAGGCATGCCCAAGTCTCAAACATTTCAAATGGAATTTAGTTTCGGTGATGACACTGAGTTTGAGTGCACTTGACAGAAATGCATGGACATAGAAATGCTTTCTTCTGTCAACACAGCGTTGCTCATGCCTTAGGTCTGTGAGGTACCTCAAACATCCCACCTGTTGGTTGTGATTGAGGCTAATTGCCCCTCAGCCACAAACAGATTAAAAGAAAATTCTGTTTTCAAAGAGATGTAGCCCCATGAGGCCTCTCTTCTTCTTTCTCCTTAAGGTTCTGTGGTTTTTTTTTTTTGTTTTTTTTTTTTTATCAAAGGCAATGTGTTTTCTGTTCTCAGTAATGTTTGAATAGATATTTTTGCCCAATTCAGCTGTGCTTAAACTTTACAGATTTTAGGAATTGCTGATTCAAAAATCATCACATACTTTTCTATATTAATACTATTAGGAGTTTCCTAAAAACATTTCTCTTTGGTCAGTGTTATTGCCCGAATGTTCTTGGTGTTTGCCACCCATAAACTAGATAGCACTGCCACCTCATCCAAGTCTCCTATGTTGATGGTCTTCGTTGTCTGTGTGGTGTTCCATGTTATTCAAACACTCTGTCTTTACTTGTTTGGACAGTAACTTTAGGAACTTAGTTGGACCATAATGTTATTTACTATTCAATAAAGCTTGAAAAATCTTCCCTGAATAAAAAAATCCCTTCATTTATATGACATTTATATATCATTCTGGGATGCTGAGGTAAAATACACAGTCTCTGACTTTGAAGAATTTGCTCTCAAATGGAAAGTAAGATTTGAATATATGGTTATCATCATAGCCATAGTAGATTAATTCGTAAATAGTTAACCAAGGGCCATCAATTTAGCTTCAATGAAAAAGTGAAGCTTTTGTTACATATGTAAGAATGGGTGAGAATACGTTGAGATACATAGCGAAAAATTACTCAAGAAAAAAGTAAAAGAAATACACACTAGGTGAGAAGTCTGTACATACATGAAATATGTTTATGCCAAAGGTAGCACCAATTATCATGTGACTGTGCAGCTTGGTTTTGCAGCTCACCTGGGGATCATGAAATCCCTATATAACAGTGGTGACAGACCATTTTTCTCATCTGTCTTTTTGCCTATCTTAATTAGGGGTTTTGTCACTGTGACAAAACATCATGACCAAAAGCAAAGAAAAGTTCTTCTTCTTCTCCTTCTTCTCCTTCTCCTTCTCCTTCTCCTTCTCCTTCTCCTTCTCCTTCT